>WEKY01033776.1:22722-52113 GCA_013390045.1 Picathartes gymnocephalus
AAAAAAAAAAAGAAATATTAACTGCATCTTGAAAAATAAAGCCTTCTGCTCTAATACTCTAATACAGAGGATGGTTTCAATCACATCGATGTCAGATGTTGTTAAAAGAATTTTGACATTTTTCAGTTGGTGGAATTTTGCCTTTCATACCCAATATCCTGCTAGGAGTGCTACATACCTATGCTAGCTCACCTCAGGGGTCATTAAAGACACAAAAAAAGGATTTTTAATCCATAAACTGAAAAAATAATCAGCAGGAGAGAGTATATGGAATATATCCTTGCAAAGCTTCAGCTCAGTGTGGTTATAGTGGCAGAAATCTTTTATTATTAGGTCAGGTATTCACTCAGTCCACTACTGAAATAATATCACTTCCTCTCACTTCCATAAATTTTAGAAACTGTTCCCTCATTCTGAAAGTGCAAAATAACAGAAACAAACCCCATCCAGACCAGCTGCCTGGAGAACTCACTCCCTTTCCCCCTTAAAAGCGAGCAAAAAAATGTTTCAAAAGTGATAACCTTCCCAAGGAAATCCTCAAAAGCCACCCAACCTTTTGTTTCTCCACTGTCATTATTCCCATCCGATCAGTAATAATCAAATTCACGCTGGGAAAAGACAGAGGGGAGGTGAGTTTTGCTTAGAATATCTCAAGATGTGTTTTCATTTCCATCCGCATCCCAAACTCACCAACTGATTCGGAAAGAACCTGGAGGTTTCTGCCAAGGAAATCCCAGAGATCCCAAATGTAATACAAATGTTTGGTGCAGCAGGGAAGGTTCTTCCACACTGTTTTGGGTCATTATTTCACAGCTTTTTTTTTCCTTCCCCTCCAAAAAAAAAAAGGCAGTATTGGTAATTTCCAGACAAGAACTGGGAGGATTCTCCAGCCAACATCACTCGCCTTCCCAGAGTTCTTGGATGAGTCTGGAAGGCTCTGTGGAGAAATATCCACAAAACCCCAGTGAATTTTCCAAAAAAGTTCACCTTTCTCTCACTCCCAACAAACCTCAGAAGCTCAAGCATTTCTACAACTGTTTACTGTGTTTTTCTCCCCTTGTGTTTCCCCCTCTGAAAAGAAGATATTGATAACAACTGAAAATACAGAATATTATAAGAGCTGCTCCTCTCCTTAGACCACTGACTGCTTATCTTCTTCTTCAAGTCAAAATTTCTCTAATTACAGCACAAATCATAAATGCTTTGGCACATAAAATGTTTTACTCGGTAGGAAGGAGCAGTGCTAATTATATTATGTTAATTTCTAAAAAACAACCCCCAATTAAATAGCAAATAAGTGCGTTCAATTATTTAGGTTATTGGAAAAAAGTACCATATGATAAATGTCACCTTCTCAATAATAAAATGGCGTATTACTTGCTACCATAATGGACATGTAATTGAACCTTTTTGAAGTATAAATGATAAAAGAGTTTTGAAAACAACATCTGAACCTTTTTTTCTCCCCTAAAATATGTTTAACTTGGCACAACAACAAATGAGGAAGCCTCACTGGCTGCATTTCAAACTCATGTCTTGGGCCTTTTCATTCTAGACTGGAAGTTGATGGTGATGGAAAGCCTTTTACTGAATTAAAACACTTTGGATCAGGTAGTTGGGTGGGAAATAAGATGTTCCAAACACTGATCTCAGTCTGACTTTACAGCTCCTCAGCACATAATTTGCTCATGAGGTAAAACAGCATTAAGAGCTTCCCCTCCCACTTCTCATTTTCCACCATCAATAACGTTTTTTATATATTCCCAACTTTTTTCTTAGTAGGAAACTCAAGTCTAATACACCATAACTGAAGGTATAAGCAGTTATTAAAAACTGGACTGAAAATTCAGGTGCTTTAAGAACTTTAATTCTTTTATTACGTCTTCTTGTGGGACATTTCTTCGTAAGATTAATAGTCAACAATTTTGTAAGTGAAATGCACTTACAATCCCAGAAGGGTTTGGGTTGGAAGGGACCTTAAGGCTCATCCAGTTCCAAACAGGGACACCTTCCACTGTCCCAGGGAGCTCCAAGCCCTGTCCAACCTGGCCTTGGACATTTCCAGGGATCCAGGGGCAGCCACAGCCAAGACTTTCTTTCTACTATCTAATCTAATCTACCCGCCTTCATATTAAGGCCACTTTAATATAAAATATTTCAAGGAGACTCTCCAGGATTTTTGTAGGGATCCATTTACCCTCCTTAGTTCAGCTCTGCCACTCAGTTTCTGGTCACTTTATCCCTTTTCATTACCTACAAACAGACCTTATTAACTGACCTGCTTCCCTTCTAAGTCTTCCATTCTTTCTAATTCCTTCTCCATCACGTCCCTAAGTGCTCTGCAGAGTGGAGAGCAGACACTGCTGAGAGCAGAGGTTAAAAGGTACCTTGTCCTCACAGAGCCTCCCCAAAAGCAGCGATCTGCATTTTAACCCCCTCCCTGCTCTCCCATTAGAGAGTAGGAGCTGAAAACCTGATCACCCAGGCACCGTTTCAGCCAGGATTTATAAAGAATGGGAGCAGTTTAAGGAGCACACAGCTTTTTATGTGTGTTAAGCTGTTCATGTTGAAGCAGCAGGTGCCCAGGAGACTTTTGCACTGGGTTTGCTTCACACATTCCACTGCGACCTTTTGGCCCAGCTCACACAAAACCTTAACAGGGATATAATTCCTGAGCACCTCGTGTGCAACTGTTCTTCCCCGAGCACAACTCGCTTTATTTTCCCATACGTTCTGCTTTGTTAAGATGCTCCAAATGAGCTCCAAAAGCTCCAATTACTGATTTGTCAGTGGAGCACAGTGAGGGCGAGCTGGAGACTGAGACACAGGAGGAGCAGAGCCCAGTTTCACAAAATAACCTCGTAAAATTTAACAGCTGCCTCAACATGTGAAAGAATGGACAAGTTGTCTTGATTTTTTTTTTTACTCTCTTCTGCTTTATTCTAGTAACAGATTCTTATATCCACTCCCCAGGGACACATCTTACCCATCAGCTGATCAACTGAAGCCTGAGTTTCTTTTTAAAAATGTCTCTTCTTTATCATCACCATTTTGAGGGTTTGATGCCAGTCCTTGGCTGTCAAGGTGCCCTGCCCTTCACAAAAACTCTCAGAGTGTGATTGCTTATTGCTTACACTGCCACTAAATGAAGCTTTTCATGGGAACCAGACCAAGATGTGTTTTCCCTTAAGATCACTTTTCTATCTAGGATTTCATGTGTGTTGATGACTTTTTTTTCTTTCGAATGGATCTGTGCACAATGGAGGAAGATGTGTCAAGTGATTTGTGGGAGTTTGGTTTAGAAACCAGAGTTTGTAAAGCACAGCCTGTGCTGAAACCTTCATTACCCAGCCCTGGTTTGGAATTTCACGTTTTAAACTTATCAAAGAACCACAGAATGGCTTGGGCTTAAAAAGACCTTAAAGATGATCTCATTCCAACCCCTTGCCACGGGCAAGGACACCTTGCACTGGACCAGATTGCTCCAAACTTCTCAATAATCCATTAGTGAGAGTTTTATCCTGTGGGGGAGCAGGAGGCAGCTGGGGGAATTCCAGAACAAACTGCCCGAGCACCTTGTGAGCAACTGCCATGAGCTGCAATTTCCTGAGACAACAAAGCAATTTGGGTTCCTCTGATGCCTTGGATTTTAACTTTGATATTTCCCAACCCCTGCAGTGCTCAGGCTGTGACTCTGCAGGGTTTTGCAGCCTGGGAGCTGCTGCTCTCTCACGTTCACAGTGACACAACAAAGCCTCTCCAAGGCTGCTCTCCAAGGACACCCAGACTGTCCTGGGCCCAAAATGTGCAACCCAACACCTTGAGAAGGGGGGCTGAGCTGGGGAAATGCCATCATGAGCTAAAGTTTGAATTGGGGAATTGATGCTGAGATGCAAATGGCCCAAAGCTCTAAAGGGGTGAAGAACTCGTGACTCGGGGTCCATGCTGGGCTCCATGGTGAGAGCAGCCTCTGGCTCCCCAGGCTGTGCCTTTGGAGGCCTTTCCAATCAATATCCACCTTTATTCCCTCCCTCCTGCCTGGGCTCTGTTCCTAGGGAGCCACTTCAGGCATCACAAGGACACCTTGCACTGGACCAGATTGCTCCAAACTTCTCAATAATCCATTAGTGAGAGTTTTATCCTGTGGGGGAGCAGGAGGCAGCTGGGGGAATTCCAGAACAAACTTCCTGAGCACCTTGTGAGCAACTGCCATGAGCTGCAATTTCCTGAGACACCAAAGCAATTTGGGTTCCTCCCCATCCCACCCCAGAGCACAGAGTGCACACAGTGAGCCCTCCCAGGCTGTCCTGGCCAGGTGATGTGGCACTGCCACTCTGTCACCCAACACCAGCTGCTGTGCCCCGTGTTTGCCGTGGAGAAAGACCCTCCCTGTCCTCGCTCTCGACGTGGCTCTTCCCACCCGGGAGAGCAAAGGACACAGCCCCTCTTTGGCCACATAGCCCCGAATTCTCCCCAGCTCCTGCTTTTCCTTGCAATAAAGTCATGACAAATCGTAGCTGTTGTCATGTTCTGCAGAGGAACACGGATTGAGCTGGTGACAAAGTGACCTCAGCCAGGTTTCCTTGGGATCAGCCCAAGCTGTGGCCAGGTCCTCATGGAGTGACACCAAAACAAGGGCAGAACCTTCTCTCCCTGTCTCTCAAACCCAAACTTCTTCCCATCAAGTGTCCTTCTGCAAAACCTTTGTGCTTCTCACAGAGGAAAGGCTCCTGGATTACATTTTTTGACAAGATAGATGAGAGGGTTTTCACATGAGACCAAGGGAAGTAATGAGCTGTAATCTTTGAGCTGGAAGATATCTATCTTTTTTAATTACAGGTAGATTATTTCTATATTAGCCCCCACAGCAAAAGGCAGAGCCACAGAGGTTTCTCAAAGCACTGCTGTGTCAAGACGAAGGGATTAGAAGAGTTTGGGACCTTGGCAGCAAAAAAAGAGATTTTCAGACTTGAGTCTATTTTGAATTCTATAACTCCATGCAATTTATGGTGTTCAGCGAGCAGGTATTTTGACACTTGCTCACTACAAGGGAAAGGATATTGCCATCACATCAGGGAGCTGGTTATTAGATAGTCCCTGCCAACATTTCTGCCTCAGTCTGACGTGTCTCCTTGTCAATCAGTTAGAACAACTGGAACTCATTTAACCAAAGTATCTCTTTGCATACACATTTTTTACATTGAGATTCCCGTTATCTTTTGCCTGAAGGAAGGAGGTGTTATGTGATTGTGATGCTGCCTCAAGATTCATTTTTGTATTACAATTTTTGCTCTTCCACTTGTGTTTGCCAAGGCCTTGGTAATGTCTGGAGCTTTGGAGGAATTTTGCCAAAGGCACCACGGTTTATCCTGCTCTAGAGATGGGCAGGCTGAGATCTTCAGGTTCCTGTGATCAGCCTGGTGATTTAAAATGGGCATCTCCAACCTCCCAAACAGCTCTTGTAGAACAGCTCCTTTCCTGAGACTTGTTCCCACAAGAATTCCATGAGAATTTCCTTGAGTGAAATCCTGGTGCTACCAATATCCCAGCTGAGCCATACAGAATAAAACCAGGATCCACAGAAACTGTAGCTTGAAAGTTACTGGAGAGCATTTTTATCAAAATATTTTTTGTTTGGAGTCAAGTTATGTCAAAGTTGTGTTAATGATCTTTTCCTTTTCTTTTCTTTTTTCTTTTCTTTTCTCTTTTCTTTTCTTTTCTTTTCTTTTCTTTTCTTTTCTTTTCTTTCTTTTCTTTTCTTTTCTTCTTTCTTTTCAATGAGGTTTATTTCTTGTGAATGTTTTTATTTTTTGTGTCGAAAAAAAAATTAGAAAACACAGGGAAGCAGCACTGATGGTGGAATTTACACATCACTGCTCTTTCTGAAGTTTATTCCTCATTGAAAACACTTCCAGGGTTGAGTCCTTCTAAGCCACAGGAGCAGGGCTGTGTATAAGGGATGAAGAATGGCATTTCCACACCTTGGGAAAAGAGGAAAAGTAAACAGAGAGAAAAGGGAAGGGGAAGACTTCAACAGAAGGAGAGAAAATGGGAATCAGATAAAGAGATGGAGAAGTCAAAATTTAGAATTAATTTGGAATGAAGTGCAAGATGAAAGATGTCTTTGTCTTTAGGTATTGAATTGAGCACTCCACAGCTGGGAATTATTGTTACATGAGCACTGAAAACTAAAGCTGGAAAGTAACAAGGTAAAGTCATACCAAAAGAAGCCTTTAAGAAGTTTTACTTCTCTTATTGCACCTCACAGGTTGTATAATTTCAGATTTAATGGATATTCTCAACTGGAGATCTATCTGTGAGCTGGAGAGAAGGCTATTAGTATGCTAATCAGTTCTGCAGACTAAATTGGTTATAGGAGTGGGGTGAGGTACAATAGGGGAGTCATTTTTAATTAGCACACTGTGAAGTCGATACTCCCCTCGATGCCTGTGCACATCCCCTATTGACATGAATTTCAGCCACTGGAATCAGGGGCTTTGCACTGCTCTGCTCCATCCCAATCCAAAGGTATTCCCTGGAAGGGAGGGTGGCCAAGCTCTCACCTGTGGAAGTTCTGGAAGGTTCCAAGCATGGCCTTTGGAGCAGGAAGAATTGCTGGTGTCCCAACAGAGTCCCAGAATGGTTTGGGGTGCAAAGGACCTTAAATTCCTTCCCATTCCACCCCTTTTATCCCCGGAATCCGAGGGTTTGGATGAAAAAAACCCCATGGATTGGGATTAAAGAGAAGGAAAGTGAAAACGGATTGGATCCATCCCAATCCAGCTGCTGGCAGACCCTCAGGATTGGGCCTGAAGTAGCCCCTTGGGAGCAAATCCATCCAAAAAAAGGGAATTTGGGTTTTCCAAGGAGCCCTGGGGGGGCAGGCGGCCGCTCCTTCTCTGCTCTGGTGCCGTTTGCAGCGGGAAAAGGGAATTTTGGGAACGTTGGGAAGGGGGAATGAGCCTCTGGGGGTCTCCTGGAGATCCCTGGGGGGCCCAGACGCACCCGGAGCTTCCTGGGTGTGCCTAGTGTTCCGTGTTTTCCCGTTATCCCGTCATCCCATCCCCTGTTAGCCTGTTCCCCGTTGTTATCCTGTTCCCTGTTATCCCGTTCCCCATTATCCCATTCCCTTTGATCCCGTTCCCTGTTACCCTGTGTGCCGAGTGTTCTGTGTTTTCCCTGTTATCCCATTCCCGGGTCCTCCCACTGTCCCAAGGATGTCCAACCTGGCCTTGGGCACTGCCAGGGATCCAGGGATTCCACAGCTTCTCTGGGCACCCTGTGTCAGCTTCCCTCACAGGGAGGAATTTCTTCCCAAATCTAATGCTGGTGGAAGGTTTGTGGATTCTCATGCACAGGATGTTTGGAAAGGAGAGTTCGACCTGTTTGAATCAACTGTCAGGTTTTACAGCCAATTCCAGATGGGTTTAGTGCTTATCCTGGACTCGGGCTGAATTCACATTTTCTGCAGATGGACTTGCAGGGTTTATCACTGGTGTTGGAAATACCTGAGAGAATCAGCCCTGCAAAACAATCTTGCTCACTGATTATCTTCCTTTTATTAAAAAAGTTTCTTAGGTTCGCAAGCCTCGAACGAACCTTTGGAAGACTCAGTGGAGAACATAATTAAAGCACCAGGAAAGAATGGTGGTTTGGGAATCGTAACGTGAATAATAGAAACAGGGCAATCATTTGCAGTTTGGTATGTGGATTTTATCACTTGAACCACATTCTTTTAAATTCGCTTCCTTCAATATCAGCCACCCCCAGGAGAGGTAACAATGTTTTAAAAGTCATTGTGTAATGGTCAAACTTTCATTTCCTTTATCATTTCTCACTGCTAGAGTTTTCTACTTGGTTCCCTCAAAGTCTTAAAGGAAATAAAAATTGGCTTTTTATTCTAATACTCGTGAAGAGCTAAATTTTATTTACGGTGTTAATATAAAGTATTTTGGACTCGATTTTTGTATTGGGAACCTTGGGGTCCATGTGCTGATGAAGAGTCCTGCTCAAGAGCTGAGTGGCACATGGCCATGAGACAGAGGATATTGTTGGGGAAAAGCCAACAGATACAGAATTTCTACAAAAAAACACAGACCACACACCTCTGTGAGCTCTGGGCTTTTCTGGGTGCATCTCACCCCCTCACTGCTCCTATTTACAATAAAAAAGGCCAGATTTTCACCCTATACTTTCATTTATTTGTATTTTACTGTGTAATAATTCAGTAGAAGCTGAGATTTGGATCCTTGAGAGGAAGTTAAACTGCTTCTGTAATATTCTTGGCCAAAGTTTGAAGATGGCTCCAGCATTACTGTAAGATCCTCTGGAAAGTCAATTTTAATTTCCTCTCTTGCAGGTAAAGGATAAATGACAGTTCTCTTGTATTAATTTCTGAGTAAATTTATTTCACTGAATTAAAAGGTTTTAACATTATTAGAACACAATACTGTCTAATAAAAAGGAAAAGATTGTTGGGGGTTTTAAGGGCCTCAGCTTTAATCTCCTTGCAATAACCATCTCAAACATATGGCTAAGGTTTATTAAAATACTGAAGAAATGTTGTATTAGAACAGCTGAACATAAAAGTATTGGTTAATTGGGCTACACATCAGGTGTCCTACCAGCCTTATCCCTTTTATCTCAGGCTCAGGAGATATTTATAAAGACAACTCTGCATTTGATGCCTTTTTTCTTCCTTTTTCCCTTTTTTTTTTTTTTTTTAATGCAAGCTAATAATTAATCTTTTGCAGGAAAGGAGAAGATCGTTCAGATGACTTGGCTCTGTTTGCTACTGAACCTAAATCTTGAAGGTCCAAGACCTCAAACCTGCAGATGAGAACAGCAAATACAAACACAGCAAATGCAACCCCAACATCCCCAACCCCCCCTGGCAGCAATAAACAGGACGGAGCACAAATCTGGCCTCTCTAATTGGGGGGGATTTTCTCCTGCAGCCTGATTTCAGCTGCAAAGGCTGGAGGGCACTTCCAATGCTTTCCCCCAGTGCAGATTGTCCTGATTTAATTCTTTGGAGAACTTGGAGATTACCCAGGAAAGCTTGGAAAACTTGGAGCCTGAGTTTGACAGAGCATCAGCCACAACCCATCGTCCAATATTTAATCACCCAAACTCTAAGCGCTGACAATATTTCTGGAGTGGTTTCAACTCCTCACCACTGCTAAACTAGAAAAATGCTCTTCTGCTACTTGTGTTCCATGTTCACAGGGAGGGATTAAAATTTTAATGATTTCTTGCCTGAAGGCCCAAACTTTTCCATTTTAAGGGTCATGTATTTCTATTTATGGGGCTTCCACTGGCCAAATATGAAGTGTAGAGTGCTCACAACCCAGTCCTCCTGCAAGGCCTGGCATCAGCTTGCAGAAAAGACTAAAGGATTTACAGCCGCAATAAATCAGAGGTTTTTTTTCCTTTGAAATCATAAATAAAATGGCCAAAATAACAATGAGAAATTCATGGAGTCCATCAGCAAAAGAATTACAGGGCTGGTAAAGGTCACTTAGAATTATTTTGAGCCCTGTCAGCCAGTTTTGGCCCCAATTTTGTGTGATCTGTTTATTTTGTATCTCTCTATTTTTTAATCAGTCATGCAGTACCAAGTCAGATGTTTCATAGAAGGCTATTACAGAACATTACCATGGTTATCAACAAAATCTGTAATCTCATTCAGAGAAAAAAAGCAATTTTGACAGGATCTTCTTTCCCTAAGCCCACATTGATTGGCATTAATTAAGTTTCTACCGTTAATCCTTTATTAATCAAACTCTCCAGCAGCCATTCCAGGCCCAGTATCAATCTGACAAACCGGTAATTACCAGGGTCATCGCATCTTGCTCTTTTAAATACTGGAACAACATTTGCTTTTCTCAGCCTCCTGGAACTGCCCCACTGCTCCCAAACTCATTTAAAAATTCACCAAGGCAGCTGGAGGAGCTGAAGCGCAGCTCACTCTTATCAGGCACCGTAAGATTCGGCAAATTTGGGGAGCCCTGGGCTGGCTGGGCTTTGCTTTGAGCTCTCCTGGTCACAGGCTCACGGCAGTGTAGCAGAGATGCAGTTTTGGATGATTAAACCAGGATTTTAGTAAAGAGGAAGAGAAAAGAAAGCAGAAATAAGACAAGAAAAGGACAAGTGAGGCAGAGTTGAGGGCAAACCGCAGGTTTGTTCTCCATGCCCAGGTGTCCTCGTGGGCCATGTCAAGGTGAGGAACCCCGTGGCTGTGACAAGGCCTGGGGACAGCCCACTCATCCCTGGTTCCCTCTCTGGGATCCCCAAACCTCCCTGAAACACCACCAAGGGTTTCAGCTCTGCTCTCCCCCAGAGCTGCTCGAGCCGTGACAATCAGGGTCTGGAAAAAGTCATTCCATACAAATCTGGACTTTCCTGAAGCTTTAAAAAGTGTCTTGGAGTTGTTGGCACCATCCAAGTGCAGTTCTGGGTGGGGGTTCCATGGTGAAGAGGTGAGGCAGGACCAGGGGCAAGGTCACAGCAGTGACATTTTCCCTTTTCCTCGGACAAAACTCTCCACGATATTGGGGATGCACTGGGAGGCAACACCTGCATGTGCAAAGACTCCCAAACACAAAGCCGGATAAAAATTCCATGATTTTCTTCTTCTCTTTTCTTGGAATCACAGAACACATCCAGGGATGGGACATCCACAACTTCTCCCAGTTCTTATCTTAGTGTATCTTATTTTCTCTCAGTTATTATCTTAACTCAGTCTTAGGCTGGTCTGGATATCCCCATTTTTTGGGCTAATTTTGACCATCTCATTTTGTCTTCTCCCAAGCTGCACCATTCCAGAAAGCTGGAGAATTTATTATATTTTCATTCCTAGAATGTGGTCTAGATAATTCTGCCAGCCAAGATTTTTTTTTTTTTTCAAGAAATCCTTTTTGTCTTAATGGTAGAAACTTATCACAGAATAAGATTAATATTAATCTACAGAAAAGAACAAGATAAAGATAGATTTTGCCTATTAAATTTAAGAATGACAATCAGTTAAGTGTCTCCTAAGTAAGCTAAATTAAAATGAAACACCAAGAGAAGTATATATGACAGGCTATAGTGTATTAAATGGTTTCATTATCCTCTGATATAATGGATAACAAATGGATTTGGAAATTGATGCAATGTTTAGAAAAAAAGGATTCCTGTAGAATTGCAATAAAATTAGGCTGAATTTATGTCTCCACCATTAAATTTTCACTGCCACCTCACAATGTTAGCTGTGGGTTTTAATGGCTGTTTATGTGCCTCTTTCGGGCAGAATTTGAAATTAGTTATCAGTTATCATGGAAGGAATGCTTAGGAATAAATCCATATTAAATTAGAAAAACTAGGTAAGATAAGGATGCAGCATTTGTAATTCCAGTAGGGAAAAAGTAAAGACAGAAATATGTTTATATTACTAATGAACTAATTAAATTAGGTATTAATGTAGCCAATATTCACAGAGATCGTGCTGCTTCTGTATGTTCTAAATAAGTTTTCTTGCAGCACAGCCCTGTTACAATGTTAAATAATTTTTAGTGTGTTACATAATACCTGAAAGATCACCACAGATTAAATATTGTCCAGTAGATTTTACTACTAAACCAATTAAAAATTCTCCATGAAAATCTAAAGATGGATTTAAAATTTATTAACAGCAGCATAGAAGGACATCGGGCAGAATAAAAAAAAAAAGAAAAAAAGCAATTTAACCTGAAGTATTATTACTAATAACACTGCAATCAATCACCCCTCTTATCTACTCAGACGGCTTTAGATTATATCATTTAAAAAGCCCCAGTGAAGACAAATCCTGCTGAGCTGAGCACTGCAGCTGAGGTTTGCAGAGAACCATGCTGGAATTTGTCCCTTCAGCGCCCAACTCCTCAATTCGAAGAACCGAAGTAGCCTTGGCTCAAGAGAGAGAAACAAATCAGGCTGGGAGAGATGAGAAAAGAAGGTTCCAGAGAGAGCTCAGAGCCCCTTCCAGAGCCTGAAGGGGCTCCAGGAGAGCTGGAGAGGGACTGGGGACAAGGGATGGAGGGACAGGACACAGCGAATGGCCTTAAGATGAAGGAAGGTAGTTTTAGATGGGATATTAAGAAGAAATTCTCCCCTGTGAGGGTGGGGAGGGGCTGGGATGGAATTCCCAGATTTGCTGTGGCTGCCCCTGGATCCCTGGCAGTGCCCAAGGCCAGGCTGGACACTTGGAGCACTCTGGGACAGTCGAAGTTGTCCCTGACCATGGCACTGGATGGGCTTTAAGGTCCCTTCCAACCCAAACCATTCCATGACCGCAATATTTCTCCAGATTCCGTATTTTTAAAGGAAAACTTCAGGACCTCTCTTCTCCCTCCTGCATTATAATATAATTTGAGCAATTATAAGAATTGTTAAACCCAAGTAAATACTTGAAATCCGCAATGTGATTTTTGCAGCAATTTTAGCTGCCTTCCAATAGGTTGTTAGGCAGAAGAGGTTTTTGTTGCTCTGGCTACTGTTCTAAGCACTGCCTGCTGAGTAATTCCAAGGTCACAGCAAGGAAAATCAAGTCGAAAAAAACTGGGATGGGGGAAAGGCATCAAGCGGGAATAATTTCGGTTTGCTCTGCAAAGAGCACAAGGGGCTGAAGAAGCTCAATAGATAAATGCAATTTTGCCATCGTTCTCTGTTGTTTTCTCTTATTGTTTTATTTTTTCCAACATGCCAACAGAAATAGTGTCAGAAATTCAGGAAATTCAGAGGTCACAACAAAAGTAACCAGCAAAAGAGATTGCAATCTGAATTATCCGGGGGAAAGGCATTTGGAAGTGGAGCAGAGCTGGTGCCAGCGGTGTGGAAGAATAAAAAGAAGCAGCAGAAAGGGAAAAAAAAAAAACCAAAACATCTTTAACATCTGAAACCCCTCAGACAGTGGGTGTAATTAAGGTGGTAGCATTGAGCAGAGATCAGCAGCCTGGTCCCTGCCTGCCACCAGCTCTCCTGCTGCTGCAGCCCACGGGATTCCTGCACAAAGGCTGGGAATGTCACCAGCCCCGTGTCAGAGCCAGGTGCTGTCAGGGGCTGCTTGTTTGCTGTGAAAAATCGTCAGAGCTGTACCTTGAAACTGAGTTTTCCAGCCTGCCTGGTCGAGCAGTTTAATCAATACTTCACTTTGATGTCTCTGTTACATTAGGACTAAAATGAAGTTTACAGGCAGCTCAGAAGATCTTAACTCCTGCGATCAGTCCCCAAACGTCTCCTCCCTTGTTTTTCCCTGGCCAGCTGAGTGTTAATAAGCACCAGGATTAGGGAAGCAGCACTAAAACATTCCTAATCCATGGCAACACAGGAGGAACTGGAGGCTGCTCCTATTGTTGGAAAATCTAAGAAAAGCTCCAAATTAATTAGAGGCTTCAAAATTCTCGATTCCTCGGCTTTTCCTCTTGTCTCTGCCATCTTCTGTAAGGGGCAGCAAACCGTGCTGCGGAGATAACACATTCCAGGCATACAGAAACTCATTCATTCCGTTCTTTTCCCAAACTGTGCTGCTATTTCCTGGAAGAATTAAAGGATAGAATGATTGGCTGCATTGCTGGCCTATGACCAGCCCAAAGCTCTTTACCTGATGGATTAAATGCAAATCTGAGCAGCCTGGGCTGGGGGAATTTGTGCTTGCCCATGCCAGGGGGTGGAATGAGATGAGCTTGGAGGTCCCTTCCACCACAAACCATTCCATGATTCTGTGATTTTATGAAAACCTTGTTTAGTGTGCAGGCCAAGGGTCTGATCCCAGGGTATTCCCGAGGCCAAGAGATGTGCTCCAAGGGGAGACCCAGGGGAGCTGGGAGCAGCTCCCTGCTTGGGGAGAGGCTGAAACAATTGCAGAATACTCTTCCTTCCTACTTTCAGCAAGGATGCAGGGGCTCTGGTCTTGCTGCATGTCTGTTGTTTGTGAGGACTGACCTGCAGGTGGTTTAACTGGGTTTAACTGGGAGTGTTCAACCAAAACCACAGGAGATGTCTACTCCCATGTAAAAGGCATTAAATTAATCCACACAGTTGCTTTCTTCTGTCTTTCGGGTTTATCTGCAGAAATTCTCCTCTCTGGTTCTTTCGATGTCTGTGTGGTCTCAGTTCATCAGTCAAACACTCATTTTGCTAAAAGCTGCCTCTGGTGAGCCAAGGGGGCTGATCTCCTGCCCACCACAGCCCATGAGCAGGGACAAGGGGGTCTCAAAGAGCACCTGAAGTGTTGAGCCTTGTCTGGGGAGTGGAAAGATTTCAGTACAGCACCGAGAGTGACATCACCTGTTATTTAGGAGAACGGTGCTGGAAAAATAATACAGAGCATTACCAGAAATTAATAAAAGGCATTATTGCACATTTCATTCCTTATCTTGTTCCAAATAAGCTTTGGACATAATTCTTCATTATTATGCTTCAAATTATGGAGCTTTTCTAAAGATACTACTGCTAATCCCTGTTCCATTACCTCGCTGGTGTTTCTGATGGCAATCACATGGATGATCCTCTCTTGTATGACTTGCACTTGACTTAGACTAGGAGTTTAAGGGGTGAATTTTGCAGATTCGCTGCTCTGAAGGAAATCTGATTAATGGCAAAGCAAATTTGATTGATGGCAATCACCTAAACAGATAAAAATCACCTAAACAGATCAGCAAACTTGGCCATAAACACAACAATATAGGGTACATTTGTACTATTCGTGTTCAGTATTTTAGAGACCAGAGTTCAGAGTCAGGAAACTCAACGTAGAGGTTGCAAGGCCAAGGCTGGAACTGTCCTAAAAGATCCAAGTGGCCTTAGAAGTGAAAGAGCAAGGCTGAAAGATGCCACTCTGGGAGATGTCACCACTCTAATGCCATCAGGAGACCCTCCCGAGCTCACAGCCCCTTCTCACACAGTGTGAACTGAGAAGAGAGATGCCTCATTCCCCACATGGAAATTTTGGGAATTTCAGGTGCCCTAAACTCCCCTAAGGCATTTTCTGAAGACCACAGGGTCTGGGAAACTGCGCTCTCCATTTTGTTATTCATTAGCTGCCTGCAGCTCTTTAGTATTCCTGGGAATCCTCCTCCTTCTGAGAGCCAGGGAGAGACACGACAGAGCAAAGGGCAGCACAGACAGCATCAGGAAGCCAGGAAAATAAGGGGAAGCAGGGAAATATTGTTCCATCTTTCCCTTACAGCCGCTTATTTCCATGCTGCAAGGCAGCAGGAGGGCTGAGCTGCTTTACTTTGCATTTTACACTGGAACTACAAGGAACTTTCCTGCACTTGTCACCCAAGGGGCACGGCCCAGTGCAGTTCTAGTCTGAGGGTTAAACCAGACCATTAAACCAGCCTGGAAACAAAGGAGAAGAGGTGCTGTAATATTCAGTTCTCAATTATAATGTGTCATCTGCTACATCAGATCATTTGTCTGGGAAGGAAGGGGCTGTAGACAATTTCCTTCTCTTTGTGGATCATACTTGTGTGTCACAGAATACTTGCAAGGACTTTCTCCTTTTCAATTGCTCCTGCTGGGTGTTTTCCTGCTCCGTACAGCTGAGCTTTGGTGCCCATCTCATTTCCCAGCTTTTGTCTGTGGAATTTGTTAATAGCTGTGAGTGGGTTGCTGACATCCCAGGAATCAGCCACGTGCTCTGAGCCCTTTTAAAATGCAGTGAGAGAAGTGAAGAAAGATTTCTGTGTGCCTCAAGTACCAATTTGGGATTCAGGAAACCCAGATTAGACTCTCCTCAGCAGGTTCCATAAAGACCCTTGAGGAATGCCCCTTTTCCACTGGGTTTCAATCCCTGTCCAGAAAGGATGGGTCTCTTTTCTTCTCCCTGAGCTGTGATAACTTTCAAGCACTGTAACAGATAAGAAATGAATCTATTAGCTTGGAACAGCATTATTCTACTTATCTTTCTAAAAGTACCACAGTTCTCTTCCGGTAAAAAAAAAAAAGTCTGTCTGTAAAATGAATTAATTGAGTATAAATAAGGCAGTAGCAGCCCTGAATCCAATGGGACTGGGAGTCATCTCCCTGAAATTCTCTAAGGGAACTCCTCTCTTGCCTGGACGGAGAGCAGAGTGCAGTCACAGCCCCATCAGCACTTCAGACTCAGCCACCAAAGTGCTAAATCAGCTCCATTTACAGCCCAGGAAGTCTCACGAGGAAATTCATGTTTCCGTGGAAGCTGCCCCAAAAGGGAAAGCAAGAGTGGCAGGGTGGGCTGGGGAGACAAGGCAGCAGCACTTAAAAAAGTCTGCTTGTGATTAATATATTCCATTTCCAGTGTGAGGATTACTATTCATGGATGTGTCTGGCAAACACGATGTGACAGGCCTAAGGAAGCATCCAGACAAGTTCACCTATTCTTAGCTCAGTGTGCAGCAAACTTCTGTTTGGAGGCAAGGACTCATTTTCCAGATCACATCCGAACATTTTTAGGATAATTGAGACAGCTGTTGGTGTAAAAAACCGCTGTAGCCTGAGCATCACTGGGATGCTCCTGCTGTAAGTAAATTGCCCTTGCTGGATCCTTGTGAAGGAGAAAGGAGGCACCACCTCCCTTCTCACCTCGGCGTGAGCTCAGGAGTTATCATGGAAGGAATGCCTAGAAATAAATCCATATTAAATTAGAAAAACTAGGTAAGATAAGGATGCAGCATTTGTAATTCCAGTAGGGAAAAAGTAAAGACAGAAATTGAGATTTTTGGTATTGGCCAGTTGAGAGACCTCTTTTATGGTGAAGGAATGAGGAGAGGGTCTAACACATTTCAGTTCCTTTCTCACCACAACATTAAAGACAAGACCTCAAGTCTTTACATGATCATAGAGTCAAGTATTTTTTGCTCCTTCCCCAACATAGGATCACTGCTATAAACATCCATATTTATGAATCCTTCAAGGGAATCTGAGCTGTGAGCAACCTTTTTTTTTATTTTTACTCAGAAGTGTGGAGGTGTCAAACAAGCCCCTTTCTCAACAGAGAAATAAGAAAGCAGAGCTGACCTGCAGCCACTACCCCTGTGTCTTCTCCAGGTTCTGGCAAATGAGGTTATTTCAAACTTGAACACACAAAAAGGTTTCCTGAACACAATCTTAGTGTGGAAAGTGTGCAGCAGCACTGCTGGAAGGTAAATGGCACAAGGTTCTGTGCCTAAACTCTGAGCATGGCATCTGAATTAGCAGCAGAATTAGAGAATAGCAAGTCACAACTGCTGATTGAAAAATTTTTGACCAAACTCTCCTATATCATGCAGCTACAGCAAGTTGAATACTGCAGTCTAGAATTGGTCCTGGTGCAGAGGAGAAACATTGTATTTCCTGGTAGGATGACATCCAGGTCTCATAAGGTTTTGCTTCCAAAACAAAATATCAAATTTTGATCTATTCAGGCTGACAGATCCTCCTCTTTGGCCAGCTGTCCATCACCAGTTAAATAAACTTTCCAATGGCCTTGTAGTGTACCTTTGCCACACCTACAGGATCAATGCAAGGCAGAATAAATCACATTTATTTTCCCGTGCCTGTAACACACAGGGATTCTCTGCCACAAACTACACCAAGGCAAACAGGAAATTCCCTTTAGGAATTACCTTGGAGACCCAGACCCCAAACCTGCTCACGATGAAACAGCCTCGTGCAAAGTTAATGAACACTCAGCTGGTGTTTCTGTATAAATCCACACATGACTGACAAAGTTCACAGATGGGCCCTTGTCTGGCAAGGCCCAGCGCTGCCATTTCAAGAGTTTTTTTAATAATAAAACGACTTTTGAGTAATTGACATTTTCCTTTGCTGTCAGAATATACCCAAGCTGGGCTTTGCACCTAAATCTCTCTTGAAATGTGTGCAGGGGTGTATTCCCTGCTTCCAAACTGAAAATCAGGTTACTGCCTTGAGTACTAGCTGGGGTTCTGATGAATGTTTATTTCGCAGCATGTTCATACTGCTATGCACAAGCGCATAGAATTAAAATAATAATTTCTACTTGATTTCATGCTTCTCTGGCTTAATGGTCTCTGATGGTTTTTAGCAGATCCATTATACATACTTAAATAGAGGAAAAAAACTACTGCATGGGAAAAAAAGAAGTATAAACTGGTGTCCAAATTTACTCCTAAAAAAGTTGGAAAGAAAATTTCAAATATGACTTTTGCTAGGATTTTCCCCTGTGCCTTTTCTGGATAATATGACACCTCAGTATTTGTAATAATCAGTGGCGTACCCAAACCAATTTTCTTCTTGTCTCTACAAAACCCTGACAACTGCTGTTTCTTCCTCTAAGTGCAGTTGAGTGTAATTATCAAATTGCTCAAGGCGTGATTAAAATGTCATTTTGTGAATCTGTGCTGTCTTCAGGTCCTTCCTAAAGCCACCCAAGTCCTGCCCAGAGCAACCCCGCGCCAGTCACCAAATCAAGGGAAATTATTTGGCTCTGCAGCTCAGCAGCAGCCAGTGCTTCCTACATGGTGGGGATCCAGAGAGGCAGGGAGAGGCACCAGAACTGCTGAGACTTCCAGGCAAAATGGGAATTGTCACTGTCAGAAGGCAGGCCTTGGAAAAGCATCCTTTAGGGGAGTGACACGGCAGTGTCACTGAGCGTTGGCAGAGATGTTTGAGAGCTCGGGGGTCTCTGCAGGGCCTCAGGAGGGATTTCCTGGGAAGAGAAGGGAGATCATGGCAATATAAGTGATGGTTGTTAGCACATGAACATTGCCAGGCCTGAGCTGCACCCCATCCCCTCCAGCCTGCAAGGGTTTGCTGTTTCATTCAGCTCAGCGTGAGAAGAGTGGGGTCAAAGCAGCTCCAGTTTCCCTCAGAGCAATTGGGAGTTGCCAAAGAGATGTGCTGCAGCTGATGCCTTTTGGGGCTACCCAAAAACAGAGGCCAGACAGAATTTAGGGAATAAAAAGCAGTTCTATTTATGGAAGGGTGTTCAGGTACATTTAGGGCAGACAAAGCCCACCAGGGGCTGCACCCAAAAATGGACACAGGGTCACGGGTTTTCACACTTTTATAAGTTTGGGCCATTTGCACATTGGGGGTTAATCTTGCAAGTACAGCTGCAGGGAATGAAGTCATTTACCCCAAGTTTGCTCCTCCCCAACTCACTTTTGTTTCCATTTTTGGGGGCCTGAGGCAGTGAGGTGTCCTTGATTGCCAGGCCTGGAGAGGAATTGCTGTGTCTGAGCCAAATGGGAAAGCAGCAGCTGACACTGTGTGTGGAGTTTGGAGTTCTACACTAAAGAACTGCAGGGTTACAAATACATGGAAAATATAAAAGCCATCACAACGTGCCTGGCAATAAATGGGATTTTGGAGGGAAAGCTCAGGAGGCTGTTCTGGGAAGGTTCAATTTTTTGTGATCTCCCCACCAACTCTTGTGCCGTCAGCTTTTGTCACCTTCTCAAGAGATTGTTTGGTTTGGTTTTGGGTTAAAAACAATTCACGAGCTTCTCTCCATTCTCACAAACCCTGAGTTATTTTTATCTTATTCTGCCTCAGGGGGATAAATTGATATCGCTTAACTTTGTAAGGCCTGTTTATGCCTCATTTTCTTACAGGATCTCACACCAGGAGAGCTGGTCCCCTCTGGTTATAGCTCTGGGAAAACACAGCTTAGCTCCTCTCCGCTGTGTGAACACACACATTCCACATGGAAAATATTCCCCAACCTCTGTCCTTTCCCAGCTTCCTCATCAGCATTGTTCCCTCTGTGTCCTTCCAAATTTGGGCTGAATTCCAGCAATATTGGTGTGTATTAGCTGCTAGAAATAAATCATGGAAGGAAATCTAAGGTTTACCCAAGCACCTGTTAGTGCAGCTTGGCATGTCTGGTATTTCTCATAATTCCACTTTTTCCTCAGTAGAAAGAAGGCCAAAACATGAGAATTTATTTGGAATTTTCTACCACTGTTGTGTTACATCCAGGGTAATCTTACAATTATATCTTCATTGTCTCACTACAAATCATGCTTTAAATGATTAAATAAACCTTAACAAGGACATAGCATTTTCAAGACTTCTGTCTATGTGTGGTGTTCATGGAATTGAAATAGATTTGGACCTGTCCCCGAAAAAGTGAACTGTCTAGTGAGCTCTGAATTTTGCATATTTAATTATTACAGAACTTTTTTGTTTGGTAGTGCTCTCTCAAGTCTATATTTTATAAGGCCCATGATTGTTTATAACAATAAATGGCTTTTTCAGCAACAGCTGGTCTCAGATCATTATCTTATCAAACACTATTTATTTACCCCAGCACATTTTTAACCCTTGTGTGCTTTGTTGTCTTTCTCTAGTCACAATATTTGATCTGGAAAGCAGTCAAGCTCCCTTTGGAAATCATTCGTAGCACATTAAGGTCACAGGTTTTTGGAGCAGATTTTGGGTACTGCTTGAGCACTGAAGCTCCACCACCTGCAGAATTCGTGGCATCCTCTCTCTCCATGGATGCTGGCTGCTCTCAGAGACAAGTGAGGGACACTCTGACCTTGCCCCAGAGTTGTTACCCTCTGAAAAAAGAGATTTATTGCACTGGCAGCAGGCTGGAGGCTCTGCAGCGAGGTCAGTGGGAGTCCTGCTCCTGGCACTGTCAGGGAAAGGGAAACATTAACAGACCCTTGATGTCATGTTCCTTTGAAGCTTCTGACAGGCTCCACGTCCAACTCTCCCACAGAGACAGCTCTGAGGTGAAACAGGGGTGGAAATAATGCCCATGGCAGGAACTCAGCTGAAAGCTGTTGGTTGAGATGCACAAAATGGATGCTGGCTCTGCCCTGCTTTCCCTCCTCTGGAAGCAGCTGCTGGGTGGGACTGTGGGAGGCACACGGCCCTGAGGGGCTCACACAGATCTGGGTGAGCTCCAGCCTGCTGGGGCTGGCACCTCCTGCCCCTGCACGGGGAAATACTGGGGAATAAATCATGGCTTCACTCTCGTGTTTTGGGAGGTGTTTGCTTTGGCCCTTGGCTGGAGGGGATCTTACACCATTCATAAAATCATGGAATCACAGAACAATTGGAAGGGACCTTAAAGCCCTTCCCATTCCACTCCATACCATGGGCAGGGACACCTCCCACTGTCCCAGGGTGTCCAAGCTGGCCCTGGGCACTGCCAGGGATCCAGGGGCAGCCACAGCTTCTCTGGGCACCCTGTGCCAGGGCCTGCCCACCCTCCCAGGGAACAATTCCTTCCCAATATCCCCTCTAACCCTGCCCTCTTCAGTTTAAAGCATCTACCCGCACTTCAAACACTCCATCCCTTGTCAAAAGTCCCTCAGCAGCCCCTGCAGGTACTGAAAGGCTGCAATAAATTCTCTCTGGAGCCTTCTCCAGGCCAAACATCCTCAGCCTCTCCTGAGAGCTGAGTGTTCTCCTGACCAGAGCTGAACCAGGAGGGAAAAGGCAGAAATGAAGCCATCGTTCAGCTGCCCAGGGTTAATCATGGGAATAGAGGAGATTTAAGTTCAAATCCATCCTCCTTATTTGAAGCAGAGAATTGAACTTGACACCTCTCCTCATCCCAAATCAGAGTGCATCAGCCATGAGACCAGAGAGTCAATCCCTGAGTTTTCCTCTACCTTCATCTCAAGCACAATTGAAGTTGACATTATTTAAACACAGGAGGAACTTCAAGGAAGTACAGAGGAGATTGGGAGCATCCCAGGTGCCAGAGTGGCTTCAGAATTTGCTGTGGGAGCAGCAGGAAGGGCACCAAACCCGAGCTCAGATCAAACAGAAAATCAAAGATGCATAAAGCTGAGATAATGTCACAAAGTGTGGGTGTAACTTCACATCTACTGAGTGTGAGCTGTATTTTCACTGTTATTACACAGTTTGAACGGAATGGATATTCAATTTGGACATTTTTTTAATCAATTCTTCACATTTTTAACTGGGGAAAAAAATGGTGACATGAATTAAAGGTAACAGAGGGATTGGTACAACAACTATTGATCAAAAAGCAAAATAAATATTCCTATTGAATAAATAACAGGCAAGGCATGACTTGCAACATGAGACTGTTGACCTGCTTTGGAATTTGTTGGATACATAATGCTTTTCAGAATTAATTTAAAATATGATTGTTTGAAGACCCACCTGTTTGAGAAGGTGTAAGTTAGCATGCCAAAAATTGCAGCCTTACATGACGTTCAGTTCCCTGGGAGGCTCATATTCAAACAAATCAGAAAATCATTGAACTTTATTTCTTCTGGTCAGAGGTCATCAAATTTATAGAGCAAGAGCACAATAATTCAAGAGGGAACGAATTCTGCAATGCAAATCTCAAAGAGGAGGCAGCGAGCGTTTTATTTTCCCCTTGCTGTTGTAGTTTTGGGGTTCAAGTCTGGCCTCGCCCCTCCATCCTTCAGCACGTTTGGGTGTTTTATCATGAGAAATGCACACGGGTGGGCTCCCAGCTCTGGCCCCCTCCTTTCTCACCCAGCTGCACGCACCCCCTGCTCAGAGCTGCACTCATCCACACCATGGCAAGGGCAGACAGCAGCTCCTGCCAGCTCGAATGCCTACACCTGGATTTTCAGAGACTTTTTGTGTTTGTGATCTCAATTAGAGCAATTTTACTGCCTGCTGGGCTGCCCCGTGGATGCATGGATGGAGTTCAGGAGGAAGTTCCTCTCCACGGGAGAAACGCCATTTGCGGCAAACCTCGAAGCGTGCTCAGCTGTTTTCCAAGTGGCTGCTCGGGCTCCTCTCTTTCCTTTCGTGTCACTCAGTCCCAACCCTCACCCAGGAGCACGGGCTGTGCCAGCTGAGGCAGCGAGAGCCTCCATTGATGGCATCCTGTTTGGCTTTTCTTGCCAGGTCTTTTTCTCTTCTCTAACCTCTGCTGGCTCCCTCCTCCAGCTCCGAGCGCTTCCTCCTACCTGGGTCCTCCCAGAGCCATCACCAGACACTGTACAGGTTCCTCTGACAACAGGACAAGCCTTGGGAAGCCTCAGTTATTGGTTTCACACCCCAAGCAATCCCGAAATCCAATTTATGGTGAGACTGTTTTGGTTCACAGCACCTCGAGTGGGTGTGCCACAGAGCTGAAGTGCTTGGGTGGAGACCCTGAGTATGCACAGCATTGGTGGTGCTGGAAGAGCCTTCCTGCTTCACTGAGTGCTTCACAAACACACTGTGACAGCTTTCCCTTTAAGATTTTCAGAAGATAAAAGTAGGGGAAAAGTCTAAAAAGGCAGGAAAATCCAAATCTCAAAGTAGAGAGCTGTGTAGAGCTTTTAAATGCATCCACTGGGAATTGCTGTTCATCCTTTCTCTATAAAACCCCCAAACTCACCGATTGGTTCTCATATTGGTAATTTTATTGTTCTTTTATGCGAGAACAGCCAAAAGTACTCTGGGTTTTTTACATTTTTTGGTAAACACAGGAGGTCCATTCCCTTCTCATCAGCACTTTCCTTAAATGAAGGCAAAATTTGAAGCTGATTAATGATATTTGTACTTGTTGATTTTATTTATTTTTTTAATAAGGGCAGGAGCGGGGGGAAAAAAGCAAGTGACCAGTCAGATAATAAGGATATGTTTATGTAGAGCTTAATTGTGCTGGGCCTGAGGAGCAATAAACAGAAGAACACAGAGCAAGTAGGGTGAGACATCCCTAGGTCTGCAGTCACACTTAGATGGTCCTTTGAGAAACCCCATGACCCAGAAACAGATTTTTTATGGCCAGAAGAAAGATTAAAAGGAGGAAAGACAGAAATAACTGAGATAAGATGAGGAGGGTTGGGGTATTTTGTTATGGCTGAAGGGCAGCTGCAAGGGGAAGGTGTTTCAGGGGGGTTGGGAAGAGGAATGAGTGAAACAAGGAGAGTTTGAAGAGGCAGAGGTGACTTGAAAATCAAGAATTCAAGTGACATGGGGAAAAAAAAGAAGTGACTTAGTAGCAGGGGAGATTTGGAAAGAAGAGTTAAGATATTACTGTTCTGGTTGTGTTTATAATAATGAAGTGATCTAAGAACAGCAGATCAAAAGCTTCAGTTTGAAGTGAATTAATTTGTGCAATATCTTCCACTTTTCTATTTAAAAGTATTTTATATTTTTCCTTTGAAGATGAACTGAATTTATAATTATTGCAGGAAGGACTAACTCCTGTAAGTCAGAAGAAACAGAGCAGAATTGTAGTGTATGGAATGCAGCAGATGTGTAAAGGTAGGATGTGTAAAGTTAGGAAGTGCAAACTTCCCTGTAACACAGAAAAATATTCCTGTTCCAGCATTCCCCCTGCCCAGGCAGCTCAGATTTATGCACTGGATCTTGTGAAATGCAGCTTCAGGAAATTCTGCTGTCCTGGAAGGCTGAGACATGGAGGGGACAATGCCCTCAGCAATTCACACAGTGCCACTACATCCAATTTTCTGTAAAATCTTATTATTCTCCTCTGCAGTGAAACAGCAGCAAAGCAGAGCTGGCTTTTTAAGTATTACCCACTGGAAAGTGTCAGTGCCTTGTGTATTTACAGTCACATGCACAAAACCAGAGCTTGTGTCATCAATTCCTGATGCAACAGGGCCAGACTGAGTGACAAGGGACTTGGAACAGTGACTTGGATGGAAAAAGAAAAAAAGATTGGGAATAGAACTTTTCTGTTCATGCAGCCTGCAGGGAGTTAGTCTGAGTTAAACATCACTGAAAGAAAGGGAGAGACTCCCTCAGACTTGGGAAAGAAATACTGAAATCAATTTAAGGGTAATAATGCAATACTCTGGGATGTCCTTGAGAAGGGCACAACTTTCAGAGCAAACACCTGCATCACTCTGGCACATCCAGGTACCTTGGGGTTGTGAGTACTCCCCTTGGAATTCACAGGGTAGCACCAGATCATCCACAGGTGAGACAAGGAAAAACACAGGACAAGTTGTTGTATAAAACCTCACTGAAAAGTCCCAGCTGAGTTAAGAAATAAACATTTTTAAAGACCCAACCTGGTGTCCTGATCTCTGTTCTTCGCTTTATATCTGCTGCCCACCCAGATGTCCCTACATGCCAACTTCTACTGGCAAAGCACACAGCCTAAAATCCTGCTGGAAGTATCCAACCTCTTCAGCCCAGCCAGAAATCAGATTCAGGCACAGCTGGGGAGCTTTCTGCTGGTGGCTGAGTGCCCCTAAAGCCAGAGGAGTCTCAGGATTTGCCACAAAGGCGGCGCAAACCTCAGGGTATTGATACCTCCTGGCAACTACAAAAACCAAATGGGGGGAAATAGAGAATTTTCCAGCATCCTACTGACCAAATCCTTCAGCAGGGAGGCTGAGCCTGGCTGTCACTGCTGCCGGGGCCACGGGAGGCAGGAGGGATCTGCCTGGATCCCCCTTGCTGTTCCACATCTGAGAAATGCAGTGGAATTGAGCTCTGTGGTAGCTCTTTGAGAGGGTGAAGCATCAGTCACGCTGCTCCCTGAGAGCTCTGCACTTCCAAAAGCCTCTTGGAGTCATTACCAGTTCTTTGAGGGACTGTGAATGCACTTGACTGCTTTGAGCAGAAATATCAGCACACAGAATTACACCTTTAAATAAGGTATAACCTTCACAATCACAGTGAACACAAATGTCAAAACATTTCAGAAAATAATTAATCTGAGCAGTTTGCTCGAGTTGCTAAGAGAAGATGGATTTTGGTACAAATTGACTCACCTGGTTTTTTTCCCTCCTGGCAAATCCACGTTTTGCTTCTCTCTAACATTGTCTTTGCTTTTTCAAGAGCATATCAGATTTGATTTGAAAGTAGAGCAAACAATATATTTTTTTTAAAGTCTTCATGTATATTTTATCCTAAAGCGATCTGTATCGTTATTGATTGTTCCTGCAATAAGAAAGTTAATAGGATGAATTGCAAGTAGTTGCCATAGAAACTACCATTGGTCTCTTTCTCTTGGAGAGGAAGCACACAATTAATTTGTCTTTTAACCTACTTTATTGCTGCAAAGTCCATACAAATGCAGCAGCACAGGTCCAGATTCATTATACACTTCTGTGTCATTGTCCTCCTAAATCTAACACTTTTCAAAGTGTTTATTGGAAAGAAAGTTTTCATTCCATGTATTTTCCTGCTGTCTAATAAGCAGAGATGGTCAGGGAATGAGGGTTCATTCTTTTCCTACCATTCATCCCACTCTTCACTCCCATGCCCTGCCCTCTCCCCTGCCAGCAGAACCCTTTGGATCAGAACATCCCTGGGGCAAAACGTGCCAGCTCTGGAGCCAAAACACCTTTCTGGGCTAGGCTGGAGGTGGCTCACACTTTCTTGATGAAAGGATTTTATTTTGTTGCTTTTATCTCATCCTTCTGGCATTATTAAACGCAAGTTTGGGCAGTTTTGCCTGAGT
The DNA here is from genome assembly GCA_013390045.1 of Picathartes gymnocephalus. Classification (NCBI taxonomy): domain Eukaryota; kingdom Metazoa; phylum Chordata; class Aves; order Passeriformes; family Picathartidae; genus Picathartes; species Picathartes gymnocephalus. Next base: position 49,085 of record WEKY01033776.1, read on the forward strand.
AAGGACATCAGGATTTGGCACAGATTAAACCCACCCCATTCCAGGTCAATCAGAGGAAAATACCTGTTATCTTCTGCAGGAGTTTTCTAGGGCTGTCTCCCCAGTACAGACAGCAAACCACAGAAAAACAGTGAAGAAAAGTGTTTCTGGTTTGGTTTGCACTCCCTTTACACCAGAGAAACTCAATGTCCTTCATGTCACTTCTACTTCCCAGCTGTAAATCAGAACAGCAAACACTTTGATATTTCCCTTTATTTGGAAGAAACCAGGTTTTGTAAGGAAACCTTGTTCTGTAGGTTTTCCTAGCTGCTCATGGATAGTTTGTGTTTCACTTTGGCTGATTAGGGACAGAGCAGCTTGTTCAAAAGTGGAGCACAATGGAATAGGTTTCAATGTGTGCAATTTTAATTTATTTTTTAAAAATGCTAAAAATATCCCGAAATAAATCCATGAAATAATACTGAAAGTGCCCATATGTATTAAGCAAAAGTCTGTGCAAGTATTTAACATAAAGGAAGCCCTCTCCTTTCCCTCCATCGGACCCACAGCTGTTGATGACCACAGGCCCAAAGCCAAAGTGATCCAGAGAACACATGGAACGTGCAGTGACCTGCAGAGCTGGCTTTGCAAAGCAGAGCTCTCCTGGCTGGGCAAGGCCACACAAACTGGGAACCACAAGGTCCCACAGGTTTGCAGGGGGTGGTTTGAACCCTCAGCCTCCTCCCCAAGAGCAGAAAACCCCACAACATTCCAGGAAGGGAAGGATGTCTGCTGTGAGAGAGGGATAGGGGTGTGGTTATCCCAAAACACTTCACTGCTCTGTGAAACACCAAAAGGAGCTTTGGGTTGGCAACCCAAGATAAACCAGAGTTTCCTTATGAGTAATTCTTCCCTGCTGTCACGATCCGCTTTAAAGCAGATTTTTGTGACTTGTTCGTTAACCTGATCTCAAGAGTGCAAAAGTCACAAGGGAAATTCAACTTTAAATCAAATTCAACTTTAAACCTTTATTAAAATACCCAACTCGGATGCGATAGAAGGAAGAGAAATAAGGAAAAAAAGAGACAGGAAAAGGGGGGGGACAGACAATATAGCTACCAACAAAGAGACGCGCCCTCGTAGGTCTTGAAGGAGAGCTCTTCAGCCTAATAGACGGGTCTTGTTTCTCTGGGGAGATCTCAAAATCACGGTGGGCTTAGAGAGTCCTTTTATACTTCTTCCAAGAGCGGGGAGGGCAGCGGGGGAAATCTTCCATTGCTTTACAGCAAACAGAGCAAAGCGAGTGGCAGCTGTCCAGGAGGCGAGGTGTGAGGCTGGGACAGGTACGGGCCGTTCGTTCCTGCTCGGCTCTGCAGCCAGCACGGCGCGGTCAGTCCGCCGTAGCCTGCCCATTGTTCTCTGCACTGGTTCCCTTGGGGACAGCCAGTCCCTCGGGACTCAAACACACCTGTGAGCAGCACCTGGGCAAACATCCCACCTTAGCCAGGCCTGGCCCAGACCCTCCTGTGCACAAGGATTTCGGGGTTTCAGCCTCCGTCTCTTGACGACAGTTGGGAGGCAAATCAGGAATTTCCCAACCGTCTCTTACACCTACCTCCTCATGGAGACCGAGGGAAGAATTCCCAGCTCAAATCCCACCACGAGCTCAGGCCTGAGTTGGCAAGGACAGTACAGGTTTATTCCAAAGAAATGGGAGCTCAGCCCCCAGGCAGATCTGCCCACAGAGTTTCTGGGGAGCTCAGCCCCATGGAAAAGGACAGGAACCGTGGGGGAAGAGGAGAACAGAGATCCCACAGACTCTGGGATGCCCCAGAGACGAAGGGGTGAAAAGGCTGAGGGCATCAAGAGGAAAAAAGGTGAATTAAAATAACAGAGAGGTCAGGGAGAGGGATCCTCGCAGGCACAGCTGCAAAAGGGGAATTTTAAGCAAATTCCTGTCAGAGGAGAGAGCAGAGGTAAATCCATGTGGACAGGTCATTCATTTTTGCCACCTCCTACAACTTCAGCCCTCAATTTAAACCCTTATTAGATCCTGTCTGGACATCAGAACTTGCTGAAACGTGGCACAAAAGGTGGGGTCTTTTTATTTTTTTCATAGTTTATTTTTGGATCAGCTGATAGAATTGTTTGTTATAAGCACAAAAAGTGAGATCATGCTTTTCTTCTCATGAAAGTACTGTAGCCAGAGCAGGGAACTTATGAGAATAATGTCTTTTTAGAAAAAAAAATCCAAAAGAAAACAACTTGAAACAAAGAACTGAGGATTTAAAAACCTTAACAAATGAAGTGGAGCTCACAAATTAAAAAAAAAGTCTGAAGATTAGTACATGAAAGAACAGTTAAGGTAATTCAAATAGTAATACAAAAGTGAGATTTTATTAAAAAAAATAGGTGTGGGTTTTTTTTCTTTCCCTTCTTTTGAGCCTGAAGTGAACTTTTGTTTTGCTTTTTAAGAGAAAGCAGTGGCTGATCTATTCATGTTTGTTGACAAAGGCACTTCAACAGCTCAAGGAGGAAGAAGAAAGGTTTGATGGAAAAGAGGTGTCAGTCACTTCCCACAGTAACAGTGGTACCTGTGAGGGGGAAAGACAATAGAAAAACACTTTCTATCAGGACTTGCCTCCTGAGAGGCAATAAAACAACCACCCCAGACTCAATTCCCCACAGAAAACTGATTTTCCAGCTAATGAATCCCCTCATTTCAGTCCTTAGAGGTCGGTCTGTGTACAGGTGGAAGAGAAAAGAAGCACAGCCAGGACAGTCCCACACCTTGCCCCCACAAAGCCCTTGCCCCCATTTTCGTATGTTTTAGCTAAACCTGGCTCAGAGTATCTGTGTCAGTCGTGCCTTTAATCTCAGGTTTAATTTAGGATTTCTCATCAGCAGGATTAGATCTCCGTGCCTGCTCCCATCAGCTTGCAAACACAGGCATCCAGCAAGGATAAAGTGAATTAAGAGAGAAAATGCCCAACATTTATGGCTTTGAGTTGGCAATGCCTTGGTAGCCCTTCCCTTCCCTTCCCTTCCCT
>WEKY01033776.1:52186-130825 GCA_013390045.1 Picathartes gymnocephalus
TCCCATCCCTGGATCCCATCCCTGGATCCCATTATCCCATCCCTGGATCCCATCCCTGGATCCCATTATCCCATCCCTGGATCCCATCCCTGGATCCCATTATCCCATCCCTGGATGCCATCCCAGTCTCCCTCGTTCCAGAGCCCAGCTGGGGCAGCCAGGTAACTCCAACCCCACTGAAATGGGGACAGCCCGAAGCCAAAGGCAAACCCCTGACCTCTCTCTGAGCTGTGCTCTCCCTCTGCATCTCATCCTTTATTCCTGGATCCTTCCCCTCCATCCTTAAATTCTTCACCTGGCTGAGACAGCAAATCCTGCTTTCTGCTGCTGACAGCCATGCCAAATTTTTGGATGTTTTTAGCATTCCCCCAGTTCCTCCAGCCTACAGGCACACGGATTTCCACAAGAGAAATCAGGGCTTTGTATTGTCACCACTATTTCTGCATTTAGGCCATAAATGCTGCAATCAAATATGCAGATTATCACTGCATCTTCAATCCATGGCTGCATTTTAGCTGCTCCAGATCTTTCAGTTATGAACTTTTTGTGTGTTATCAAAGAAGCATCCAAATTAGAAAAAGAAAGAAAGAAAAAAAAATCCTTGCTCCAGCGTTTTTTTAATTATGAGGATATTTATTCAGGTTTCCCCTCATGTTTCTTTTGTGTACCCCAGGCAGGTTATTTTATGAATATCAAGGGACTGGTTCTATTTTTTCTTGCCCCAGTGGGTTGTGATGTCAATGGAATTATTTTGAATAACCCTATTATAAAATAGGCCAGGATCAGGTACTTTTAGTGGATAGAGAGTGTGGTTATAACCCCTTATTAAAATTTCCCATTGAGCTTTATAAACTTTCTCAATGCATCAGCAGAACTTGTGATGAAAGCTCTAAAAACCTAAGTTTTAGTCATTATTATTATTATTATTTCTATAGTCAATGTTTTGTTGTTCTTCATTGCCCTGGAAGTCTCATTTCATGGTCTGGTCTGACGGGTTGTGGACAATTTTATGGTTTGGTTGCCTTGCTGGACTCTCCCAACATCTCCTCCATTGGAATTCTCCATCATTAACTTAATTATAATAAATAAATCATGTGTTTTACCATAGCGCTGCCTGAGCATAGACTGGAAAACTGTGAAAAAGAGACCGGAAACACAGCCAAAAGCCAAGAAAAGTGGCCAGAAAGGTCTCAGGATGAATTGGATGGGCAGCATCAGGGCTGGCACAGGGAGAGACACACAGAGGGAACCCCATTACTCCTGTTTTGTTTCTATTTCAGTGGAGCAGGACCTGGCTCCAGCAGGATTTAATCACTCACAAACCTAAACCAAAAAGGACGGGAGGGTTGCTGCAAGCACTCAGCCAGTTCAGGTAAAAAAAAAATATTCAGTCTAAAAGCTGCCCAGGTTTTAGGATAGGTCCGATCTCATGGATAACTCGTGCCCCAAGGGCAGCAGAATTGTCTGAAATTGTTTCCTGCTCCTGCTGCCCCCCCAGCTACTCTGGCACCCTTCACCACTTCCCTTTGCAGCCTCATCAACCAATTCAGCAGCTCCTCTTCCCACCTTTTTAAAGGTGTCCCTGATTTCAGGATGTTGGTGGGCAATAAACATTCCATTTTAAACCCAGCCAGCCTTTCCCATCCAAATCCCTGAGCTGTAGGAGCCGTGGGCACAGAAACCCCTCGTTGGCAGATTTAGGGCTGCAGAACTGGCAGAAAAGGCTTTGGCCAGGGGAGAGGGAAGGCAGCAGCAGGTGCTGGAGCTCTCTGTGCATCAGGCACGGGAGATCCAGGGAATCCTGGAGTGGTTTGGGCTGGGAGGGAGCTCAGGGGAGGCACAAGGGACACAGAGCCTTGTCTCACCCCACAGGTTTTGGAGGAGCTCTGGGTCTGGCTCAGGCTGTCTCATTAGTAAGAGAATAAAAATCTCTCTCGCTCATCTCCATGGCAAATTCCTTAAACAAAGGCTAATAATTAACCCCAGGAGATTGTTCCTTTTTCCAGCTTCTCCTCGAGGGCACTGAGAGCTGCTTGATTGCCAAATCAAGCCTGGATACCTGAAATTACGAGCAGAGCACGTGCAGGAACGTGGCAAATACAGCTTTTTTAAGACCTTGTATTTCTTGCAGCAGGGATGACAAAGCTGTGTGTTCCCATTAAAGAAGAAGTGGAATTCTCACTGAAAGTGTGGTGCTACCACACATGTTTGGAATCACTATTTGGCTAATGACATTAGTGAATTTGTCCAGCCTGCTGCAGCAGTTCAGTTCCATCATCATTCTGTTCTTTGGGAAAATGTTAAAAACATAAGCTGAGGAAAAAAATTTAAAAAAAACCAAACTGATTTCGCAGGCAGAGAAAACTATTGCATCTAAATTGTACATTAACTGGGCTGTGTTCCACACAAAGGAACATGAACTTCTTCTGCACCATTTTTTTTTTTCATATTCAAGATAATTATGTATTTGTCCTTGCCTTACCTTGTTCCTTTTTTGCAGCTCTAGTTACTTTTTTCTAATAAGAACTCATTTAAATGCTCAGATTAATAAAAGGACTGGTCAATGTGATAGGTTATTTGAACAAAATCATGTGCTAAATCCTCCTCTGCTGTTAACTGACTCCACTCCAGATGATGTGCAGCAGCTGAGGGTTCAGCCCCACAGCCTTTCTGAATGAAAGAAATCCTTCTCTATCTCATTGGTGTGTCCTTCCTGGGTGGTTTTAATGTTGATTATGGAGTGGGAAGAGGGAACAGGAGTGTGGGGGGCTCCAAGGGCACTCAGAGCTCCTGGTGGACCTGACCCGGCCCTATTCTGGTCTCCCACTGGGGTCTCTATTTGAGTTGAGCCTGGAGGTTTTAATTTGATTTGAACTCTGCCGAGGGAGGGGTGGTCCCTGCCTTGGCTGTGACCCTAATCCAGCTGGATTGGCTTCTCTGACTGCACCTTGGCCCTGCTTTGTCACCACAGGTTGGTTTGGGGGTCTCAGCTCTTGGTTGTCCCTGGCCCTGCCCTGCTCAGGTACTGTGGGCTGGCTCTGGATGGGGAGCTGCAGCCTGTGCTGGGCTCCCTGGAAGGAATTCCCACCACCAGCATGTTGGGAAGAACCCAGAGGTTCCTTGGGGTGTGTTGCTAAGGGAATTTTCCAGCCTAGATGATTCTATGTTCTGCAGGAACCCCGTAGCGATGGGCTCTGAATTATTTTTAATTTTTTTTCTACATACATCTTCAAGGAAGCAATGTGAGTGTCAGAACTTACTGCTCCTGTTTTAGAACTCCCCAGGTTTTAGAGACATTTAAATACCTGTGGGTTGTTCAGATGGTGACTTTACACCACTCTCATCACTAAAAGGCAGCATTTTTCAGCAGATTTCCTTGGTGTCCCCTCTTTCTGCCTGGCACTGGCTGCTCCAGGTGACACCTCCTGTTCTCCTCCTCCCCCATCCTTTGTGGGAGGGTGGGCTCATTCCAGGGGTGCTGTTTGTCAGCAATCAGCAGGGCTCTTGTATCTCCAACAATGGAACCACAGTGAACATAGCCTTGCACAAAAGACTCTGTAAAAAAAGCAGATTATCAACTACAAAACCCATAATAATCCTGCTCAATTTCCACAAGGTAAATTTGCTCACGTCTCTGAAGGACAATAGGATTGTCATGGCATTTGGGGGAAAATAAAAGCAGCTCTAATATTGCATGAACTTCCTGCCTTTTTCTTTTTTTTTTTTTTTCCCTTTTGCTGGTTTGTCTCGAGACTGCTGCAACAAATCCTGTGTCTGAGCAAATCACCCGACGTGATTAGACCTTGGATTCCTGCTTGTAGATGAGCCTGGAGGAGAATGTCCAAGATCTTTGAAGCTGAAAATTGAAAAATGAATAGCAGAGGGAAGGCAGATCTCAGAGCTCATGTAAGGCACTGCAGAACGCTTCACAAAACTCCTCTGTAATCGCACTTAGCACATCAGCTGCTCTGAGGGTGATGCCTCGCTTTCCCCGCCTGTTACCTCGTCTCTGGTGAAGCAGGGAGGAAAAATCAAGTCAGGAGCATGTTTTAACCTCTAAATTTCACTCTACCTGTAAAACAAGAGGTTGCATTAACCTTTGCAAGAGGGAGTAATAGCTGATAATTTATATGTGCAATTTGAGGAAAGCACAGTTCCGTGGGGTGATTACTGCAATAAATAACTGAAGTAGAACACCCTTGTCCTGACATAAACCCAACTTCATTTTTCCCAATCCTCTGCCTGTGGAGTGGAGCTGGGAGGGTGTGGGGGAGGGAAGGAAGCTGGAAGGGAAGCAGATGCACCTTTCCCGTGGAAGCCAAAGAGATGGGGAGACGAGGATTTAAGACCCAATAGATGAGATCCCAGTTTTTTCTGCAGTACCATCAGTGTGTTCCCATTGTGTTAGGACAAGCAAAAATAGAGAGGCAGTAGCAGAGGCAATATATGCTATTGTACAGGTAAATTGTTTAGGGCAAGAACTGTCCTTTCGTTTTATGGGAACATTACCTGGCACAACCTTGTTCAGCCCAATGAGTAGAATTTCACTGAGCTGTGAGCCAAAGTGATGGCAATACTATTACACAGGTAATAAGAAGTCTATGACCTTTGATAAATATTTTTGGCTTAGCTTCATTTTAATTTAAGAATGTCTATATGTAGCAGAAACATCCATCAAGGTAAAACCTCCTTTCTAAACCAGCTAAAATGTTGGTTCCCTCTGCCAGCCCTGCAATGTGCTTTGCTGCAGGAGCAGTGTTTGGTTTATCTCTTTACTGTGCCTTTTGTAATCTGTATTTTTTCCCCACCCCTGTCCATTGTTAAGCTTAATAAATAAAATACAGAACAGCAAGGAAACACATTCCAGGAGAGAATTTGCTGGGCTTGAGAGGCTGTTGTAAAGAACAGTAGAGTGGAGCCCCTTTTCTCGATTCCTCACCGTGTCAGCACCTGGCTGTGCCCATCCCAAGGTTTTTCCTTTCCCTCACTGGCCAAGTGCTCTCAGGAAGATTTTGGCTGGATATCCCTGCTGGATGAGGGGCTGCAGGCTTGTGGGAGGGGATGGGCTCTGGTGACCACCCACAAAAACCTCCAAGGCCACCAACAGCAGGAGTCCCATCTGAGTGCCCAAAGGCAGCAACAGGACAAAAAATTCTGCCCACAAATGATGCCTTGGATTTTACCTTTGCTATTTCCCAAGCCCTGCAGTGCTCAGGGTGTGACTCTGCAGGGTTTTGCAGCCTGGGAGCTGCTGCTCTCTCACAGTCACAGGGACACAACAAAGCCTCTCCAAGGACACCCAGACTGTCCTGGGCCCAAAATGTGCAACCCAACACCTTGAGAAGGGGGGCTGAGCTGGGGAAATGCCATCATGAGCTAAAGTTTGAATTGGGGAATTGATGCTGAGATGCAAATGGCCCAAAGCTCTAAAGGGGTGAAGAACTCGTGACTCGGGGTCCATGCTGGGCTCCATGGTGAGAGCAGCCTCTGGCTCCCCAGGCTGTGCCTTTGGAGGCCTTTCCAATCAATATCCACCTTTATTCCCTCCCTCCTGCCTGGGCTCTGTTTCTGGGGAGCCACTTCAGGCATCACCAGGCAGGTGGGCCCTGTGTTTCCTCCCAAAGATCCCCACGGGCAGCCCTGAGTGGGCCCTGCTGCTGTCCCCAGAGTGGCACTCAGAGGAGGAGCGACACCACTCTGTCACCCAGAGCTGCCTGGCCCAGCAAACACCCCTGCCAGCCTTCTCTTTGGCTCTGCTGCCAACAGAGCACCCAGGAAATTCTCCAGACTCCCAGCTCAACCTCCAAACCCCTGGCTTTGCACTCCCAGCCATCAGTTTGTGACTTCACCCTGCTCCACTTGCCCAGCCAGGCTGCCCTCACCCAGCCAGCCCTCTTTTTTTTTTCCTGGGGCTATTATGGGAGAGCTGAGGTGGCTGTGATTACTGTGATTTTTAATGGGATTTTTATGTTTAAAACCTAGCAATAACTAGCTAGCAGACTTATTCCACTGGCCTGGTGCCTGTGGCCATAATGAGCATCTCTAGCAGGGAATTTCTGCACACTGCAGAGGAGGGAGCCTGCAGTTTAGTCCTCATCAAGCTCCTGGGTGTATAATCAAAGAGAAGTTGACAGAGAAATTAGAGTTGAATGCAGAAATGATTTATTGGTTTTCTTCCCACAGTGAAGAGTTTGGGATTTTTTAAACTTAAAATATTTTCTTTGCTGAAAATCCAAATATGTCATTCATATTTGAGTTTCTAACACCTTTTCAAACTCTGCACTAGGAGTTCTGGAAATATCCTAAATTAAGAAAGTCAAACTCTTGTGGGTTTTTTGTCAAGTGACTATTACTCAGAGGTGACCTACCTGTCAAATACTTCGTGATTTTCTTCCCTCAAACTGTATTTCTGTGCATGAGCTCTCCTGCAAGAAGCCCACCCACCCTGGCTGCCCACAGCCTTCTGAATCTCTGAGACAATAACACTTAACTCAGATGCGTCAAAATGAACAAACCTCTCCTAGCCCTGAGCGTGGAGATTCCACCCTTTTCAGTGAAATAACCAGCCTGATCCTCTCAACGGGGTTTTGGGCTAAATTTTGGCTTCAAATGAGACCAGCACAGAATCTGGGTGGGTGAGCCAATGTAGATGTGAAACTCAGGGGTGAAATGAGCTGTGAAGGTGCTGGCTGAGGTGCTGGTTAAGCTCCCACGCTGTTCTTGTGCTCATGGCACGTGAGAGAGATTTAAATCTGGACTAAAATTGGCTCTCCAGGCCATAAAGGTAACCCACGCTCTGTTGTGCTGTCCAGTGTCCCTGCTGGAGCGCATGAGCCACGGCGCCTCTTATGAAGAAAAAATACCTTGTGGCAGGTGATTTTAGTGGGGCTGGCAGTAATGCATGGGCAGAAGGGCATCAGACCCTCTGAGAGGTTTGTCTCTCTCTGTGCCTGCTTCCACAAAAGGTTGGGAGCTGCTCTCTGCTGTGCTCGGGGTTCGCAGCAATCCCAAACCTCACCTGCTCGTCCTTCATTTCCTGGAGCAGCCACCACCTCACTCTTCCTCCTGGTTGCTGCAGGAGCTGGGTCAGGCCCTGGAACAGGAGCCAGGGGTTTTAGGGGGTCAGTGATGATGTGTGAGAATGGGAACAACTTCATGGGCTGATTCCAGATCCAGGAATGAGCTCTGGAGCGAGAAGCAGCCAATGCAGCTGTGGGAGGGTGGGGCAGGGTTGTGGTTAATGAAAAGTTCTGAGGAATAGGTGAATTTCTCTGAATTCCGAGAGATGTTGCACAGATCTGGGGACTTTCAGAGGCCATAGGGCACAGCTGGGAGGCCAAACCTCAACCTGAACGCTTGGAAGGTTTTCCTCTCAAAGCTTTTAACTTCCAGCAGCCCAGAAATGAAGAGCAAAGTACTTTGTTGTTGTTGTTATTGCTGATTGACCTCAAACAGCAGCTGGAAACAGCAGCTAGGAAATAATCAGCTGTAAATTAGATCAGTACACATGCCTTGGTCCTGCTCTGCTGTGGGATTGCTGTGTAAGGAACAGCTACAATCTGAGGTCTTGATTAGGGCTGAAGAAACAAGAATAAATTGCCTAGATGTGTCTCAGAATGTAGCAACACACCAGTTTGTCATCTAGAAATATATTAAATAATTCTTTGTATTTACATTGAGGTTAATATATTTTTTTTTTTTTTCCACAAGTCTTGTTAATGAAGCCACAAAACCATTAGAATTTACCAGCTCTGGGAGCCTTGCTGAGCTGACCTGCACTGCTGTGTCCCTGCACACACCTCCTCCAGCTTCCTACCCAGGCCATGGCAAACACAATGAAATCGCACAAATACATCAGAAATCTGGCTTAATGACAAGGATTTAGTTAGAGGAGCCCTCTGTTACATGTGGAAATGTGGCTTTTTCCTTAAGGAAGCTTCTTCTTTGTGGCTGCATCCCTGTTTTAATATGTTTTGCTGTGCTGTTCCCAAAGCCCTCTGAGAATGTGCTGCCACCCATTTCACCTTCTCTGCAGGCACTCTTTGAAATGATAAAATACTTCATCAAAGCCAGAGGACTTGCATTAAAAACTAATAATAAATTCCTATATTTTCCCAAGGTTTTATACTGTATCTTCAAAATTCCTGATTATTGTATTTTCCAATAGAAAGGCATGGTCAGCACCATAATTATCAGAGAATTCCAGAATGGGTTGGGTTGGAAGGGGCATTAAAAAATCATCCTGTTCCAACCAGGGACATTTTCCACCCTGCTCCAAGTCCTGCCCAGCCTGGCCTCAGGCACTGCCAGGGATCCAGGGGCAGCCACAGCTTCTCTGGGCACCCTGTGCCAGGGCCTCCCCACCCTCACAGGGAAGAATTTCACTTTCTAGCAGGGCTTTCATGAAAGCATCAGCTCCATTTGTTTCCCCGTAGTTCCCTATTAAAAAGGCAAATAATCAAGAAATCAAATATTTCCTGTAAAGTTATTTTTAAGCATTTGTTTCTTGCTCTCGCTGGAGAGGTAAAACAGCCTTGTTTCCAATTATGGAATAATTTGTGTAATATAACAGGATTTCTGGATTTATTGTCTTGTGTTTTGTTTAGCTCCTGACAAAAACACTTTGTTGTGAGGAGAAATAAATGCACAATGCTATGGGCTTGATGGGGATTGGTTTTGGGGAATTTTTCCCTGCTGAATTCATATTTTTTGCACTGCTGAAGATTTGTTCTTGAAGGATTTAAGATGAGGTATTAGAATTGTTGAGAAATGAGAGTAAGGGGTTCTGGGGCACCTGGGAATTTAACAATGGGGTTTGCACTGGTGAGGAGAAAACATTGGCTGGTTTTTATTAAAAAGTCCTGTCCAGGTGGTGAAGCTGCATGTGCTCAAATGCTGAATATTTCCTTCTGTTTGCCTGACACAAAACTGACTTTCACAACAGATTTTTTTTCCTTTTGCTCAATCCCATAAATACTGCATGTGTTTGAAATGGAAGTTGTCCCATAAAGCTAAAATTAGTTTAGATACTGTCATACTTTTGGAAGGAAATCTGAGTGCTGTTCAGTGGAAGTGACATTGGCTTGTACTGGAGTGAATGACTGGATGATGGTTTAAAAGCCCCTCTGGAACATGAATGCAGACATTTTGATTAATGTCTTTGTCATGGGCAAAGATTATTTCATTAATGATTTGCAGTTTCCTTTGCCTGGCTCCAGGAAATTGCCAAATCCCTGGGTGCAGGGAGGGAACCAAACAGCTCAAAGCCGTTGGGTTATTCATGTGTTGTCAGCACGTGCCCAAAGCTCCTCTGTGCCAGGCTTGAAGCTCACAGGAGAATAAAACTCATGAAATAACCAAAATAAAATGGTTTTGTATTCATGTTTTGATTTACAGGGCTCAAAAGGCCAAGGTTTCTTGGGAAGGCAAAAGGCACAAATACAAGTTTCCCTCTCTGTTCTTCCTCCTTCCCCCTGCACACTGAGCATGGGGTGCTGGTCTGGAATGTTCTTTTGGCCATGTGGGACCAGCTGGCCTGGCTGTGTCCCCTCCCTATTTCCCATTCTGTCCCCTGGTCACTATGGCAGCACAAAAACCAGAAAAGGCCCTTGGCTCTGTGCTGGCCCTGCTCAGCAACACAGAACCACTTCCTTTATCACCCTTTTTCCAACACAACTCCAAATCACAGCCCCATGAGAAGGGAAATGTCGCTGTTGCCCTGCCAGCAAGCAGGGGTACAAGACAAAATGCGCAGAACGCAGATCAGGCTCCAACTAACTTTATTTCAAAACCATACGTCTTTTATAATCCCTGTGCACAGGTATCATGCTATTGGTTAGAAAGACAAACACGCTGTAGAACTGTTGGTTAACTTTCGCTAATCGCTCTGCTGCGCGGGGTGCCAAGGCTGCGGCGGTGGAAGGCAATCTCTCCGGGGACCTTCTCTGATCCCCAGAGCCCTCTCGCAGCCACAGCGAGCAGAGCCGAGAGCAGCGTGGAGAGCAGGTGAGCACCGCGAGGAGAAGCCAAGCAGGGAGGACTCAGCAGCTCTGCAAACCAACTGAGATTTATTCAGCTGATGGGGAGAGACTGACTGAGTCAGGCCCCCGGGAGTTTCACAGAGAAGGATCGAGCCTCCTGTGCTCTACTCTGAGAGACCCCGAAACACAGGTGGCAGGGGGTTTCATACCCTCAGGGTCCCAGGGGTGGGGGCACAAACATGACCAACTGGGAAAGCCCCAGGGTGTGGTCCAGGGGTGAGGGACAGGTTACACAGCAAACGGGAGAACAGGGGAGGGGGTTACACCTGTGAAGGCCAATGCATAACGAAATGACAGAGACCTTTCCAGAACTTGGGGCAGGGGTGAGAGGAGAATGACAGGGGAGAGGGAGGGATCCTCTTGCTCGACCAGGGGAGGGGACAGATAATTGACAGGGAGAGCATACAGGGTCCAAACAGGGGTACATGGAACAAACCAAAATACAATTAACCAATAAAAACCGCTGCTTCAGTTAACTAATCATAGCTTCATCACACCAGCTGCAAGAATATGTTTTCGTATTTATAAAAGCAGTTTCATAAACAATGCTGTGGAACCGTGAGAAAACTTCCTCTCTTGCTGCAAACATGCCTGAGTTCTTTACTCAGGCTTTTGCTGGCGTCCCCAGGGAAATGAGCTCCCCCAGCCCCAGGCAGCAGCACGGGGTGAAGAAGGGGCAGCTCCAGGGGGACCTGGGGCAGCAGCGCCAGAGGGGAGGGGACGATGGGCTCAGGTGACCGGACAGTGCCACCAGCACCCTGCTGCTTCCTTCCAGAGGCTCCGACAGAACAATAAAACTCTGGTTCTGCAGTGCTAAATGCCTCTATCAGCAGGGATCTTAATGCTCACTTTTATCAGTAGGACCAGCTGTGATAATTCTGTGTGTGTGAAAGAGCAGCCCCGTGCTCGGTGCCATTTTCAGTTTCAAAGCTCATTTTTGAACAAAACATTTTGGTGTTTACATGGGAAGTTCTCTGTAAGCAAATTCATTTCTCCAGCCCTGTTGTGTACAGCCTGGCCCCTTCTGTTCTAGAGGCACATTTTATTTTTCTTCTCCTCCTTCTTCATTCTCAGCTTTCAGGAAGGCAGAAATGGAAGAAGCCATTCGAGGTTTAAACAACTTAAGCAGTTACTTTGAAATTATCTTAACATGTTCAAAAACCTTGCCAGATTTACCCTTTGGAAGGTAATAAAATAATTTTGAATAGAATGTGACCAGATAAAATGAATATGATTTTATTATTCATGAATACTTTAACCTGAATGCTTTAATGCCTACATATCTCTATTATATTAAATTATAGAGAAACATAAAACTGTCACACTGGGATTTGTAGATTGATTTTCCCTATGGATTCCCATTATGCTTTCCTATATCTATCCCTGCTGCTGTTAATGGAACTATTCCTTGGATACCTTTTCCCTGGTAGGTATGTTCTCCCTCTGTTGAATTCTCCAAAGTCCCTTCGTGACTGCTTGAGACATTATCCTCTTTTGACAGGGAACACAAATAACTTTATGTATTTCTACCCACATGTGTACTTTTGTATCTGCCTTCCTAGGGGTATTTCTCTTCTTTTTTTTTTTTGTTTTTTTTCTTCGTTGGGGTTTTTTTTTTTTTTTTTTTTTTTTTTTTTTTTCTTTTTTTTCGTATGTTCTCTGGGCACTTTTTCCCCAGATATCTCACTTTAGGGTATAGTTTAGGAGTGATGTTCAGATATTTAGGTGAGTCTCCATTAAAGTTAATGAGACATGTGGTTAAATGCCTGTGCACTGCATTAACAATACCCTTTACTGTTTATTGTCTGCCTTAGAGAAAAGGTCACATTGGCTCCTTGCTCCTGGTCCTGGATCTTTACCTTCTCCTTTAGATCTTGGAGGTCACTGAAAGAGAAGAATGAAAGGCACAGGGCCTCGCAAAGTTTCTTTCTTCAGCTGCCATAATTGTTCTGTAGCTCAAATTCCTTTTGAAAAGGAGCTGTAGGAATTACAAACCTAAGCAGAGCTTTATCCCAAATGGCCAAAAGCACAGTGAGGGCGAGTTACTGCTGAAGAAACACAAGATTAACTGTGGTGTTTTGTGCAGAACATTCCTGAGCCTGGCACAGAAAGATGCTGGCTCTGGGCTGGGCACAGTTTGCTTATCCCAATCTAGATAAAACATATTAACAAGAAATATTTGCCCAGGCACTGTGATAGCACAGCACACACCTTCACCTGTGTCCTTGCCTGAGGATTTTTGGTTGGAAATTCTGCTGCTGTAGCAGGAGGAAGAGATGAGCATAGGTCTGAGCTGAGATAGGAGAGAGAAAAAGGGAAGAACTGCAGCTGCATCCCAGGGAGTGAGAGTGAAATTCCAACCCCTCCATCTGGGCTTGGGTTAGAGTAGCATCCAATTGATCAGGAAATTGGTATTTCTAAACTCCCTTCTTAAATGCTCCAAAGAATAAATGTTATTTAAGTTCCTTGTGCCTCTGTCTTCTCACAGGGATTATGATATTTAAGTCTTGATAAACATGAGCTGAGAGCCTAAGGTGAAACAGGCAGTAAATGTAATCTTTGTAATGTGAGCAAGAGTCCAGCTTTAGATCCTTCTTTTCAGTCATTTATTAGCCCAAAGGTGATCTCTGTTCTCTATTATGATGGGGTTTCTGTGGTGTAATGAGAAGTTAGCTATTCAGTAGTCCTCACCAACACTGCATTTTGTTCCTGTTTCTAAACCTCAGTAGAAAATGACATTAACCACTGTATTGAGATGAAGAGCTGAAGTACAAGGTTAAAGACAGCTTTTGTACTAAAAGGAAAATAAGCCTGAGATTAAAATTCTGAAGTAAAAAAAAAAAAAATACATTGGATGAAATGAAACATTAAAATTAAATGACTAACATGGGTGGGTGAAGTTCAATATAAGTAGGAGTGTTTAAGATGAGAAGGCTTTTATCCAACAGTGAGTTGGCTAATGATGTTGCTAATGTGGGATCCCACAGCTGACAGTTTGTTTCTGAAGGCTCTGTCCTAATGTTGCTGCTTGGAGAGCTCAGAGTATGGAAAATAAAAACGCCACTCAGCTGTGCCTGCCATCAATCAGGAGCCAGCCCTCTCTGTCCTCTCATATTTGTGTGGGGGAGTGGGAAGGGGCTGTGTTTGCATGGAAAACAGGCTCAGAGACTCAGAATTGGAGCAATGTTTTCCTTTCGGTGCTCCTTTGAGGAAAAAAAAAGATCTAAAACCACAGCCAGATAAACCCAAACACCTGATGGAAAGGATTTCCAAGCAGAGAGCAGTGTGTGCTAACTTTCCCCGGCAGCAAGGTCAGCTGGGATATTGGCCCATGTGGACAGAAGTGTTTTTGCCCTTTAGACGGGGACAGCACGAGCATTGCAGTGCAGACGGCAGGAACTAATTAATTGGTTAATAATAGTGTCATTAATATGCTTATTACTCATTTCCTCGGCGGTATCACACAGGTGTTCCAGCCCTCAAGAGCTGCTGTGCTGGGGCTGTGCATGCCCGGAGTGAGAAGTGCTCTGCAGGAAAGGAGCAGTGGCTCTGTGGTGATGCCTTTGGATTTTAGCTTTTATATTTTCCATGTATTTGTAACCCTGCAGTTCTTTAGTGTAGAGCTCTCAACTCCACACACAGTGTCAGCTGCTGCTTTCCCATTTGGCTCAGACACAACAATTCCTCTCCAGGCCTGGCAAGCAAGGACACCTCACTGTCTCAGGCCCCCAAAAATGGAAACAAAAGTGAGCTGGGGGGGAGCAAACTTGGGGTAAATGACTTCATTCCCTGCAGCTGTAATTGGAAGATTAACCCCCAATGTGCAAATGGCCCAAACTTATAAAAGTGTGAAAACCCGTGACCCTGTGTCCATTTTTGGGTGCAGCCCCTGGGGGGCTTTGTCTGCCCAGAATATACCTGAAGGCCCTTCCATAAATAGAACTGCTTTTTATTCCCTTAATTCTGTCTGGCCTCTGTTCTTAGGTAGTGCCAAAAAGGCATCAGTGGGATCCCTCCAGGGCTCTGATCCTCCCTTCCCAGCAGCTCTCCAAGGGCAGCTGCCCTTCTTGTGGGAAGGATGATCCTGAACATCCTCACAGAGCTGTCGTCTTCCTCACTTCCTTCAATGCCTGTGTGAAATAATGTAAATCAAATAAGTTTTAGATAGAAAACAGATGCTTTTAAGACATTTTTCTTTGTTTCCAGCCATGATGACCCCTGAGTGAACATTGGATGTTAACTTCCACACTGAGTGGCAAAATTCCCTGATATTTCCTTATAAAATAACATATGCAGAGAAGGGCAATTCTGTCACATCAATCAAGGAGATTTGGAAACCTGAGTCCTTATGTAAAATGGGTTATGGGGAATTACAGGTGATGAATTGTGAACAAACTATTTCTTTTCAACACTTATGATGTATCGCTGCAGGTTTATTTTTATTAGAATTTATATTTCTAAGCAAAGCCACATTTTCTGACCATTCTGAAAGTGAAATTTAATGTATAAGAGGTCGTTGCAAGTGATCTTAACATGCAAGAAGTTTGGAATTATCTGCAAGTAGCTGAGAATCAATATTTTTAGAGAGGGTAGAGGTGGAAATGGAGATTGAAGGAAAAACTTCAGACCAGGTGTATTAGGAAAGGAAGAGACTGGTCCTACTGAAAATTGAGGGCAGTTAGGATCTTGGTTATTCACATGTCTCTAATTCTTATCAGAAGCCAAAAAAGGAGGTGCAGCCCTCTATTTTCAGAGTGTATCAATTAAATTTGTAAAGAAAACTGATCTCTCACTTGAATTTTGGATATTTCATTGACTTTGTGCCTTCACATCTACAGCTTTGTCTGGGGTCAAATTTGAGACTCCAGCAAAGAGATGTAACCAGGAGAGGCTTTGAGAAATTGCTGGAAATGGATTTAGTGAGCAAGTTTCTTAATTCCCTTGGTCTGCCTCTTTTCTCAAGTAGCAAAAAGGAGATTATTTCACCTTTTCTTTTCTACTTCTTAATGAGTGCAAATTTGCTGCAATGGAAACTTTTCCTATGTCTTGAAAAGTAAAATCAGGACACACCTGCTACCCAAGAATAATAATAATAATGACAATAATTGCATGACTAATACAAAAGAATTGTTGATGAGGCCTCAGTGGAGTTAACAAGTGATGAGGATGCTCAAATGAGCAGCTCTGTTTGCTTACAGATCCCCGTGCTCCGACTTCTGCACTTCAGCAGTTGTTGGAGTGTTCCATGGGAATTTGGGAAGCATTTCTGGACTCACAAATGATAGGGAAAATGTCAGGTAGGCTGAAAGATCTCCCCGCTCCTCACTTGAGAAGACTGGGTATTGATTTATACAAGACTGCATCACATTCATTTAGATAGGTGTTCTGTGGGTTGTATTTTCTTTTTTCCCAATCGATATTTTTTTCCAATTTGGCTGCTGGTAAGAGTCAGGCTGTAGCCCAGCATTCCCATGTCAGCACAGAAGTGCAGCTTCTGCTTTAATTGTCAAGAGCATCTGGCCCCCCCTGCCTCCTGCTCGCCCTGTCCGAGCCAACTCCCCTGGCTGGAGAGGGGGAGCCTTAAATTTGATAAAGAAGTTGGTTACAATGCAGTCCTGCAGCTTAAATGCCATGACATTTCCTAGGTATTAACATAAGAACATTAAATTAAAATTACATTCCTCAGGGACTGCAGCTCTATGTGCCTGGGGAGAATTCACTGGCTGATTCAATGAGTCTCAGGGAGTTTTAGCTGATTGCATTTACAGTTCCCACACTCCTTCCAGGGGTACACACAACCAGGAGGCAAGTTCTGCTCTGAGATGCCCTGACACAGCTCAGAATCACAGAATCACAGAATCACAGAATGAACTAGGTTGGAAAAGGCCTTTTAGATTATCAAGTCCAACCTATGACCCAACACCTCCTCATCAACTAAACCATGACACTGAGTGCCACATCCAATCTTTTTTTAAACACCTCCAGGGATGGTGACTCCACCACCTTCCTGTGCAGACAATTCCAGTGCCCAATCCCTCTTTCAGAGAAGAGATTTTTTCTAATGTCTAACCTAAACTTCCCCTGGCACATCTTAAGGCTGTGTCCTCTTGGGTTATTTTTTGTTTGTTATTTTCTATCACAGAATCACTAGGTTGGAAGAGACCTTTCAGATCATCAAGTCCAACCCATGCCCTAACACCACCTCAACTAAACGATGGCACCGAGTGCCACGTCCAATCTTTTTTTAAACACATCCAGGGATGGTGACTCCACCACCTCCCTGGGCAGACGCTTCCAGCGTGCTTCAGTGAAGAATTCCTTTCTAATGCCTAAACTAAACTTCCCCTGGTGCAGTTTGAGGCTGTGTCCTCTCATTCTGTCGGTGTTGCCTGGGAGAAGAGCCTGACCCCCACCTGAGCACAGCCACCTTTCAGGGAGTTTAGAGAGTGATGAGGTCACCCCTGAATCTCTTTTTTTCCAGGCTGAACATCCCCAGCTCCCTCAGTCGTTCCTCACAGGGCTTGTGCTCCAAGACCCTCCCCAGCCTTGTTGCCCTTCTCTGGATGCATTCGAGCGTCTCAACGTCCTTCCTAAACTGGGGGACTCAGAACTGGACACAGCACTCGAGGTGTGGCCTCACCAGTGCCGAGTACAGGGGGAGAATTCCTGCCCTGCTCCTGCTGGCCACACCATTGCTGATCCAGGCCAGGGGCCATTGGCCTTCTTGGCCACCTGGGCACACTGCTGGCTCGTGTCCAGCTGCTGTCCATCAGCCTGGGCACTGCCCAGCCCCTCTGTCCCCAGCCTGGAGCTCTGCAGGGGTTCTTGTGGCCAAAGTGCAGCTCCTGGGGCTCTGCCTTGCCCTGGTGGGCTGGAGCCAGGGAATCCAGCTGAGCTGGGCTCCTGCTCCAAGCAGCCAAAAGTCCATCCTGGAAGGTGCAAATTGCCCTCGGCCTCATTGCCTCGGTGTAGCTCTGATGATGCCTTAAGTTTTACGTTTTTTGGGGTTTTGTTTGTTTGTTTGTTTGTTTGCTTTTCTTTTCTTTTTCTGTTCTTCTTTAGTGTGTAGCTCTCAGCTTCATATTCAGTGTTGCTGAGTTCTCTTCACAGGGCAGTCAGACACAACAATTCTCTCCAGCTCAACATTCCAGGACAATCCTTCCCAACCTCAGGCCCAAAAGCACCAACAAGGTAAAAAAGAGGAGGGCGAGCAAGGAGAATGGAACTCCATCATTGGAAGTGATGAATTGGACAGTGAACCTCAATGTGCAAATGGAGCAGAACTTCTCCAAGTGTGAAACCCCGTGCCCAGGCCCCTTTTCTGTGCCCATCTCGAGGCCCATCCTGGCAGGGCTGCAGCCGGGCTCTGGCATTGCCAGGCTGTGCCCTTGGAAGGCCTTGCCATAAATCCCTGCTTTATTCCTCTCGTTCTGTCCGGCCTCTGCTCCAGCTCACACTGATCAGGGATCACTGGCAATCGGCACCAGCTCGGCTGTGCCCTATTGAGTCCCGAATGGGCTGAAAATGAGCGCGAAGGGCAGCAGCGCTGGGCTGGGGAGCTGGAGGTGGATCTGAGATCAATCCTCTCATTAAAGCTCCTTGCAATTAAACAAACACACTCCTGGCTTTCCTGTGCAGCGAGTCACTCTCCAGAACCCCAAGCACTGGCTTCAGTTATTTGTTATCCGCATCATCTAAGTGCTGCTAAAGCTGGGATGGTGTTCCCGGAGTTATTATGAAATAGGATCTGTTGTTTTGCAGTAAATTGGAAAGTATAACTCGGGCTTTGATTAATCTTCCTCTGAAACATGGAGGTCATCCCTAACTTCCAGATATTTCTATTCTCCATGTATATTAATTTCTAGTAGCCTGGGGTTTAATACATATTTCTCTGTTTCATTTCCACAATTAATGGCTCTAAGACAACACAGATAAAAATGCAAATGAGCAACTCCTCTTTATGCTTTTCGACTGCATGTTTACAATTGCAGTTACAGTGAGCTTTTAAAACTGCCCAAACAGCTTTTCCTGCAGATATGAAAATTATAAAGTTACCCTTCTAAATTACAGATTTTAAATATTGCTGCCATTTTAAATAGCCATATTTTTTAGGTTTATTGGAACTCTTTTGAGTATAAATGCAACACAGTTTTTCTTTTTTGTAATACAGAATAATACATGATATTAACATAAAGAGAAGTCCATAGACATATAAATATGTATATATTTTCTTCTTTTCTGCAATCTTCTCTGCAAAGATTTTAGAGTAGAGAGCCATAAAAGTGAGCATTCCTTGCAATGGCTTTCTCTAAATTCTCCTCCCGCATCCACTGCTGTGACAACATCCTGGAATCAAACATGAAAAAGAAAGTACAAGAAAATTGTGGATCTTGACAAAACCACAGGGCTCTTACAGCTGCAGCATAATGGGGGCACTGGGAAATTAAAACTTCCCGCTTTTCCCTGAGCTGCATCTCTACAGCTGGCAGTGAGAACTTAATTTCTGATTATGTGTTAGTTAAAGAGCTAATACTGTTGGGAAGAGTCTGTTCTAAGAGGCAGATAAAGTTTCCATGCACCTTTTTGCAGCTAAACCAAGAACTGAACTGGGGCAAATGGAATAAAGAGGTCATGAACATTGCAAATCTGCTGCCTTGGATGGGCTGGGTTTTAAAGGTCTTTTTCCCTGTCCTTTCTGAGAATGTTCTGTTGCTGAGATGGGTTTTTATTTAAGTGCTACCAGTTAATTCTTCAACAGAACTTGTGGATATGTCTGAAATACAAGGGAAATGTCAGCCCTTGGTGTCCTTGGTCATGGCAGGGGTTTGGAACGGAATAACCTCCAAGGAGACACTCCAGTGGTAATGCTAAAAGTTGAGTTGAAGGCAGAAAGAAATGAAAGCATACTGTGAGCGTTTTGGGGGTTTTAGTAGTCAATTAAGGGGTAAGAAAAGAAAGAAAGTATCTATAGAAGGAAATGTTGGCTGCGGCAAACAGAATTTCCTCACACCTCCCAGCAGATTTTGGATAAAGAGGCAGGGAATATCCACTCCCGTATGGAACAAGGTATCCAGCACTTCAATTGAGGGAATCAAAGCCAGTATTGCATCATTTTTTTCCTTCAAATATTAGTAGAAAATAGGATCAAAACTGGCATTGAGGTCACAGGTTGGCTGGCCTGATTTTAGGTTGTTTCCTGTCATTCCAGGAGAGTATTTCCATGTAGGTTCCTCTGTGTTTATGCTGGCAAGGATCATTGCCCGGAGCTGGGCTGGCACTGAGTTTTTAATCCCTATTTTTCTGTGATTCCATTCGTGTTGCAAGAAGTCAGAGCTGCATATGGTGATGAACAGAGTTCAGCAGAGGTTTTGGTACAGATTTCTCATCACTTTTGTGGCAGATTCAGCTGAGCAGGGAAAGCTGCACTAAGCACAGGGATTACAGCCACAGTGAAGAGTCTAAATCTCGTCTCTCTTTTCTGATCACATCACTGTGACTGTAATTATATTTCTAAATTATGCCCTACTGTCAGCTCCTACCTACCTGCCTAGAAGAGGGTATTGGTTTTATCCTTTGTGTTTAAGTGTTTTATGTAGTGGGGTTGGCAGTGTCCCTCTGCTCCGCTATCTCATATTCAAGACTTGATACAAATTAACAAATAATGGCACTTTCATACATATCTTGTTATTTTAATTCCCTGTTATTTGAAGGATAGGAGATGAGTTCTGAACTCTTATTCTTTCACCTGTGTTTCAAAATAAAATACACTCAAGCCACACTTATATGAGGGCTGTCTTTGCAACAGCTTCTGAGGGAGCACTGGCTGGATTTGTGGCAAGTTTCTTTTGGTGTTGCACTGCTGCAAGAGGCACCACCCGTGTCTGCTGGAAGGTGATGATGCCCTGGCAGCAGAGTTCTCCTGACACCTCCCAAAAAGAAAGTATTTTGGCATGGCAGGCTTGAAGGTCCATCCTTTGTCTCGTGTTTCTCACCACCTTTCCTGGCCGGGATGTCCTTTGCTGAGATAAACCCTGTTCCACTTGGAATTAAGATTTATCCTTCTAAAATCAGGCTCCCTGCTGTTAATGGTTGACTCAGATCCCTTTTCACCATCAAGGGATCCACACTGGAGAGTAACCTCTACTTTTTTTTTAGTTTGGCAAAACCCTGATCCTGGGGAATTCAGTTTCTGAGTTCCTGTTTTTCAGGAGTGAAAAAGGGGAAAGGTGCTAAACCCTAAATTTGTGGCAATTCACCTCAATAATATAGATCTGCAGTGACTGTTTGCAAGTTGGGAGGGAGAGGAAACAAACAATAAGAACAGATTCTTTTAAAAAAAATAAGGCTTTATCAATAGAGGGATCATTTCTTGTATTATTTAGAAGAATGGTTAGAGATCCTGAAAATGATGCCTTATTATATTTACTGTGGTATCTACTGCATATTATGCTTTCCTTTCTATCTTTGGGTTTAACAGGGCCATCTGTCAAAAATATTGGTAATAGAGAAATACACTGGATAAGGCAAAAGTAATTACTCACTTTCCTTTCCTCTGATTTACAACAACTTAAGTAAAATAAAAGAGCAAATAATAAAGTTCCCAGGCAAAATCTGAGTGGCTTTGGTATCATCTTTCCCCCAGTTTGCTTTGCAGAATATAATTAAATATGCCCTTGGCAGATAAGGAGCAACCCTGCTCTTTCCCATCCCACACATGGGCCAGTTTGCTTCCCTAATGTTGTTTTCCAGAGTTTGCAGGAGGGATCACCCTGCTCGTGCTGACCCAGAGCCCCATCCCTGGAGAGCTGCAGAGCCCTCTCAGCTGTTCCTGCGCCCTTCCCACCCCCTGTTTGCCATCCCCAAAGGCTGCCAGGCTTCTCTGGGCCTTCTGCACGGGGAAATTATGCAAGATTGTACAAGATGCTCTGCAGCCCTGCAAGGAGCTCCCAGCTTGTTTGTGTGATGCCTTGGAGTGGCTGCCTAGAACAGGGGCTAGACAAAATTAAGAGAATAAAATGGGTCTTTATTGAAGGCCTTCAGTAGGTGCACCTTGGGCTGCCCAAAGCTTCCCAGGGGCTACACTCAAGATGGACAATGGTCATCAGTTTTTCAGACAATAACAAGTTTGGTCCATTCACGTATCAGGGCTTAATCCTCCAATTACAGCTGCAGGTAATGAAGTCATTTACCCCACGTTTTTCCCCCAAATTCACTGTTGTTTATATCTCTCAGGGCCTGAAACAATAAGGTGTCCTTGAGTTCCCGGCCTAGAGAGGAATTTTTTTTGTCCCAATAAAATGGGAGAACAGCAGCTGGCAGGCTGTGGAGTTTGAGAGTTGCACTCTAAAGCAGTGCAGGATCCGAAAAACATAAAATCTAAATCCTAAGGCATCGTGTGCTCGCTGGGTTTTCTCTGGAATCTTTTTGAATGTGAGGATGGGGGGCAATTCTTGGTTCCTCACTCCTGCTGGGAGATTCCAGGATTTTCCTGGGAATTTTTTTCCCCTGTGCTGGTACAAGCAGAGTGTTCCCATCCAGTGCCGTGGCTGCAGAAGCTCAGAGATTCCAGAATAAGAGGAGTCTGCTGGGAGCAAACAATGAAACAAGAAATGGATGGTTTTGCCAGGCTGCTCTTGGCTTTGGCACTGGGTTGTCTGGCACTGAGCTGTCCTGGGGCTGGGAGGGGATCTCAGAGCAGCCCCGAGGGCTCTCCAAACCCAGCCTGTGGCACAAACTCAGGAATGTGATGCCCTCTCAGTGGGAGAGTCAGATTTTTAAACCTGCACACCAAATCCAGGAGGAAATTCCATCTCTTGCATTGACTTTTGGGGAAAGCAGCTCTGGAATTAAGTCAGTGCTTCTGCTTGAATGCTGCGTCCAGTTTCTGCTTACTTGGAAATGTATTTGAATATTTGGGATGTATTTTGCCCACAGATTTGAGAAAATATAATGTAACTACTAAAATACGCTTTACATGCACCATCATTTATATCGCTGGTAATAAATAATACCCCAGTTAAAGAAATATTTAACAATAAATAATCGCTGGGCATTGAGCAGAAATATTCAAAACCATTGAAGCAATGAGGGATATTTCTATTTAGAGGTTTGTTTAGGTTTTTTTTTCTGTCAGTAGAACATGGTGGATACCATTTTAATGATCTTTCTTTGTAAATAACCTAATTACCTCAACCAACTGACTTTGTGAGCAGAACTATTTTTGTCTGGGGGAGTGGAAGGGAAATCAGAACAGGAAAGAGGACATTAAGTTCATTTTGGGTACACACATCTATCTGCAATTTTATTGCTCCATCCCCAATTTTTTTCCTTTAATTTTGTGCAACACTGGGTCTCTCACCCTCCTGCAATTCCTGTTTGCATTGCTCCTTTTCTTTCCTGACTTTCAGTAGCAAAATAAATGTGGGGTTTTTTTTTTTTACATTTCCACTAAAGCATTTAGCTCATAAATTTGCAAAATATCATTACAATTTGCTATAGGAAGCAAGATAAGTTTCGTTGTTTCTTTCTAAACAGTCTTTTCCTCAAAAAACACCACAATTTGGATCTTTCATGAAGTCTGCTGGAGACATTGTGGCTTTTCTACAAATTCTGTGGTTACCAGTGGCTTGAATCTTCAATAATTCCAAAGCGGTTTTCTTCCACGAACACTTTGGATGTGACAGATTGCAGTCCCTGTCAATAAAAGGGACATTTTATGGCGGTGTCCAGTGCTCTGACAATGGGATTTTTCCTGTGAGAACACACTGGGTAATTTTTCAGTCAGGATCTGTAATAAGAGCGAGAAAGAAACGGCGTCATTGGAGTCACTGCAGGAACATCCTGGAGTCTGTGCCCACCACTTTGCATCTTTGTAAATGAAATTAGCTGAGGACTTTACTTCATTTTGGGATATTTGAGAATCCTCCCCCTGCTTAGGAAGCCATTGGAGAATGGGAGGGTTTAACGGATACATTAAGAAAGTTAGAACTCCTTACTTTTAATATTTTCATGTTAAAAAATAATCTGCCGCTACTTAGGGAATGTAAAATATCTAGGCACAAACAGCCTGTCTGTAAAGGCAGAAAAGGATGGAATAAGGCAAAATTACATGCAAAATTATATTAATATACCTACAAAAAATGATATCAAGGGGAAGAAACTATTCTACAGTAAATTCCTTGTATAGATGTCATATTGGATCTACAGATAAGATTTATACCTCTTTAAACACACTTAGGAATCAGATTTTGAGAAAAGATATCATTTAATAATACTAATAGAGAGAAAATATTGGTATCTCATTAGGGTACAGGTAATATAAGCTAGTCTAGAATAAATAATTTAAAAAGATTTCATTATCAGTATTTCACTTTTTTTTTTTTTTTTTTTAATTTTAAAATTTAAAACTTTTTTCCAAAAAATTTTTTTGGGGGGCTTAACTTTTTTTTTTTTTTTTTTCCACTTCTAGCATTGAAATACTCCCTGACAGGTCATGTTTTATTCCTACTGTGCTTAAAGATAAGTGGGAATGGTTTCTGGAATCACTCCAGGTTTCAGAGACTGACGCTCATCCTCCACGTGCTACAGGGACCTGGGACAGAGCTGTGTTTCCTGCTGGGTATCTCCCGCCTTGTCTGTGACAATAAAATTTCCTCTTTCATGATGAAAATCCCCTTTAAAATAAAAGACAACTGAGGCAAACAAAAATAACTCCATCACGAAAGCAGCAGCAGAAGATGTGCAGCAGCTGTTTGCTACCAAGTCAAACCAGCCTGAAAAAAACCCCAATTTTTATGCCCACATGTAGCTCTTTTTAATTATCCTATTACTTTAATCACACCTGCTGGCTTGTGCATCCAAGCCTTGCCAGAGAGGAAAGTTGACTGGTGGAAATAAAATCTGATTTTTGGGTACTGTTACCTATTGTTCCTGTGATACTGAGGCCCTGTTGAGCTGGTTTCTAGAGAGCAAAGAAAGGAAAATATTTCTTTATTCTTCTTGATGGGAGCTTGGTGGACTTAAAAGTGTCAGGTCCAAAATCTAGAGACCCTTAAACCTATTCCTTACTGAAGCAACAAGAGAGAGATGCTGGCAATTGAACAGCTCCATTGGTTTGTGGTGTTTGGTTGTTGCTGGTGGGTTTTGGGGATTTTTTTGTTTTGTTTTGCTTTGTTTTTTTCCTCTAATCCAGAAAATTCTCTCTTAAACCTATTTCATTTCCTCTCAATCACCAACAGATCATGCAGGCTTTAGGGACTTGAGTCAGGGCAAGCTACTTACGCGCTGTGTCTGACTTTGCCATCTGCTAAGCGGGAATAAGAACATTTTTAAGGGATTTTTGCTTTCTTGAAGGGAGGTGGAAGCAGTGATGTGGAAGCAGTGATGTTCTTCATTACTGTCATAACCTGCTTTAAAAATCCTGAGCATCTCTGGGAAGGTGAAGGGAATTCAGGTACCCTCCCAGCAATTTGCTAAAATTAATCATTTTCTAGATATTAAAATCTGAAGAGCAACGACAGGACTTTGGACAAAAAAACCAGAAACTTCTTTATTGCCACGGCTCCTCTAAAAACCCATTTTACAAGAGCTTTTATTAGATTGGTGTTTTCTCTCATGGAAAACTGAGTGTCTTTTAATTGATTATTTCTGTTTGGGGACAATTAATGCAATAATTTTTAATTAATATATTCCTCTGTGGAAGTTTCTGGTGCTTTCAAAGCTCTGACTGCAGGCAATCAGAGAAGGAACTACTAAAATCCCAAATATTTGTGTAGTGCAAATGCACCAGTCTGGAAGGTTCTGGCCAACAAGACCAGACTTGATTTTTGCCTCCGGAAAATCATTCTTGGATAACACTCGGATTTGGAGAGGGAGCTGGGATGCTCAGCTGGAACCAGTGTTCATTTTAATGTTCTAACATTATATTCTGTATTTCTTAAACTCAGTATTTCTACCCCAAATATCAACGATATTACACCAAATGTGAATAAAAGAAGGGAAAATCTACATATGAAGCCAGAGAACCTAATTAAGGCAGATCGTTAGGGAAGGGGTGGGGAAAGAAGAGTAAATAATTGGGGTGTTTTATGCAGGGCACCGTTGTAGTCATTTGACTTAAATTTATGCACGTCAAAAAGTTATTTAATCTTTTCCTTAGCAGTGAACCATCTATTTTGACTGATTTTCCTTAGTGGGGTCTCACTAAGATTGGGGTGGTCAGGAGAAAAACTCTTATTCAGAAGGTACAAAACTACAAAAATATCACCCTTTAAACAAGAGAGTGTGCGGGAACAGAGGAAATATAACACACACAAGCTGAAAATGCAGAAGAAATGAAGGGATTTCTCTGAATTACGTGAATATGTGGATAGATTTTAGTTTTCCTATAAAAAATAAAGTTGCAAACCATAATAACACCTCAGTTAACGTGCCCAGATCTTACCTTTGTTAAACAGCCTCAATTATTTCAAACCTCCCTGGATGTTTAAAAAGGAACAGCTTTACGATATACAGAATTTATATTGGAATATGTAGAAGGCTAAATGTTACAAACAGCTTGAGATGCTGCTGGATTCTTGCTGGTGCAATAACAACTTCTACAATTTGTAACTGGAAAGTTTCCATACAGGGATAACCCTCTGGGATACTCCAGAATATTTTTATTGGAAATATTCTGGAAACAACACTGGAAGTGTTTTCTGTGAGCAATGCAAGATCACTTTGTTCTTTTCCTCCATTTCTGTGAAATTATCCCTGATACACCACTGGATTTGGAATTTTGAGGATAAGATTTAGGCTCTGGTTTAAGATCTTGCCCCAAACTGCAAAGAAAAATTAAACACAAATGGGAGCACTGTGCCCTCAGTCCTTCCATGCTGCTGACATTGGTGTTTTCCACGATTTCATTATTTCGGAAGAGCTTCTGTTTCTCTGCACACTCCAATTTAATGTCTGTTTTCTTCTCAGGGGTTCTTATTTCTCTGCCTTTTCCCAACAGCAGAAAGGAGCCACTGATTCACTGCAGTGAGCGGGACAACACAAAAGAAGCAAAACTCCTCATTTTTCTTGGTTGTTCCACCTGCAGGATTGGGAAACCTGGATTT
This sequence comes from Picathartes gymnocephalus, assembly GCA_013390045.1. Classification (NCBI taxonomy): domain Eukaryota; kingdom Metazoa; phylum Chordata; class Aves; order Passeriformes; family Picathartidae; genus Picathartes; species Picathartes gymnocephalus. The sequence continues at coordinate 78,330 of WEKY01033776.1, forward strand.
CTTTGCCAGAGCAGTGCTACAGACACACCTGAGCTGACTCTCCAGGGCGTCCCAAAGGGTTTAGTTCCATCCTGTTTGAATATTTAATAATTCCATGAAATTAGCCTAGATTACCGAATGGAGCGAAGGGAATTAAAAATTGCCTCCAAAAATTACGGAGCAAATGAGCTGATCCTCTGAATATGCAGGCGTAATTAGGAGCCAATAACAGCTCAAAAACAAATGTCAGCCTCAGCTGGAGGTGTCGGGAGGAAGCCATCAGGCAGCACTTTTTCTCCTTTCCCCAGTCCAAACAGCAGATGAGGTTATCCCTGAAATAAACAGGGCCCAGCTGCTGCTCTCAAATTCCCTGAAGAGGGGAGGTGAAAACTGGAGTGGAGGAGGCTCAGGAGCTGTTGGGAAGATGGAGAATCGAGGAGCTCTTTGGGACCAAGGGTCTTGCCTGGTGCTGTTCCCTCCTCCTTCCAGCAAGGAAATTTTGGTGAAAGCACCGCTGTGATGCTCTTTTCTCCATGGAAATTCCAACTCCACACCTGTGGGGGAAAGGAAGGAGCAAACCTTCTCCAGGTGTCCCTGGACCTCAAGGGATTCCATCCTTTAGGACCTGAATCCTCTCCACATCCTTTAAGGAAAAGGTTCCACTTGTGCAAGCAAAAGGAAATGCTGGAAGTGGAAATTTCCAAGATATCCATGGGTGAACTGGTGCTGAGGAATCATCTCATTGTTGGTGAGCAATCAGCAGCTCAAACCCTAAAACAGATTTAATGCAAATAGAAATTTGACGCAGAACTGAAGTGTGGGGTTCAGGTTAGACGGAAATAAATGTCTAAACACAGGTTTTGTTTTTCAATAGAAAATCCTTATCTGTAATTTTATTTTTAAATTAAATTTCACAGACAAAAGACCTGCCCTGCAGTCAAAAAACTCAACCAAAACCCACCTCCAACCCCAACTGAGTGAAAAAAAACAACCTAAACAACCAACCCAAAGCTAAAGCTGGAGGAAAAAATATTGAGGTTCCAAGTTTTAGTAAACTGCCTTTCCCTCATCGGGTTTCTCTCCAGGTATTATTGGTCCCCAGAAAATTTTAATTTAGGGGAAATTGTGCAGGACTAAGCAACCTTTGCTTCCAAAAGCACAAATACTTCAAAAAGTGATTCCAATTGCTATGATTTCAGCAAGGCTCAAGGAAAAAGATAAAAGCACTTTCTCTGACCTCGTGGAAGCAGAATTCTTCTTTCTTTCAATTTTTAGAAGATTATTCAACATCAGCATTCTTTACTGCTTAAAAGTTTCCCAAGCCATGAGCATGTGCAGAATTTACAGGAGGAATTACAGCCCTCATTGTATTTTTCCTTGTGTTCCCTAGAAAATTCAGCTTAATTTGTTCACTTTTCCAGCATCGGAATGGTCTCCTGCACTCACTGAAAGTAAAATTTTAATTTTTTCATTTGAAGATTAATATTTAATTGAGAAAAAATATTTTTACATTTATGCAAAAATTACTTTCCCTATCCACAAAAAAAAAAAAACCCAAACAAACCAACCCCACAAAAAAAAAAAACCAACAAAAAAACCCCCCAAAAAACCAAACCAGTTTTTGAACTTTCCCCAGAAAATTTTGACAAATATTTACAAGTTTCTTTAAATTTACTTAGCTAAGTGTCTGTATAGATTTTGGATTTATTTAGAATCTGGTTTAATCTTTTAGAGCTTTATTACAATGCAATTATTGTTTCGTGATTCAATAACAAAAAACTGGAAACTGTTCAAGTGCCCTTTGCCTTTTTGGGAACAATAAAGATAAACAGGAACTGGACTATTCCTACAATTTTTACTCCTTCTAATCTCCAAAATCTCAAATTCCTCATGAAATGTTTCAAATTGAGGCAGATAATGGGAGGCTGAGTTTACATCTAATTTCTCATAAAAACCTGTTTGATTCCAGTTGATCTCCATTTAACTTGTCAGGAATTTTTGCAGCTGGTTAATTGCGAAAGTTTTTGCACAATCTTGTATCTGAAAAAAAAACCAAAAAAAAGGAATCCCTTTTATTTATTGAGTACTTAGTTATATTTACAGGATTTTGGTTTTCACACAAAAATTTCTTACATGTTTCCAGGTTTGAAAATCCGGTTTTTTTTTGCCTCTTTTCCTGAATGTGGAGCTCTATTTCCCCCCAGTGATGTATGAGCTTCATGGGGGCACAGGAGGACAAATCAATGAGCCAGGTGTGCACAGTGAATCATCAGGGGCTTAAAACTGCCTCAAGATATATTAACTCAGGGTGAGTTATGCATGAAAATCTCCATTCTCCTAAATATCCCTCAGCATGATTTCTGGATAATGGAAAATTACCAATCCTGTAATCCTTATTCCAGATAATAGAACTGGGGCCAAATTTATGAGGTCCTGTTGGGTTTTAATGTGATCCTTTGTGCCAAAACTGAGGGGAGATTTAGAAAAGTATCGACTGAATAAAGCCTTGGTCTCCTTGTTCCAGAAACCGAAAACACAACTGGCACTTTACTGCAGCACTGCAGTAGAGAGAGGGAAGTAGAGCTAAAAAAAAAGCCATAATCCACAAATCCTGGGTCCTACATATTTGATTCTTGCATGAATCTCAGAAAAACTTCATGGACACCCTTTTGTGTGTGCAAGTAAATCCAATAAGTTATATTTAATTTGCTCTTGGTGTAAGTTTATGCTTATTTTTAGACTACAATATTTTTTTTTTCTTGGCTCAGGAATTTTTATAAAATCACAGAATCCCAGACTGGTTTGGGTTGGGAGGGACCTTAAAGCCCATCCCTGCCATGGGCAGGGACACCTCCCACTGTCCCAGGGTGTCCAACCTGGCCTTGGGCACTGCCAGGGATCCAGGGGCAGCCACAGCAAATCTGGGCACCAGGGAATTCTTCCCAGGGAACAATTCCTTCCTAATATCCAACCTAAATCTCCAAGTCTGCCAATGAATCCAGCTTTTCCACTCCTTCCTGAAATATCTGTTGCGCTTGTCTTCCTCTGCTTTGTGCGCAGGATGAAATAACGCTTTTCTTTGCAATGCCGTGAGGTTTTCCCCCACGGGATAATTCCTCATTATCCTCAGAGCCCAGAGAATTCCCAACAGCTCCTCAGGGAGCAGCTCTGCCCTCGGACAGGGAGGCCCCACAATCTCCATTTCACTTCAGGAGTCCAGATCTGACTGCAGCATTTTTTTTTTTTTTTTTCCTGTCCTTGAAGGAAAAGACAGCACCATCTGCTCCGTTACAAACCTCCTACTGTAAGAGCTCTCAGAGTTCTGAAAATCAGGATAAAAAGATTTAATTCAGCAGCCACCTAAAGGTTAAATTCAAGCCTATGTAAAGAAAAAGTGCAAGAAACATCCCTTGCCTTAAATCCGTTTAAAGTCCTCCAAATGTGGCTGTAGCAGGACTTAATGCACAGAGCTTATAAAGCTCCAAAATAAAAAGGAATTTCACCACCTGTAGGAACCTGCATTTCTCAACTATTACATATCAGCGTGAGGGGAATTTGGTGGAAACCCAGAACAGCAGCAACACCCGAGGGAAACAACGAGCTGGATGAAGGATGCTGCAGCATCAGAAAGGAAAAGGGGATGTTCCTGGAAGGCGACCCTTAGTCCACCACTAAACCTTGTCCCCAAGTGCCACATCCACACTTTTTTTTTGGCATTCTGGGCATGGTGATTCCATTTCCCTGATCAGCCTGTTCCAATTCCTGACCACTCTTTCAGTGAGGACATTTTTTCCCAGCAAGTGTGTCCTGTTAGTGGAATACTGATGGAGAGGGGAGGGTGGAACTGTGTTGATGTGATTCCCATATTTCTGAGGTCTCGAGGATGTGGCACCGGTGGAAGGAGGGGGTGGTTGGTCCTGGCTGTCCTTGGAGGAGCTCCAGCTCATCTGGGAACCTTCCTTGGAGCATAACAGGTGAATGGAGAAATTCCTTTGATTACATTGCAAATTTAACCAACTTTTCCAACATCACAACCCCCTCCTTGGAGCTTCAAAGGAGGAGAAAGGCTGAGTTAAGCTGCATGAAACAACAAAATTCACAGTGTGCATCATGATAGCAGAGAAATTTAGCATTTCCTTAAACCCCAGGAAAGTTAACACTATTCCCTGACTGAATCTGGGTAAAACCCCGGATTTTTATCATGATACTCATTATAGCTGCATATATTAAATTAGAATTTCAGGGAAAATATGGCTGATGTAAGTGAAACCCAAAAGAAATTCGACATTGGGTGCAAAAGAACAACTGAAGTTTTTCTTAAAAATCGGCTTTTGTGCTCATAATGTGATAAAAAACCTGCTGGTGGCAAAAGTTGCTTTTTAAAATATGCAGATTCCAAAGTAATACGTTAAAGACAAGAAGGGAGGTTCAGTGTGAAAGTTATTCCAGCTCTTTGGAAACCAAGCATCTCCCATGAAAGTGAACAGATAATTTATAAATTTAGAGAAGAAGGAGTTTTACATGAAAATGGTATTTTTAGTTGGACTTTGGCATTAGAATTTTTTGTTAAATTCTCAAAGTCCTTAAAATATGGAGAGTGCAAGAAAATATGAATCTGTTTACTTTAATTTTTCAAATATATGAGTCACAGTCACATAATTTTGTCTTTTGTGCCCATAATTTTGAGTAGCTTTAAGGATTTGTGACTAATACAGGGCATGACTGTCACTCTTTTTTTCTCCTCAGTGTTAAATATGTGTTTATATTTTTAAAGCCTGTTTTCAAAATTTGTTCTACATTTCCCTGAGTTCTGCTCTGAGTATCTTTTTCCTGCAGTTGCTCAGTGTTTTATTTAAAGTCACCTAATAAAGAGCATGGAGTCAAGGTTCTCACACTGTAGGAATATTAGACTTTAAATAAATGTCTTTATCACCCTTTTGCAGTCAGTGTTCAACTAAATGGATGAATATTTGACTCGGTGTTAAATTAAAAATATATTTGTAAAAGTGTTTATAACGTATTCCCTTTCCTTTCCCAAGTGCCATGAAAAACAATTCAGGTTTCAAGAGAGCCAGGAATGAGAGTATGAAGAATATTATGCAAATATGAGCGTAACTATGAATCTTCTTCAGTATTTGCAGTTCTGCTGCTTGTGATTTTAGTCATTGAGGGAAGAAATACAGCCTGGCCCTAGCCTTGGCTGTCTTCATCGTTTTAAATCCTGCTAGGATAGAGGTAGTGATCCAACAATAAAACCTGCCTCTTCTCTCACTTTTTCTATCTGAATTACTAATAAATATTGTTATTTTTTATGGTTCAGTTTGTCCTTAAAATAAAGGGAGTTCTCACTGCAAATCTGCTCCATCTGCTCCAGCAGCTGTGGGAGGCCCTTGCTCAGGCCACAGTTGGGTAAAACCCCAGATTTTTATCAAGATACTCATCACAATTGCATATATTAAACTATAATTTCAGGGGAAGTATGGCTGATGTAAGTGAAACCCAAAAGAAATCCTATATAGGGTGAAAAAGGAAAACAGCACTGATGCCTGGCATGCCCTGTGTGCTGTGGAGACACAAAATCTCCTTTTCCAAAATCCAAAATCTTCATTTTGCTGGAGCCAGGCTGTGAGAAAGAACGGACAGCGCTGTTCCATCGGTGTTTTGGGATACGCAGGGTGTGCAGGTGGCTCTCAGGGCAGCCTGGCATTGGCATCAGCAGCTTCTGGTTGGTTTGGATCCTGCCACAGGTGAGGATTTTGGATATCCAGAGCCTTGGCACACTGGAGCTGCCCACCCGAGCAGCACAGGAGCTGTGAGACACAGGAGGCATTTCCCAGCTCCTGCAGGAGAGCTGCAGACCCAGAGGGTCCAGAGATTGTCCCCCAAGCCCAAACGGGCTGTGAGTTTTCACCTGTGTGCTCCTTATGGAAGCCTGACTCTCCTGCAGGCACAGGGCTGCATCTTTTCCGTGCTGAAAGACAGAAATCCAGTGGACTTCGTGTGTTTGAAGCTCCAACACAAACTTTTCTCTTCTTTGTTTTCCTCCTCCTTGTCACAGCTCAAAGCGTTTTCTCACTCATCAGGAGGAGGTGATCCCGCTGGGAGCTGCTTCTGGTGGAAGTGTTGATCTGCTGGCTGTGGCTGTGACTTCTCCAAGATTTCCTGAGGCATCCATGTGTTGTTTCCTTCACTCCTTTCCAAGCTCAGTGCACAGAGTCTGACACATGCCACAATTCTGCACTGAGAGCTGGTATTAAAAAAAATCCGATTCCTGATTACTGTAGGATAAAAAGGCCCATTTTGAGTCCTTTTGTGTGTATTTTCTTGCATTAATAACCTGAAATATTGCAGATCAGCTGGCTTTCCTGCATTCCAGAGTTACCTTGGTCAGGAATAACCTGTGAGCTGTCAAACAACGCAGATATTTTAATGTGTATAAACCCCAAAGATGTTGGTGTTGTGTTGCTCAAGTTTATATTGAGAGATAAATTTGCCTCATCTATGCTTTGATTTTAGACATAGGTAGTTTACCAAACTGCTACAAACATAAACAGACAAGTTTGACAACAAAATAAATCACCAGATTAGATTAACTTTCCCACCTTTCTCAGCCTGTGCAATCCTTAAAGCTTTTGTGAAAACTCTTCTGAGCTTTCTCTTATCAAGAGGAGCCTGATGGCAGCTCCCAATGGCTCCCAAAAGTGGTGAACCAGGGATGTGCATTTAAAACTGGCACGGATTCTTTGCTTTCCCTCAATTGCTCCATTTCCAAAACTCAGCACTTTGCAAAACTGCTGTGGAATAGAATCATGGAATAAGCTAAATTGGAAGGAATCCACCCAGATCATCAATTCCAACCCCTGGCCCTGCACAGGACACCCCAGCCATCCCACCCTGTGCCTTGGAGTTGCTTTTTTCCATTTAAAATGCAGTTGGTAAGTCCTCCCATATCCTCAGCAGCAGTTCTTGCCTTATTTCCCATAAATGAGGATCATCATTCAGATGGTATCTGTGGCCTGGAGCTGTTCTTTTTTGCCCTCTCTTCACCTGGCACATTGTTTTCTGGGCTACTTGATATTCTGCTACCTCTTGGCATCACAAAGAATGTCCAATAACCTTATTTCCGTGGCCTTGAAAATCGGACCTTGTGCCCCAGAATATTTAAAGTTCTTAGGCTGTTGCCACCTAAAGCTTCCTGATGAGGGGAAGCAGAGGGGCAGACGGATCTGCTCTTCTTGGTGCCAGGGACAGGACCCAGGGAAGGGCTGGAGCTGTGCCAGGGCAGGTTTAAACTGGATTTTAGAAAAAGTTCCCCCAGAGGGTGCTGGGTGCTGCCTTGGCTCCTCAAATAAAGGGCATGGCCCTGAGGCTGCCAGAGCTCAAGGAGGGTTTGGACATTGTGGGATTTTCTGGGGGTCTGTGCAGGGACAGGAGTTGGGCTTGAAGATCCTTTTGGGTCCTTTCCAGCTCAGGTTATTCCACGATTCCGTGTTTCAAAACACAAAAAGCTCAGCCATGACATTAGCTCTGAGATGCATTGTGAACTTGAGATGGAGTTCTGTGAGAAGAGAGAATGGGAGAAATCAGCCCTGATCCCCCTGGAAGGCCCAGCTCACACTGTGGTGGCATCTTGGATCTGTCACTGCAGAGCAGCAGGTGGCAGGGGCTCTAAACAGCCGCCAGAAGCACTGCCAGCACTTTAATCTGAAATTAACTTTATTTCTCTACACCCACCTCTCACGATCCACTTTAAAGCAGATTTTTGTGACTTGTTCGTTAACCTGACCCCAAGAGTGCAAAAGTCACAAGGGAAATTCAACTTTAAATCAAATCAAAACACCTTTATTAAAATACCCAACTCAGATGCGATAGAAGGAAGAGAAATAAGGAAAAAAAAGAGACAGGAAAAGAGGGGGACAGAGAATATAGCTACCAACGAAAGAGACGCGCCCTCATAGGTCTTGAAGGAGAGCTCTTCAGCCTAATGGACGGGTCTTCTTTCGCTGGGGAGATCTCAAAATCACGGTGGGCTTTGGGGTCTGTTTTATAGTAAAGGAGGGGGGGCGCTTCACCAGGCAGGTGGGGNAGTTACCATGGGATCCGTTCTCAGTCCGGTGCACACGCACACCTGCGCTCTGTAGGGAATGCCTTGGCCAACATCCCACTGCTCCTGGGCCTGGGGTCCCCCCTGTACACAGGAGTTCGGGGTTTCAGCCTCTGTCTCTCCACGGCAGTTGTGAGGCAAATCAGGAATTTCCGAACCGTCTCTTACACCACCTCAGCTGGGAACGCTGTGGTACCACAGGGGAAGGACGTGTGAGGAGGAAGGAGAGGTGTTATGAAAGGCCTCGATGTAACTTCAGCATTCAAATAATAATTATTTCATTTTGCTCGTGTGTGGAAATGGTTTACCGGCAGGTCTTCAACAACAACAACAACAAAAAAAGCTCCTGCCTTTAGTGCACACAGTCCTGTGTGCTTGCAAACAGAATGCTGCTTGCCTCATGAGCTCACAATGCAAGGAGAACCTGTTACAAATTCAGTCAATGATCCAACAGGAAATTAAACCTTTTAAAAATGGATGAACCAATGGACCAAGTGTAATGGAAGAAAATGCACAAAATGGGAAGAGTGAGTCATTAACTTGATTTAAATATGATTTTTTTTCTTTGGCGGTACGGCATCAAGGTCTGACATGATTTCCTCTTTCAAAAATGTAGCAAGATGGGAAAAGAATCAGAATTAAATATTGCAAAGATATAATTTTTCTTTTAATTAGAAAAAAACTCAGTGTCATACCAGGCAGGAGAAAAATGTCAGAAAATATATAAACCAGTGAGTCTCAGTTTAATATAAAGTCACCCTTTTCTATGACCCTGAGGAGGAATGGACTTGGGTTTTTTTCCTATAATATTTAATTATATGCAAGGATAGGAAAGACAGAAGAAAGATCTTTTACTTTGAATTTGAAGAATGCAGAGCGAGCCAAAAATGCCAATTATTGCATGATTCCCACTCCCAGACCGCAGCACTGGGATCAGATTTACAGAACCTGGCTGTCAGCCTGATTTAAGGATGATGGGGCTCTCACTACAAATAATACCCCGAAGCTGAAAGAAAAAATTCATTGTTATTTGCAGACGAGGTCCTTCACATGAACACACACCCCGTGCACATCAAGTCATGAAAATTTCAGAGCTAGTAATTTGGTTTAAGGGGTTTGGAGGGTTTTTTAAGCTGCTTTTAAGTTTTCATTTCCTTTTTTGATTTATGCCTCATTTTCTCTGCCCATATGAATATCACCTTTGGGAAGTCTTTTCCTCCTCCATCAAAAGTTTTGCCTAATTTCCTTTTTAGAGAGGTCGGAGTGACAAAGGAGCTAAAGCATCATCTGTGTGCTTTTGAGGGGAGTAACCCTGGAAAACAAATATTTCCTTGCTTGGGACCTATAAGAGGGAGGGGGATGAAAATGGCAAGATAAAATAATTTACTGAGCCACAGTGGTCAGAGGAAATTCCACCAGTGGGAGAAAAGCTCCTTTTGGGAATGGCCTCTATTAAATTATTTGTGATGCCCTCTTTGCCACTTATTTAAGTGACAGATTGTAGAAAACACTTTTGTTTTAGTAGAGCTCTTCCCATTTTGTCACACACACCCTGACTAATAAGGGCAGGGTTGGAATAATTAGAAAACCACCCTTTGAGGGGAGCTTTTTAGCCACACCTTTGCCTCTAAAACTGATCAATTCACTGATGAAGAGCAGATTGAGTAGGAGTACCAGAGTAAATCAAGGAATGGGGGTCTCTGGTAGTTTTTTGGGGGTTTAATCCCAAGGCTGTGTCCTGCTCAGAGCTCTTCCATCCCAGGCCATGTGAGGAGCTGCTGCTGCCAATGGGATTATTCTGCAAACGAAGCCCAACCCTGCATTTCCCAAGCCATGAACACAGGGATGCAGATAAATCCTATTAGCAAATAACAGGATCTGTGCTTGCACTGTGCCTCCTACTCACCACCTTCAGAATTTACCCCGTGCTGGCTGAACCGTTGTTCTGCATGAAATCAAGTGAATTAAAACCCATTTAAAAATCAGCTAAAAACCCCCATCGGATTGCACTGAAGTGTGAATAATGATTCAACATCATCAGCTGTGGTTGCCATAAGAAACAAGATTTCATAAATCTATAAAGTGTAGAAGAGACAGAAATGCCACAAGCAACATTAATCTACTAAAATGATAACCAAAATGGGATCTTATTTTCAGTGCTGGGATAGTTTTGGTTTTTTTTTCCCCAGCTCCTATGGTTTCTCAACAAATCAACAAAAGCAGCTGTAAACCTAAACAGTTTTCAGAAGCCTGAAGGCTCAATCTGATTGACTGTATTATCCACCCTTTGTTAATAGTCATAAATGATTTGTTTCTTTTGGAGAAAACCAAGAAGAACTACAAATAGAGGAATTTTATCTGAGTCATAAGTCACTTCCTATCACAGTCTGCTGTTCCACAGTCAGAAATACCATACAGAAGATGAAATTTGCTCTGAATATTTGCAGTGTTTAATATTTTAGAAGTCCTAGCACATCACTTTGAGAGAGCTGTGTATAAATTAGCATGAACACAGAAAATGTTTATTTTATTAATAAAAAGTAGAGCAAGCAAGTACAGCAGCACTGCTCCTAAGGACTGACTCGCTGAATTTTAAGCAGAGATCTCTGTTTTCCACACCTTATTTCTTATTTGTGTGATGAGGATAAATCACCACAGCCCGAGCAGGTCAGTGGGTGATCCAGGCACGAAGGCAAAGCGCTGTGTGACACATTGTCAAGAGGAAAAACAGGCCGATGAACATTGGGAGACATAAACTCTGAAATGCAATAAAGGTTGTCAGGAAGGAAGCAAAACCCAGGGTGTTTTGTGCAGGCTTTGACAGCCGTAGCTTTCAGGAAAACCTCGTGTTTGGATCTGCATCCTGCTGGGAGCAGAGCAGAGTAATCAGTGCAGGGGTGGCATGAACTGCCCAGCAGAATTCCTTGGAAGGGCCTGGACAGGGAGAAGGATGGCTCTGGAGTGAAGGAGAACCCACTGAGCTCTCTTTTCTACATTTAATAAACACCTCTGGAGAGGAAATGGGCTTTGGGAGGGATATTTTTATTTTTGAATGCAAATGGGTTTCTTGGTGTTTTCCATTCTTCCAATGAATGCCATTGGATATTTGATATAGACTTCCAAAAATGCTTGGGATAAAGCACAACTGTCCAAACTTTCCTTTCACTTTAATAATTAAAAAATGGTTTGCAACTAGGTAAGATTACTCTTTTCTGCATGCGCTAATAACTTTAGGACACTCAAACCCTCATTATTGGGGCTTCAGGTAAATAAACACAGAGACACTTCAAATGCAGGAACAAACTAAGACTGAAGAAGGTAGGAATAGAACTTCATTTCATTTCCTTTATTTCATTTCCATTGCTTTCATACTTGATTCCTTTTTCCTTGCACAGTGGCATGTTCATACAGATAATTCCAGGCAAAGTCACTGCATGAAGTGTGGCTTTGCACTGCACACCTGTGCAGAAAGGTGGATTTAAAGGCAAGAATGGATTGCAATGCTGTGCACTCAGGTTTTATCATTGCCTGGCTGTTATTTAAGCCTGCAAAGCAGCTGGTTAATGTTCCATGGATTCATAGAAGCTGTTCCTCAGTATTATTTCTGTCAGATCCTGGGTAAAACCTCTCCTTGTGGAATGCATGCAGGACTTGAATATCTCCTCTTTGTGTTAGCTACTCAGATGTTAATCCCAGGCTCTGCTCTGCTAATACCTGCACATCAGGTTTTGATGAGTAAGAGCCTACCAAAATCAAAAAACTGACCTGAATTTCCAGAGTTGGACCAATATAGTCAAATGTTTTATTTGGGTAGCTCGCATCTCCCTGCTTCAGTTTTCTTTTTTGCCTTCTTTACCTTCCCCTCTTAATTCTTCAGCTCCCTTCCTCTTAAACCTTGTGTGAAATTAGACCAAAACAATATTTAGGGATGAGAAGTGCCCTCATCTGACTCCAAATTCCATAAAGTGGACTTGGTAGAGCAAGATAAATAACATAAATTATGATAAGAATACATTTAGGGGTGTGGTTTTTAATGGTGTTCTTTTACAGACACTTGTCCTGGTTAGCTTTCAAGAGAAATAACATAGTAAGATCTACCAAGGAACTCACATTTATATGAAATGTGGACCTGGCAAGTTTGGGCAGGCCGACAATATCAAAAAAATCATGGGCTTTCATTTGCTAAAGGCTCTGTTGATTATTTTATGTTCTTGAAGGTCCAGTTGTAATCATGTGAATCCTCCTACAGTTCTTCCGTGGGTCTACTCGACAGCAAATCATGCTCCTACTCAGGAACGTGGAGAATCTAATTTATGTATGTTCATTAGGTGTTTGTCAAAATATACAAACTTTATTCATGAAGCTTAGCTTTCGCCCATGATTACTTTAGATGAACGGGCTTTCATTATGTTGTAAGAAATAAATCCTTTTAAAGACTTAAAACTAATGCTCCTCAGATCCAAAATTATTAATTCTCCTACTTAAGGAAGTAGAGTTTTCCTTAAGCTCGTGTGAGTGCCACAGATAAATGATTAACGTTGCCTTTTGCATAATTGCATGGCCAGGTGAAATGCTTACATATATATTTCATTTATATAAAAGGTGTATGAATCCATACATTGCATTTTAAAGGTAAAAACAAATGAGAGCTGCAGCAGGCTGGCACAGAATGAATTCTGCTTTGCATTTTGGAAGGGCTGTAAATCACTGGAGCTCTGCAGTCAGAGTTTATGATTTCCATCAAAGAGCACGAGGGACATATTTCACTGTAGTCTATCCATTATTCTGCACATACTTGAAAAGAGAAACTCAAACAAAGCTCTCATTAGGAAACATTGACAGAGGAGCAGCGGAGAATTCATTTAGAGGTACACGGTGATACAGCAAAGCAGGCAGCCAGAGCCATATTTCAGAGTGCTCTGGGCATGGAGGGCTGAGGAGGAGATGTGCATCTACACAGGGATTTTTGTACAGCTCTCCCAAGGTTTCTGTTTGTTCTGATTTCTGGCAGCTTGAAAGCAAATGAAAATTTACAGCTGAGGTGTCAGGGAGCTGGCAGGGCTGGCTGCTCCTGCAGGGACAGGGACCGTGGCAGGAGGGCAGACACAGGCCCGTGGCACAAAAAGGGAATTCCTGGGCCAACCAAAAGTCAAAAAAATCAAAGTGATGGGGCAGCTCAGAAAGGACTTGAGTCAAGAACAGGTGCTGTGATGAGAACCAGGGTTAGCCACATCCCCAGGGACCGAGGAAAGGTCCAGCTGGGGCATCCGAGCTGAGGGCTGGGGACGGGACCAGCAACAGGAGCAGGCACAGGTGGGTGCCCAGGTGTGGCTCAGGGCAGGGCTGGGGGCTCACACCTGAAATGGGGCTGGGGAGGAGCCAGGGGAGGCTGCCCAGGGCAATTAAACACTTTCAGAGCCCTGAGAGCCCCCATAAAGCAGATCTAAATTCCTTGGAGGATGCCTGGGTATCCAACAGCCACTCTTCTTGTAGTGGGAGCGGTGAGTATTTTTGTGGATAAACACCCAAAGGAGTCTCTGTGTGTTTTGCAAAGGTTTTCTTGACTTATCTGCACCTATTTTGTGTTTTCCTTATCTCACAGAGGTTAAGGTTGGTGCTGCTCTTGGGGTAAAATTCCTGCTGGAGCAACAGTGTTGGAAACACTGACAGGATCTAATGGCTTGGCCAGTAAATACAGAGAACTGGCAAGAAAAATTTTGTCTCAGCTGGACTTCTGAGGGTTTGGGTGCTGGTGTGCTTTTGGGGTTTTATTTTGTAGGTTTGAAAAAATTCGGAAAATGCAGTAAAAATCTGTGATGTATAATTTCTGTGGAAACTTTTTTTAATATATCTTGCTGAATATTTAGTTTTGCAAGTATCAGTCAAAATATGTGCAGCCTGCATAATATTTAAACTTTAATTGACACTGAATTACATGAACTTTCTTGTTCTATTGATGCTAGGATTTTTTGTGTGTTATTAGGATGATGTGATGTGTTCATTTGGCTTCTTTATAATAAAGATCATTATTTAGGTTATTGCTGGTACTGTACCCTGATACTTCCGGATGTGGAGATATGAATAATTGGAAAACTGAAATTGTGTAAGGATTTGGGGAAATAAATGCATAAATTTGACACAGACTTCCCAAAGCAGCGTGAATTGAGCCACTCTGCTTGTGTTTATGGGAAACAAGTTAATTTTTCCCCGTTTTGGAATGATGAGTGGATTAGGGAAGAAGATGCAATAGAAACAGCTACTCCAGGAGGTGAAATGTGTCAAGTTTTGTTATTCAGTCTTGCTGTAGCTCAGTTTTAATTGCTGATATGAATGTGGATCTGCTTTAGGAATGGATGTGAAAGCTTTTCCATCAACGTTCACACACAAACCACTGCAAAGGGTTTTGTCTGCATCAGCTGCAGCTGATTTGCATTTTAAATCTGTTTTATATAAACTTTGTCTTCTGGCCATTTCTTTTTCTCCCAGCCAAGCTGTGGCCCTGTCAGGGCTGAAATGATCAGTCCTGTGTCAGAGGTTGTGGATCAAGGTCTCCCCAGAGCAGCCCCTGGGCATTTCCAGAGGGAATTGGGAGCATCAGTTGTCTTTAATTGTGTTCTCTGCAAGTGTGATGGTTTTTTTAAGTGGAAGGTCAGGAGAGGCTGAACTCATTTAATGTGGACTGAAGGAAAGCACTGACTCTGCACAAGGGTGTGGAGTGAGAGGACAAAGGAGGGTAGAGTTAAATTGGATATTGGGAAAAATGTCTTTGTTAATTGGGGTGGTGAGGCACTAGATCAGTTTGCCTGGAGAGGTTGAGGCTGCCCCTGGATCCCTGGCAGTGCCCAAGGCCGGGCTGGATGGGGCTTGGAGCAGCCTGGGACAGTGGGAGGTGCCCCTGCCCATGGCACTGGATGGGCTTTAGAGTCCCTTCCAACCCAAACCATTCTGCAATTCCATGACAAATTCCAGGAACCTGGGAAAAGTTTCTTTGTCTGGCAAAAGCACCAGGAATTCATGAAGCCACAGGCTTGTGGTATTTGCGAATTAGTTTAATGTTTTTCTGATCAAATTTGTCTTGATGTAGGATCAGAGAATGGTTTCGCTGCCACGTCTGTGGGTGTGATGGTGTTTTTATCAGGATTTATGGCATGGAAAATTCAGCCACTAAGTTAAATTGGTGTGTGATGGAAAGCAGGAAAAGATGTGTAGGAACCTCTGGCTGGTCTGGGGAGAGGAGCTGGGTTGGGAGTGTTGATCCTGGAAATATCCTTGGTAATTTGTATTATATATATAATACATGTGGTCTGAGGGCTACAGACTCAAATTTTATTGTCCAGCCAATGTGGCATCACTGGTGTAACTACTTGGTGATGAAGAAATGTACAATTCCTTGTCTTCGTCTCATTCCTTGTCATATAAGGACATAAATATGAAGATCCTTATTATTTTAAACAAATGCAATAGAATTAGCAAACGTTACATACTTCAAGAACACCTTAGTGTTCAAATTGCCTATTATTAAAAAAAGGAATTAAAATTTATATTATAGGAAGACCTTGATCGTCAGGTTTAACATCCTTGCAGGTAGTAAAAAAAGTGATTTTTTTTTGACAAGAAATTCTCTCTCCCAACCCCTCAGGACCAAGGGAATGAGCTGAAAGTGCCACTTAGGACACTCCTGGCTGGCTGCTGCCTCCTGAGTGACAGCAGAGGTGAGGCTGAGGGGCTGGAAGGGGAGAAGGAGTTATGCTCACAGTGATTTATGAATTTCAAATAATTGATGTTTCCAACCAGTGTTCAGTTCTTCATCAGCGAGAAGCACAGCTTGTTTATCACGTTCTTAAATGGATGGAAGGAAATATGTGCATATTAATGTGAAAAAAGGAGAAAAAAAAAAGCACTTTATAAATGGCTGAGCGAAAACTTTTCCAAGAGATTTTAATGAGGGTAGATAATAACATGGAAGAGTTTAACTGAATTTAGTTTTCAATCATATCAGAAGGGACACTGAGTCATAGTCTCCACACACTTGTTCTTCTGAGGGGCAGTTGTATAAAAGAGAAATCTCCAAATCTGCTGGAGGGGTGAAGTGCAGCTGTGGCTGCTTTCTCAGCTGGCTGACCCAGGATAATAGCATTTCTGGCCCAGGAAATATTTCCATTTACGTGGAATGCTGACAGCTGAATGAGTTTCTCTTTGCTAGCTCCGAACCTGAACATCCCAAGCTTGAGTTAAATCTCAGGTCAGGCTGCCAAGTGACCTTTAGATGTGTCAGTATTTGAGCTGTTTTGCACTGTCTATGAATAAAATCTTTGGTATCTTTCTGGATTTAAGAAGTTATTGACCAGTAGTGGTTCAGGGATGTTTGCAGCATTTAGATAATGAGAAGTATTTAAATAATGAGGTTATTTTTTTTGTTAGAAGCCAAGGAAGAGAAGCATGGCCCAAGTGAGGCAGATCTCCTCACAGGTACTGCCCTGAGAGGGGCTCGGGCTCCCTCTGTGTCACAGTGAGGCAATGCCATGATTTTTGTGTGGTTTTCCCAAAAATTATAAGGAAATTGCATGGCAGGCTGCTGGTGTCTTGTTCACATCCCAGCCTACCAACTATATTTAATTTTTGCTGAAGATATTGTTCTCTGGGATATAAGAATCACATTGGGTTAATTTTTGGGTGCAGAAAGCTTCCTGACTTTTGAACAGACCCCACATTCCTGCCTTCTTTCTGGATCTTATAGTTAGGGAAATGGTCAGCGTGAAGGAGATTGATGCTTGATGTTGTTTAATTGTAGAGTGGGATGCTGGAAGTTGGGGAAATCCAAAGAAGTTGCTTTCCAGCAGGAGGAGAGGAGGGAGCAGGGTGTAAACACCAGGCCTCTCCCTAATGGATATTAAAGCAGTTGGGGCCTGCAGCTCTTCACTCTCAGTATTTAATAGATGAGCAGCTGTCATGCTCTATAGTGGCACAGCACTATTACTATTTTATTACCTTTGATTAGTTGAAATTGTACCTTATAGCCAGCAAAACCACTATAAATGCATTTACCAGCAGCTGTATTTCTGCCCAGCCCTGGCACCACGAGGAGCTGCTGCATTAGAGAGCCCCCATCCATCACACTTTAGATTTGAAGCAATATCCTCTCCCTAAATTAACGTCATCACCTCCTAACAGCTGTGGCCACCAGCTCAGGGATGGTTGATGAGCTTGTCAGTGTTTCCAATATAAATTCCGCCTTTAATAGATTTATTTGTAAGTTAGACCTACTTAGATATAAAAATCTGCTTTGGGTTGGAACTTGGCATGGAGGGCTCTCCCTGGATGATTTTCTTCACAGTCCTTCTGTGCCTGATTGAAGACTTTTTTTGCCAAATCCAGTCAAGCATAATAGACTTCTGGAAATAGTAATTAAGGGTCTCGATGGCTGTGTGGCTGTGGTTTTGGCCAAATGGTTTCATCTGGGGGAAGCAGGCAGAATTTGTTCTTTGCTGATGTCATCTTCTGCCTCCAAAGGTTGCTTGAATATTATTCTGCCCTAAATAGTTCATGTAGTTTTCCCCTCTTCCTCCAAAATATCAGCTCTGTTCCCTCTCCTAAGAACGACAGAAATTAGAGCAAGAAAATTTCGTGTGGATTTAGCAAAAATGTGGGCCTACGTGTTTATTTTTAGTTTAACATATGAAATCTTCAAGTTAAAAGCACTTCAAAAAGAAATAATTCCTTTATTTTGGATGTAATGAATCATTTTAGCTTCTATTTTCTCCTGTTCTTTGTTGGGTGATGCTGGACTTAGAGAACTCAACCCATAAATAAGCAGTTTGCTTTAGCTGGAAGAGAATTTTTGCTAAAATACAGTTTCTCTGAAAAAAACAAATTTCTGGTTTTAGTCTTTAGTTGATATTCTATCATCTGTTAGCAGAAAACTTGTCCAACAATGTCCTAAAATGAGAGTTGGTAACAACCACACACTCAATGTGTGTTTAACAGCAGAAATTTAGATATGAACACGTGATGACCAGATGTTCCCATTCTTATTGCACCATAAGACATCTTAGGAATCTCTGTGTTTGAAAAGCAGTTATTTTGTGAGTTTTTGCCTTGGTGAAATACATTTTCAGACAGAATTCTTGTAACTGCACAGGGAAGGTCCAGGGGATGCCAAACAACCAAAGTGTGGTCCAGGCTTGTTCTCCCTGTCCTCTTGATCTGAGTTTCTACTCTGCAGGTTATTCTGTGTCAGGAGTGATCCAGCTTTCCATGGAAATGGGAAAAATGGGAAAAACTGCCAAGGCAGTGCTCAGCTGAGCAGCTCATTCCCATTTATCTACCTATTGTAACCCGTAATTAGCTGCAGTTTCCTCAAATGCTCCTGGCACGAATGTTTTCAGGTCTGCTTTAAACTCGGGTGTACTTTAAACTCCATCTCATTAAGCCATCACAAGAAGCAGCACCTTGACACCCTTCCCGTGTCACGGTGTGATTGCAGATTTATTCACTCACCTGAGTTCTGCACACACAGCTGGGTGTGAGCGGCCTGGAGGGATGAACAATATCTGAGTTTGACATCTCAGACCAGTCCGATAAATTCCAGCCTCCTTCTGCTCCTTGGAGCTGCCTTTAACGTCTTCAGAACATGTCAGCAGTGGACGGAGGCATAATTCAAATAGTCCTGGAATACCAGGGGAAAATGAAAAATGGGGAGCTCTGTGCAGAGCAGTAACACCCTGTGCCATCAGCTCTCTTGAAGCCTTGTAAACCTGTCAGAAACATTCTTGCTAATAGTCCGTAATACCTTGTTGTAGAAGTAGTAATCAGTGATTTCTGAACCAAACTGGCAATTCAGAAATGAGTCATTGCTCGCATTGATTTTTATTTTATTTTTTTTTTTATGTGGTCGGCATCTGTGTCAGGCAGTAACAGCAGCAGCGTGCTCCCATCCCATTGTCACAGGCACAACTCGGGTCTCAAACAATGAGGCACGACTTTGACCTATGCAAATTCCCTTCTAATGTGTGTTGATAGTGTAGCAAAACATGTTTTGACTAAGATCTGAAAGAAAGGCTACTATTAGAGAGCTGTAAGGGAGCCATTTAGGGTTGAAACTAATAATTTGTTAGGAATTGCTTACCAAAACCTGCTCTTAAAAATTTCTATTAAGCACAGACTTTGGCTCTAAGGAAATCTGTATTTCCTGTAAACACGACAGCATTCAACACAGATGGGCAAGAACGTTATGGGATGTGTAAGCAGCTGGAGATGAGGAATGTTTGCAGGTGTTTGGGGTGTTCTCTCTGAGTTTGGAGTGGCACTGAAGCACTGACAGTTCACCCTGACTTGGCATTTCTGAGGCTGGAAAAGCCCTCCAGGATCACTGGTTGTGCCCAATCCCCAGCTTGTCACCAGCCCAGAGCTCTGAGTGTCACCTCCAGGGATGGGCACTCCAAACCTGCCTGAGCAGCTCTTTCCAAGGCCTGAGCACCCTTTCCATGGAGAAATTCCTGCTGATGCCCAACCTGAGCCTCCCCTGGCCCAGCCTGAGGCTGTTTCCCCTTTTCCTGTCCATGTTCCCTGGGAGAAGAGACCCTGACCTTGCTCTACTCTCCTGGCAGGGAGTTGTGCAGTGTCACAAGGTCCCCCCTGAGCCCCCTTTTCTCCAGGCTGAGCCCCTTTCCCAGCTCCCTCACTCCCTTCTCACACCCCTGATTTCCCAGACCCTTCCCAGCTCTGTTCCTTTCCCTGGACCTGCTCCAGCCCCTCGATGTCATTTCCCATCTCTGGAAAGCTCCAGCCAGCTCTAATCCATCACATTTCAGTGGTTCCTTCTTTCCCTGCCAAAGAGGAAATCTGAAATTTTCCAGCCCCCAGCTCCGAGCACTGACAGAGTTGTGGTTGTGAGTTCCATTCCAGGGCCAACATTTCATAACTTTTGTGCCTAAAAGGGAGAAATCCACATCAGGAATGAACCCTTTGGGTCCTGAGCCTGAAAAAAGGCTGAGACCACGGGATATCCTGTACCACGTTCACTCTCTCTGTGCTGGGTAACAATTCCACTGTAGTTTGATTTTTCTAACACCATTTCCCTGTCTGGCAGAAGAGGTTAAACTCAGGACACGGAAACATCTTCTTTTAAAGGCTTGACAGTGTCTTCATAAGGATTTTATGCTCTCCACCACCATTTCTACTGAGAAAACCCAGTTGGTGTCAATATTTGCAGAGCTGAGAGTGGCCCAGATATCAGAGGTGGTCTGTGAAATGTTTGCAGTCCAAAACCAAACAGGAAACTCCCAGGCCTAACGCTGTGATGATAAAAGAAAACATTCCTCCAGATGCTTGCCGGGAGAAAAGTGAAACACAAGAAGTAAATGTTCATAATTTTTTATTTGCCCTGAATAAATGTGATTATGGAAATAGATAATAATTGCAAAATATAATCATTGGGTTTAAAAGCAACCATCATGTGGATCGGTATTGAAAAAGGTATCATGAGGGTGCTTAATGAGGAAAAAAAAAATTTTTTAATTTTCTTTGCTTAGGATTAGTTTCTGGGGGAATAGATAACACCTGAAATTCCATTTTGAATCACAGTACTGCCTCTGTCCTGTCTTTTGTGACTGTAAAAATGTACCTTCTCAGTATAACAAATGAGTTATTTCTTTATTTCCACTGACACTGAACAGAAAACTACAAAAAAGTAGAAGATGAAATAATTTTCTTATAACTTTTCTTATTCAGGAACCAGTGGATATTTATTTGGTGTCCTGGAGATGGTTAACACTTGAGGAGGGAGATCAAAAAAATGACATGCAAACTAAAAAAAAAAAATAAAAAGGAAAGAGTAGCTATTAAGTCAGAAAATTTCTCGCCTTGAAGTACTCTGTGAAATTCCTATATCTTAACTCCAGTTTCTTTAATATAAATTTTTAGAAGGCTTGATCTTTCTGTGTACAGAGGAATTATCTTTTATTAATACAGCCTATTAAGCTGTGTGTATTGAGTTGTTCATACTGGTAATAGTCCCTAAACTTTTAAAACCATTTCTGGAATAGCTTTTCCATGAAATCCACAGCCTGTACGTAATACATGGTGGCGTGCTGGGGGCTGGAGACTTTAATTGGGTTTTAGTTTGGATCAGCTGAATTACTGACTCTTCAGAGCATCATTTGTTACCAGAACTCTGTTCCTTCTGCTTCCTCTCACTGCTGCAGCCGCTGGAAGGAAATAAGCTTTGCTATTGCTGTAAAAGAATCAGGAATGAACTCCTCCCCGATGTCCCCAGCACAGTTCTCTGCTTTTTCATGCCTCCTGCTTCCCCCCTCCCTCCCTCCCATGGCTGGGCTGCAGCGTGAGGAAAACTGGAATTTGGTGTTCAGAGAGTGCTCGGACTCCCACAGAAATAAAGCCCATTCAAGGCTGCCAGGGACCAACCCCTGCGGATCAATCCAGAAGCTCTGAGGAGGAAAACCAAAGTTCTGTTGAAACCTCTGTGTTTATCCCAGCACATCTAGCTGCAGATAAAGCCAGGAACGATCAGCAGCAGATAGGATCGGACCACAACGTGAACTTGTAACAAATTTATCTGAAATACATTGTTGATTTACAAAGGGATGCTCCCTTAAATCAGTAGGGAACTTCCTAATCACAGCTTCATATTTCAAAGTGTAATATTTTTTATCTGATTCTCCCATTTCTTTTTTCCTTCTGAAATACAATTTCCTGATATAAGGAGAGGGCCTCTCTTTGATTTTTTTTTTTTTTTGTACTGTTTATTTTTTAATTAGCTATTCTGTTAAATTAGCTTCCCCAAATCACTCTCAGTAATATCAAAATATTGGAACAATCTGAACTCCCTCTGGTGGTCAGACAATACTTTTGGAGTCTTTTAAACCATCAGTTCAGGTTTTTTTTCAGGGAAGGGTGATTGTATCAATGGTTACATACTTAGCTGTGAATTTTATGGTACCACTCACCTAATCCTGTGATAAATAGAGAAAATTAGCTGAATCACTGTGAATAGAAATTGTGTTCAAAAATTTTTAAACCCCCCCCCTTCCAATTGATAATTTCTTACACTTTAACCAGAATCCAAAGATAATTGAGTCCTACTGTGGTACCTTGTACTGCAGCTTCTACGTAAGACAAGCACAGTCCTTCCTCATTTTAGACCATATTTCTGAAACATGGCAGGGAACAAACACCACGATTTAGGTAAAAGGTTTCATATGACCTGTTAAAAAAATCCTAACAGCAAATGTCTGCTCCGTGTTGTGGATGTGAGTGATTTGAGAGCAGCTCTGTTGGGAAGATCAGACTGAGCTGGCAAAGGAAACGAGTTGGTTTTGCCTGAAATATGAAATTTAGGAGGAAACAATCTTGATTCCCTGGAGTGGTTACCTGAAACAAAGGCTGGACAAGATTAAGAGAATAAAATGGGTCTTTATTAAAGGCCTTCAATAAATACACCTTGGGCAGTCCAAAGCCTCCAAGGCTACACCCAAGATGGACGATGGTCATGAGATTTTCAGGCAATTATAAGTTTGGTCTATTCACATATCAGGGGTTAATCCTCCACTTACAGCTTCAGGTAATTAAGTCATTTACCTCCAGTGTTCTCCCCCTCCCCAATTCACTTTTGTTTCTACTTTTTGGGACCTGAGACAGTGAAGTGTCCTTGGGGTCCCAGACCTAGAGAGGAATTGTTTGGTCTCAATAAAATGGGAGAACAGCAGCTGGCAGGCTGTGGAGTTTGAGAGTTGTACACTAAAGCAGTGCAGGATCCGAAAAATAGAAAAGCTAAATCCTAAGGCATCAATCTCAGGTACAATCCTGAGCTGTGGCAGCAGCAGTTCCAGAGCTGCTCCTTTGCTGTTACTGCCTCTCCCCCAGTCCAGAGCACAATCCCTTCTCAGACCACCCTGGGCTGCTGATGAGCAGAATGAAAACTCTTTCCAGATGCTGCAGCTCCTGGTGAGTCACTGAAATGGCCCCAACCAGCCCAGCCCATGCTGCACATCCAACCCTGAGCAGGGCTGAAGTGCAACAAAAAAACCTGTCAGGGCTTGGTGTTGCTTAGGAGATGCTCAGGGTGTTGGATTCTTGGAGTGTTTTAAATATGCCTGAAATGGAAGTGCTGCCTAAACTTCAACTTGAGGCTTTGCATGACTGCACTGACCATTCTGTGCTGAACACAACTGAAGGGCTCAAACCTTCAGTAAATTTATTATCTGACCTGTTTGAGTGTGACTTTAGCAACAATCTCTCAACACAAGTTAAGGCACCTGAGTCAGTGGATGCCAGCCCTGTGTCTGTTAGAAGCACAGGATCATTAAGTGTGTCATTGCCTATCAATATCACAGCTGATGTTAACAGATTAAAAAAAACCTTTCTGGGAATATCTTTATCCTCAGTGACATTTTCAAGCCATTCCTGGGTGATGGCTCCCTCTTCAGTCCTGCAGCAGAGATCAACGCTGATTTCTCTTGGCAAATAGAGTCGGGTATTTTCTATGAATAATGGCAAACACATTCATTAGCTTTTGCAAGGACTTTTACTCCAGAAAAGCTAAACACAATAATGTGCTGAACACTGGAAGACTCATGGCAAACATCATTTGTAGCTCTTGGACTCTGTTTCTCCTTCTTGCCTCATTTGGTTTTGAGTGGTTTGTCCTGGATGGAATATCAGGTCTTTGATCTCTGGGCTGATTATGTGAGGTTAGCAAAATAATTGAAATGGAGGAAAACGCAGATGATATAAGAAACAAATCCACTGAACAATACAGTGTGTGTGAAACTGGCAGTAAAACAATTAGGATGTGCACTCATGCAATAAGCAAACACAAAAATATCTGCACACAGAAACATCTCGAGCAGGGTGAGCAAAGCTAATTCCAAGCTCAGGATGATAATTTAGGCTATTTCATGAGCTCATCCCCGTGTTGTTTGACTAATATCAGCAGTTTGCTCCCATAAGTACAAAATGATGTTGAATTCTAATGGCCACTTAAGTCATGGAAACAATGTAATTAGAGTAATAAATACAACCTCGTGTTTTCATAATTAGAGTCATAAATACAATGCCGTGTTTCTATAATTTACCTGATTGTTATCTGCAATTTATTGTTGTTATACCTTAGCACTTGAGGGCCTGGGTTGTGGATAGACAGAATGGACTGACTCTCCTCAAAATTATCCTGGTTCTAGAGGGGGAAGATGGGTGGGAAAGGGCTGGAAATGTCCGGGAAGGTCGTGGTGGTTGCCCTGTGCCAGCAATAATGACAGAACAAGTGACATAATCATAGAATCCCAGAGTGATTTGGGTTGGAAAGGACCTTAAGGATGATCCCATTCCAGCAACCTTCCATTGGACCAGGTTGCTCCAGGTCCCATCCAGCCTGGGCAGCTGGAATATGACCGTGGAGATAACAGCAATAGCTCAGGAAAATTGCGAATTTTGTAAAATAAAGGATGTGCTCAAACCTACCAACATTTATACCCTTATTCCCTTGCAACTTCTATCCTGATTTTGTTTCTTGTCTGGACCCAGAGATTCCTCTGGCATTTCATCTCCCATAGTTAATATTCCTGTGTTCCTCTGAAAAATTGGGTGTTCTTTTAACACATCCCTGTAAATTCCCGTGCTGTGGGCAGGGCACTCTATGGAAAACCACAGTAGCCCTTGTCACTGTGACCCTTACAGAAAACAAGGGTCCAAAAGGAGGAAAGAGCCACTGGAGCCCTGAATTCCCATCGATATCGGGATGGCGCTGCTTCAGTTGGATTTATTTCTTTAACTATCTTTTTAATGCAGTGTGAAATCCCTGTTAGCTGAGGGCTGGGTGCTTGTGGGTTGGGATTTCTTTGTGAAAGACAGGTCTGGGGTGATGCCACACAGCTGCTCCAGAGGCATTGAACACCAGGTAAATGAACTCTCCACGTACAAAGAGCTGCTCCTTCCATCCTTATTTTAAAGGACAGATATCAGGGACATTGTCACCCTCCAAATCCCACAGCTGTGCCAACAGACCTAATTCTGTTTATTGATACACATCAGAGTGACATGAACAAGTGATGCTGTGCTAACAGAGAGTATAAAATTCACTTTTTCATGCTCTAAATGTGCAGTCCTTTTTTTCTGGTTGGTTTTCTTCTTTCAAGTTCACCTGTAAATCCTGTGCTGCAGTACCTGAGTCTCACTGGGGTGTGTTTGGCACTCCTTATAAACACACCAACAGGATGTGGGGACGAAAGTGTAAATTCCAGGGTAAATTCTGAATGCTCCAGATGTGCTAAAACTGTCCAGACTAATTCAGGGAATTTATGAACTGGGAGCCTGCCAGCCTTGGTGTGTATCAGTGTTGTGTAGCTTGGTACCTGCTACCTGTAAGAAGTTTATTAGGAATTCCTGTGACTATTTTTTTTTTCCCCCTTTTTGTGCTGAAAAATTATTTCTGTATATTATTAGACATATTAAGCAGTGGAGTGGAAAGTTCTTCTATAGATGTTATATTTTTATTGTCGAAAATGACAAGAAAAATTCAAGTGTCCCACTCACCCATCCCTTGATGCCTTTGCTTCATCAGGAAATGATTCAGCAGTGCTGCTGCTGATGCCAAAGCTTTGTTCAGATGGTGACACATCAGAGGTTTTTTGGGTTTTATTTTGATATTTTTACTTTTTTTTCTTCATAGATGGTTTAGTTGCGTTTTTGCACTATCGGGAGAAACACATCATTAATCCGTTTAAATGATGACATCACTGTCCTCTGAGGCAGGTAATTATCTATTTTAATTGCATAAAGGTGGTGTCCTTGTCCCAGGGAGTCCCCCTGAAGTGTCCCATGGGGGTCACAGGACCTCCAAGCAGAACAGAGCCAGCCAATTCATGCAAACAATTATTCCAACCAAAATAATTCACTAGCTGCTGGATAACCAGTAAATAATTTACTCAGTGTGTACTATCTGAAAAGCTAAGCCGTGGCAAAGTGGCATGAAAATATTATTGTCAAAAAATTTATGAGATCACCAGTGGGTAAGAAATTATTCATATAAATGCTATAGGATTCACTTCAAGAGCTCTAATTCAAGTGTTCTGAGCTCTTGCAATCGTTGCACTGATTGATCAGCCTTTGATCACTGTTTATCTCGGGACAGGACTGTGGGGATTCTTTCTGCAGTACCGACATTTATGGCTCATTTCCTCGTTTTCCTCGGCACCACGGGCACAGAATTCCAGGAATTAGCACCCAAAAGTCCCCCAGGCCTGACCTTTCCATGGATTTCCATTCTTAGAAGGTGGAGAACCCTATGGAAGGACAAGAGGTTTTGATTCTGCTTTAGGCAAAAGCTAAAATAAAGGAATGTTAATAATAAAAATGAAGATATTTAGTGCTGGGATCAGTTTTATCAGAACCCTGATCGCACATCCCACACCTGGGAGCTGGAGAGAGAGGTTCAACTGCAGATCTAAATTGTGTGGCTGCAATTGGGATCCACCTTCCACTTGTTCTTTCTCACTTGATGTATTGAGGCTGATTGGGGGTTTTTTGTTTTCATGGGATTTATTTTTGGGGGTTGTTTCAAATTAGGAACGTCAAGAAATGCATCAAGTCAAAGTTTCTTGTGTTGCAGGGGACATTCACTTAGTAATAGGATTTTACTCCCCTTTTTTCTATCTTTGAGACCAATAATAAAGAAATTCTGGACAATAACCCCTCAATGTGTTTCTGTGCCAAACCTTGATTTTAAATCTAGGCATCCACGTAGCACAGAAATACAAATTGTGTACATTGGTGCATGTAAATTAGGGGTAACACTTTAAATGGGTGGGTTAGATTGGCATTTAATTTGCATTTTAAAAGCACTTATTACTAGTTAATGAATCAATTGATTGCTCAAAGAGCACTTAGTGAGATTTATTATCTTATCAAAGAGAAAGTCAGTAGCTAAATAGCAGAGATTTCATTTGTCACTGTGAGTGCCACTGTTTGTACCCACTCAGGAAAGGCTGATAGGGAGGGCAGCTGCAGGCTGGCTCATGGATAAACATCGGCAGAAAGCTCTTCTAAAAAGCAAGGCAATTGTACATAAATGAAATAACAGCAAACACAGGTGTGAGAGTGGAGAATCCACCTGATGGTCCCCCGATCAGAAATGCTGTTCACAACAGGTTCGAATTCAGGTTGGTCCCAAAGAAATGAATTGAACTTTCTGCACAGCAGCTGCCAAACCACCCTAAAACATCAACCTGATCTTGGCAAAAAGAAACCCAACAAAGACTACAAAATATTTATAAGTTGTGCAACGTTTAAGAAATTTCCAATATTTTATTTAGTGTAAAGATATATTGCTTTATAGAGAGCCTTGCTCAATTTTCCAGTCCCACTGAACAGAGGATTGTCTTGTCTCTTAAAAGTATTCTGGTGTCTTTTCCTATCCATGTTTAAAAAAAAGAAGTTAATTCCTTTCAGGGTCTGAAAAGTAACCTAATAGACACCCTGAGTCTTGGTTTTAAACTTTCTCCTACTTTATAGTTTCAGAATTCCCTTTGAATGTTCCTGAGACTAAAAGTCAGCTGTGCCTCCTCCCTCTCTGTGATTGCTCCCTCCTAGAAATCTGTTTAGGGAAAACTCTCTGAGTTTTCTTTGTTTTCCCTCAAGAAATACAAGGCAGTCTGCCCTACTCTCCTTTAGCAGAACTCAGCAGAAATGACATAATAAATTAGTATTTTAGTTCTGTTTGAAATGCAGGGCCTTCTTGTTCCTTTTGCCATGTCTGCCGCTATGGATTTCTGTTTTCTCTTGCTCTGCCATCTGGTTTTAACAATAGCAAGATTCTAATTTTCAATTTTCTGTGCAATAAAATGCCTCAGGTGTTAATTCATGCTTCACTGGTATCATCCTCTGCTTTATCAGTGCTAAATATGGATCATTGTCTGACTCTGCATCCTTTTTCATTAGACAGTTTAGTATTCTGGCATGATTTGATTCACCTTATTGGACTGGAAATAATGGCCACAGTCTGATTTCTGTCTAAACCCAGACTACAGGGAAAGCTGCCTGAACTTATGCATCCTAATTTGGATCCTGGAAATATTGCTATAACCACATCCAGTGTTTCCAACTTGTAAACTTAATTCCAGTTTGGAACAGCTCATTTTCAGTGCAATAAAAATACCACTTCTACTCATTACTCCTTCCTTATATTGTGCAAATAGAAATACCAAGTTTTGCTGGGAAATAAGAGACACAATTTATTCTGTTTCTTACGTGGCAGAACTAACACCTTTTATTGAGTGATTGCCTCCATCTGCCCCCAATAATATTTTCTATTAATGGTCTATGTTTTGATGTACCTTCAGTTATATTGTATATTATGCTGCAATTATTTTGCACTTTATGTTACTGCAGAAGGGTTCTGAATAAATGATCCAGCGGAAATGTCCCTGCCATGGCAAGAGGTGTTGGAGTGAGATGTCCTTTAAGGTCCCTTCCAACCCAAACCATTCTGGGATTTGAAGCTTCCATTGATTTAGAAGCAACTATAGATTGATTTCTGTGCCATTAATTAATTTTCCAGATTTTGTTAAATACCCATACTCCTCCCTGCTTTCAGCAGCTCCATTTTCAGCTGCCTGAGCTATGAAAATCCAGCTCAAAAGGACAGGGTGCAAACCCTGCAAATCCTCCTGCCTGGCCACGCTGCAGTCTGAGATTCACAACATCCAAAGCCTCCTGGGTGAAGTTCTCGATGATAAGATTTGATCCTCGTTTCTCAAATTCACCACAGAAAAACAGCTATTTCCTCCACTCCAGCCTGTGCAAGGAATTCCTGGAGGAATGAGCCTCTTCAGGTACAGGTGACAACCCCAAAATTGACCAAAAATGACAACTTCAACAATTAAATCTCAGGTTCAAGCTCAGTTTTTAGGGCGGCTTTGACAGTGATTTCCTCAGGTGCACGAGGAGCCCTGAAATACAGCTCATTTCTGAGTTGTTTTAGATTTTAGGAGATGGACTCTGATGGGACAATGAGTTGTAAAGGCAGGAATCTCAGCTGCAGAGGAGAATCTCTGTTCCTGAAAAGTGCATTTCCAGAGAATTGCACACAATTTGATGATATGGCATAATTTTTAAGGGATGCCTTAACAGACAACTCTGTTAATGCTTATCCAGACTGTTGTCACTCTTTTTACAGGAGGAACTCACTGTGCTAAATTTGGAACAAAGTGCCTCCCAGGAATGATTTTAATAGTCAAGATAAAGAGCCTGCTAGTTAATAAAAAAAAAGAAAAAAAAAAAACCCAGAAAACTGTTGAACATGAATGTCAACATTTTTAATGGATTGCATTTTTTATTGTGTGCTGCATGTTTCTGTCAGGGGAATATGATAATTATAAAGTAGGAACAATAATGAGGGTTTGAATATTCATAGGCAATTAAAATGTGTCTCTGTGCATTTTGTCAGTGCCTGGTGGGAAATGTTGTTCGTTTTTTAGGAATAAGTGGTTTACAACCCTTGGTGGAAAATATGGGGTGGAAATCAAAACACCAAGCAGGGCACAACACTAACAAAGTTCTGTTGATGATGGGGAAGGAAAAACAAGTGTTACAGCATTGATTAAAAATGTATTAATCTGTAGCTCTGTGTTCCAGTTGACAGTGGATACTCAAAATCATGGAATATCTTGAGTTGGAAGGGATCCACAAAGATCAATGTGGAATAAAAGTACTGTAACTTAGGTTTTAACAGGTATAGGGACACTTTTCACAACTCTGTGTTCAGAATCCAAGAATAAATGCAAAAATAACCAAGAAAAAAATAGAAAAAAAGGGGATGACCCAGTAGAAGTTAAGAAAAAAAGGGAATATATTAAATGTGTTAAAATAACTGGTGGATGTCCATACTAAAAATCCTTGAAGCAGCACTTAAAGATTTTTCTCACAGTTTTATCGTGGTACAGCTAAAAGTTATTGGATTCATCACATTAACTGCACAGTTTGGCTTTTAGAGCTTGTCAGATTATGAGCAGATGATCAGTTTGCTGTTGAAGATGAATGAGCCCCCATTTTTTAGAGATGCAGCCACACTTTCCAGTGGCTTTTTCTAATATTGTGCTTATTTCAGAAACTTAAACAGGGATTGCTTCAGAGTTTCTCCCTCTCTAGTAGTGTTTTTTCTCAGGAGATTTCTTTTTTTCTGCTTTGGTGTTCAGGAAATATTGACGGCATGTTCATGTGCTGTGACACCGAGTTGTCGTGAGCCCAATTTTGTTGTCGTGCTCGTCAGAGCTTAACGAGAACCTTTAGCAGCTTCATCAGCAACTTTTCAGGAGGGATCTGGTGGAAAGAAGGCAGCAGCAGCAGCAAAAGGGACATTTTGGCAGGAATTTTCCTGGGCTGACAGTCCCTGTTGGAATGGCACCTGGAGTTCTCCTGAAAACAATTCCTGCGTGACAAAAATGACAAAGAAAGGTGAAGTGTGGTGTCAGCCTGGTCTCGGAGCTGATTGATGAGCTTGCAGAATGTGCTGCAGGAGAGTTTTTCCGTGGTCGTTCCTCCAATCCGCTTTGGAATTCTGCATTCCGCTGAGGTGGTCTCAAAATCTGTGTCCATGACTGCAGTGGAAAACTGATCTCAAGAAAAACTTAGGGTTCTGAAGATACCTACAAAAAAATTATCATTGCTTCAAAAGAGTAAATTTGGTAGCTTTACCTTGGCTTTACAGCTCAGGAGGGTTGTGGATACTGCTAAAATATCCACAAAAAATACCCCCAGGAAAACCTGGGAAATTGAGCAAGTTTCAATTGAAAACCCACGAAAAACCCAGCAGAAAAACCCAGGAATATTAACTGCAGTTTTGAGACAAAGTGTTCTCACAGTATGCAGTGTTGTTTATGAGATCTGTACAATTCAGGAATGTAAACACCTGTGCAGCTGCGTGTTTCCATGAAGAGGTTGGACTTCTGTTATTATCCTTAACTGGCCAGTAGTTTTAAGAGGGTGTTAATGGTCTTAATTGTGTGATACTTGAGTCTGGATGTTATCTAAACCGCGAGAATTTGAAATAAACGCAGTTGGATTCTTGAAATCCAAGGTGTCAGCTCCTGACTTCATGCCGCGTTGCGGGCGAGAACAGCGACAGAGGGCCAGGCAGAACTTGCACTCAATAATTCTGGGGTGATTTTAATTAATCTCCTCTCGTTACAGGCAGCATTCTGAAGCAAGAGGCAAAACTAAAATGACAAAGGATGTTTAAAATGCCACGTTTTCTCCTGTGAGTGTTTCTGTGGTAGGATCGCTGTCCCGTGTGGTGCCCAGGTGTCCTCACCCCTGTCAGTGGGAGCTGTGGCTGCCACCCCTGGAATCCCAAACCTGGCAATATTCAAGGTGGGGCTGTTGTGCAGTGATACAAACAGAGGAGCATCAGATGTCTGGGCAGCTTTTTGTGTTTGAAGTGTCTTTTCCTTAGATAAATTCAATTTGAAAAACGAATTGCGAAGAGATGAAATGATTGTTGTGCGTGCCAAGAGTTTCAGCCCTCAAACAACTGTATTTAATACTTTTCCCGCTGGACCGTTCAGGCTGGGCCCAGTCCAGTTCTTCTCCAGCTGATTGAGTTGTAACTGTGCTTTCCTTAATCCAATATGGACTTTTGCCTAAAGATTTTCCTTTTTCGTTCCTCCTTTCACCCATTTTGACCCAAAGATGTGATTTTTTTTGATGTGCCACTTCAGTTTGCCAGGCTTTTCAGTCACACAGATGCAGCTTTTATTCACCTTTTCTTTATGGACACGTTCCTTTCTTGCAGTGGTTGCATGAGAGTGTGTGATGGTGACAAAAGTGGGTGCAAGGAGGGGACATGGTCCCAGCAAACTTTGCTGTTCATACATTACCCTGAATTTAATGTACGGATCCAAATATTTGTTTGGTTTGCCTCTCCAAACGTGGAATTATATCAGATTTATGTCATCTCTCTTTTCTTTGGTACCTTGTATGCAGGCATATAGCAGAAAAAAAAATAATTAATTGAATTTTATAAATAGTGAATTGAAATTTAAGCAGAAAAAGGTGCAGTTAACATATCTTTGATCCAAAATAAAGCATTAGCAGGGAGTATGAAAGCGGTTTTTTTATTTTCCTCTTCCACCTTGCTTAGTAAAGCCCAGTAAATATCCTTACAAACCCAGAGATTTTATAATTACTTCAAGAACTTTATTTAGAAAAGAGTCAATCTGAATGTTTTGATATTTTTTATACTTTCAGAGTTTCTAAACCAAAATCAGTGCATGTATGTGAGATACTTTGGCATTGCCAAATTTTCATTTCTTGATTTAGAAATTATCAGTAGCAGAATATTCCCAGCTTACTGTAAAGCCAATACAGAAGGATTATAAGGGGTTTTTTGTTCAGTTGTGTGTTTGTAGGAAAATAAGCATTTGCATGTCCTGTTTGGGTCTATATTTAGGATATCCAGCGGTCCCTTTAGTGTGAAGTCAAGAATAATAAGAAATATATCCAGGAACCTCTGACCTGAGAACTGCGGAGCGGAGGGAAACAACAACACAAGCAACGTAGATAGAAAAACGTAATCAACTCAAGGATTTCAGATGTGTTTGTTCACCAGGTTGTAATTTTTACTACTGATGCCAGAAAAAAGAGGGATCTGTATTAACAATGTAATGTTTTCAGCTTTCCTCCTAACACAGAACAATATAGAATTATTACCAAAAAATATAAACCAAGTCCAAACCCTGATAAACTGTTTTAATTTTGTTCCCTCAAACAGTTCCCATCATTTTTAAATAATCAGCTTAAAAGCTGTGGCCATTTGCTGCACAACTTCTGGGATTAATTCCAGCTCACCTTTCTTTGCCTACCACAAGCCTGAAATCATCTGCAGAGCCAACATTTTACATCTCCCTTCCAACTTTTCTCCTCAAGGAGAACTCAGAGGAAACTCTCATTCTGTCAGCAAAAAAATGGCATTGGCTCTCCGAGGAAAGGAGCGCAGCAGCTCACCAGGGACTAATTTCTTTAATATATTAAAATATATTTTTACATGCCAGGGTATTCCATTGTTCTTTGATCTCCCAGCATGTAGCAAATGGTTATGGTTTCGTTGTGGCCGTTTGCAGGATGGTGAGTGATAAGGTAAGCTCTGTGCTTTCCAATTTTTTTTTTGCCTTCTGCTTCGTGGGCCTTGATAAATAATTCATGGAGCAAAATTACTGTCCCAGAAAAAGGCAGTCTGTTTCATCAGCCCTTTCACACTTTATTGATTAACACATATAATTTTTTAATGTGCAACATCGCCGGAGTTTTGAAGAATAGGGAGTTTGTTGCTCTCTTTCACAGAACGCTCTGGCAAAGGCTTCAGAAATCTGGGGCAGCCATGAAAATGATCTTTGAGGCCCAAAAAAAGAATAATACAGCCAGCAGTGGAAATGATTCTGTTATGGATACATTCTCAGTTTCACCTGGTAAAAGGAGAAGACATGCAAAATTATATGAAATGGAGGAAGAATGATAAAGAAGAAAATTGAGTTATTTTGAAGAGCTAAGTGCTGGATGTGCAGCTCCTGTAAATCCTCATTCTTTCTTTCCACTCAATAGGCTGATGCTGATTTTTTGCTGGATGAAATTTGCCCGGTTGATGTGTAAAAGGAGTGGGATCTGTGATGGAAACAGGAGGGAAATGGAGAAAACCTTTTCAGTTCTGCGTGTTAGCAAGACTTAACAGGCATTTTAAGACTCGCTCCTTAAAAGCTGTTTTAAGGCAAAAACCCAATAAATCATCAGTTTCCGAACCTTGTTCCTAAGCCTGCCCTTTAAACTCCTGCTGAGTTTTTTCCAACCACATTTTTCAGTTTGGTTGAGGCTCTGAGTCTCTAAAGAGGAAACTCTGTTCATCCTGAGAGTATTTGAATTTCTCTTACTTTCAGGTGCAGTTGTATTCCCATTATTCCAGTGGATCCAACTCTTTTCCCTGTCTCCTGTGCTGTGGTTCCTAACCCCACAAATCCTCCTGGAAGGTTTTCTCCTCACCTGGCCCAAAGTGCTGTTGGTTTTTAATAAAGGAACAAACCCAACTCCTTTGGGCTTCCTGGGACTGAGCACTGGGCACGTTTTGAAGGAAAAAACCAAAATGTAACCTACTTTCAGATGGTTGCATTGTGTTGGAAACAATGGAAAATGTTCTCCCAGGTATTAATCAGTTCTTTTTGATGTGGGGTTAGAACGTGTTTGAAAGGAAATTTCAAATACTTGGGAGTGGCAGTCAGCAGATTGGGGGTAAACTTGGTTAGGGATGTTCTCTCTAAGTGTTTCACCCAGAAAGAAAGGGAATTTTTAATAGGCAGCATTAATTTTGTCAAATATGTAATGCAAAAATTAGAAATATTTTGGAAGTGTCAGAATAAGTGTTCTTAGCATTTGCAAAACCCAAACCATACCTGTTCTGGAGCTGTTCTTATTTAAAATTCAAACCCATAATAAGCTCCTAGAGGTTGTCAAGTTTATCAAGAAAAACCTTCCAACAGCTAAAATACTTTTCTCTGATCCAACGTTGGTTTTTATTCTTTCTTGCAGAATATTTTAGTATTTTTTTTCAGTATAAACACAATAATGCTAAACACCCCAATATTTCTTTACCAGCTACTAGAAATATTTCTCTGTATAAATACTTGAATTTATGAACCTATTGTAATGTTTCCATTTTGTTTGATGAACATCCAGAACATGGATTAAGACCCTTCCTTTCACTAAAGGAAGAGCACTGATAGATTTAAAAACGGAGGTGTTTTTCAGTTCAGAATGGGAGGTAAAGCCTGGATGGCCCAGCCCCTGGGATGTCTTTGCAGCTCTCGGTCAAATCCCCGTTATGGAATCGCTGCTGCAAATCTTTACATCAGCCAGCAATAAATGGGCAAAGGATGATATTTTGATGACAGCCGGTGTAAAAACGGGTTCCAGGAGCTGTAATATCCTGGAAGTTGTTCCTGCTGGAAAAAGGGAAGGTGTTCCTCTCATTAATCCATTCCTTCTGGAAATAAGGCATTAAAAGGAAAGGCCACAAGCCCGAGGGCTGAAGTTGAGCAGGGGATGGTTTTCTTCCACGTGCAGCCACGATGTTTAATTTTTGCTGAGGTCCCACTCGCACCGTGGCTGGAAATAGGAATCATGAGCTGAGGAAGGCTTGAGGTGAGACAGGGAGTGCAGAGTGCCCTGGAACTTTGGAGTGGGGTCCTGGCTGGAGTTCATTCCCTGAACAGGAAACAAAGATGGAAAGGGAAGGGGCCTCAAAGCCCATCCAGTGCCACGGGCAGGGACACCTTCCACAGTCCCAGGCTGCTCCCAGCCCCATCCAAGCTTTCCTTGGACACTTCCAAGCTTCTCTGGGCACCCTGTGCCAGGGCCTCCCCGCCCTCATAATGGCAAATTTCTTTTTAACACATCAACGCTAAATTATCTTCTCTTTTTTTTTTTTTAACCACTAAAAAATGTAAAAACGCTCCCTTCTCTCTGTATCATTCTCTGTGTTTTTAAGCAGACGCTGAACAAGGTTGTACTTTATTCCAGATGCATCTAGGCACGATTCCAGTTAGGTATTTATTTAGAAGAAAAGACATTTTATTTACAAGGCCTTCAGGATGCGTTCCACTTTATGAGAAGAAATTAATGTAATTTTGAAAACTGGAGAAAATAGCTGTAATTGCACAGTGCATGTAATGGGATCCTTGTGACAAAGCACCTGTCAGGTGATACAGAACCCTGTGGAAAAAGACATTTTCTGAAATGGATGGTTCTGTTGTGCTGTGTGCTTTTTACTCAGTTCACCACTTCCAGCCCAGCTCTAATTCCGGGAATAAAAATCTCCTGCAGGAATAAGGAGCGGCAGCTCTACCTGTGCCTTGTTTATGCTGCATTTATGACTCCGTGATCCATTTTATTTTTTTTTTTTTTTTTATGGTTTATGGCTTTGGAAGTGGTGATCACATCCTACCCCTCTCTACCCCATAAAATTCATTCCCCTGCCCATGTAGGCAGCTGTTAAAATGCTGCTTTAGGGTCTCTATTATCCACATTATCCACTTAGGGCTCCGTTTATTATTGCAGTGATGTGAGGGTTCTGCAGTCTGTTCCTCTGGAGCTTTTGGCAGTAATTAATTTCTGCACTGCAAATTTCTTTTTAATCATGTCAGGACAAGCAGCAGATGAATGGCCTTTGCTGGTAAACATCTGTATTTCGTGGCTGGATTGGCAGCTGCTCCCTCCTGCTGCTGTTTTTTGGGATAAAGTGCTGCTGGTTTATTCCATCCTGTTAAACAACTCAGGGTTAGAAACAATTCTGAAATGTTGTGGTAACTTTGGTCACCTTGCAATAACCAGAACTGCTCCAGAACTTTGTAGAGCAGAAATTGGATGCTCTGCGTCATGTCTTTGTTATTTTATTTAACTTTGATCAGGGTCTAAAGGTGTAATAAAATGAAATGTGAGAAAAAGGCGTTAAAATAACAAATGTTTGACGTTGTGAAGCTCAGGCTTGAAACATTTGGGAATTCTCTCAGGTTTCCCTTGCTGGGGAGCAGAGGCAGAACGGGTGCAGAGCTCTCTGTGGTGGCTGCTGGGAAACCCTGCTCAGATTAAGCCACAGCTTCAAATATTTCAAGCATAATCTCAACTTAAAAATGAATTTTTAGTACGTAAGTTTTGATCCAAAAATACTGATTTATGTTGGTCCGCTCACCAGAACATTCAGCCAGCCCAATTTATTACTGTAACAAACTTTAAAAAAATTTTCAAGTATTTGGGATCCTGTTGGTATTTCATTAGTAAATTTAAATATCAGCCAATTTCTACTGAGGGGTTTAACTTTGTTCTTCTTGTTCTGAAATTGGAAAATGTGACCCCATGTTTAAGCAAAATCTATTGCAAGTGAGTAAAACATTTCTGATTTTGAAAATGCTGCTTCAACTCAGACTAAAGGGGAAGCAAGAAATTTTTTCTTCCTAATTTTGTGTTGTAATGACAGTAAGATGTTCTGATAGGATTTTTGGTACAAAGATGTTTCTCCTTAAAATTTTGAATTGGTTTTGGGTTTAGTAAATTCAAATGAAGTTTTTCAAGGAAGCGAAAAAATGGGAAAGATGGGAAGATAGTTGTTATGGGACTGGGTTTTTGTGTTGTTTGCATCTTTCTTTATTGAGAAATGAAAGGAATAATTTAAATAATCCACATCTGCTGAAGTGGACCTGAATAAAACCAAACATTGCACTCTGTCAGATCTGACAAATCCTAGAGCTTGACCTAAAGTTGGCCAGGAATTTTCTCATCATAATGAGCATTATTCTCAAGAGATCCCTTTTGAGCTTTAAGAAAATATAACAGGTCTTATAATAACTAATGTGTGTTTAAAGAAGGGAAATTTGCTTGGATATTTTGGTTAGAGACTAAAGCAGCTCTACAGGTCTGCTGTAAAAATCCTAATGATGGAATTCACTTGCTGGAGTTATGGACCTTGATATTTTGAGTCACTTGTGACATCCGAAGTCAAAAAAGCTACCAATCCTTGGAATCTTGGTTCAAAAACTCTGGCAAAATAACTAACAAGTAGTTATGGCAGTGTATTTTACCTGCAGGTATTTTTTTTTATGCTCCTGGTCATTCAAGGAGTAGTCTTTAATTCTGATGTGGTTTTACATAAAGTAAAATTCAAGTTGTTGATTTATGTCGATAAAATCAGTTTTGATTCAGCTGTTCTATATCTTATTCTGCCAGAAGTTTTGCTCACCACTTGTATGAGAGCTGAGAGAGGACAATAAATATCTGTAGAGGATGGTTTCCTTAGAATTAAGTGAATTCAGAAGGCCACATTTGACTGAGTGACTTTCTAAGCTTGGGTTTTTTTAGTTTTGTGTAGTCGTTGGGATGTTTTTAATCTCAACGTGATTTGACAAGATGAATTCTTACTTCGTAATTATGTCTGTGCTAAATTCATTTTCCACTGATCATAATTCTGCTGGGAAATCTACTGTGTCAGAAGGAGTTTTCTGGTTAACAGATATAACTAGAACTTTCTTTGAAACGCGTGAAATGTTTCAGTCCAAAAACAAATTAAGAGCATTGTGATTGCACATTCAAGGAACATCTTTAGCATCGCATTTCATAAAGAGTTCTGGTTTGAAACCTACTGTCACTTGCAAAAGGAGATGTAAAAGAATGAGAAAACATCTTTGGCATCACACAATTATATCTAAATAACTAAATTTGTCTTAAATACGTGAAGATTATAGTTTGCAATCTGTCAGGGGCTCGTCTCTGTAACTGAGGGACATATTTAGATTCTGCAAAGCAAAAAGCTGGTAATGACCTGCTTTTCTTTAGAACATCACTGCTGAAGGTTTTTCTGGCCTTAATTTAAATTTTGGTGCAATCAGGTCCTGTCCTTTTTCTCCCCAGAAGCCTGGCAGAAATTCTGTGTCTGTCACCCTTCGCCTCAGCTGGGGTGGCTTTCTGGGCTTTCCTCTTCTCATCCTTTCCTGCAGCATCATTTCCTCTCATCTTTCTCTGCTGGAGCCCTGTCCCAAAATCTAATTCTCAACAACCTGCCAAGGAGGGATTGTTTTATATATTGATTTATGTATTGATGCTTATACATGAATATTTTAGCTGATACAAATGGAAGAAGATTACATCAGTTTTATCTGTGATTTAATTTTCTCCCGCCACCCCATTCATTCTTGATGTACTTTAGAATATGTCAAGCCAGAAAACATAATTTTTGCATGGGTCAGAGGCATCTCTAGAGAAGTTTTATGGGCTGGGCTCCAGGACTGCTTCTCCAAGCCATTCCCAGCTCCCTGCAGTGCTCTGCACTCCTCCTGTCACTGCTGAAAACTCCCAGAGCTCTTTTGTCTTGAACTGGACGTGGTTTGGCAGAGAGTGTTTTATACCAGCTGTAAAGCCCTGTGGAGTGGTGATAACCTGCTCAGCTGTCAGGGAACTCCTATTTCACAGGGCTTTTAGGTGACCATAACTGCTCATTCATAATGGATAAAATAGTGCTGGGGGTAGGGGCTGCTTGTGCAGGTTATGTATGGACTCGGGGGCTGAGATGTCAATGCTTTAACCATGCAAAATGACAGGACACCCATCATCATCCGCTCAACATTTTGCTGATACTGTGAAATGCTGGCATCTTTCACTCTCTGTGAAATCAGCAATCAAGAAAATCTAAGTTTTTCTCCCTCTTAATGAGAGGAAAAATCCTTTCAAACTGAGGAAAGTGCAGAGAGCAAAGCGATGTTCTTTTCTCTCTGTACAGCAGAGAGAAAAGAAATGTGTGCAAACTAAAGGGATGGCAAATTTCTTGGTGTCTTATAGTTCATCAAACCCCAAAATTGAAGCTTTCGTGGCTGGTGGTGTGGGGAAAACAGCCAGTCCTGTCTGGGAGTTGAGGGTAAATCCAGGGAAGCAGAGGGCACATATTTCCAGGAAAGGGAACGTAAAGAGTCTCTGACTTGAAACGCCAAATGCTTGGTTTAGACACATTTTATTTCTGAAGGTTTCAGCTCACACGTTTTTAGATCTACTGTTTCATCGTCGTGTGACCCAAAGAAGATTGTCAGTGTCCAGACTGCATCTACACAATCATGCCTCTCTTGATTAATGACTGAAATCTGCAGATGAATTGCTTGGGATTTTGTCCTTGAGAACTGCAAGAGGAAGGTTGCCAGCAGAAAACTGTATTTCTTCCTGTTAGATGTGTTCCCTGAAAAAACTGATCTTCTTCTGCTGTTACTGAAACAATATTTCTCTTGATTTTATCGCCCATTTCTGCCTTTTCCTTGAATAAATGTGTCCAGCTCCCATTTTTCAAGGGGAAGGCATAAAGAGGGGGAGCACTTTGAGGAAGGACCAGGTTCATCACCAGGATTTTGCTGTGATCCTCTCAGCCAAGCAGAGCAATCCCAGCAGCCATCAAATCCCCTGATTGGAATTTGGGACATAATCTCTCAAAAAAACCTGAAGATTTATTGAAGAATAAAACCCCTGAAACTTCCAGCATATCAGAAACTGGTACTGCAATGGTGTGAAATGGGTAAAGATCCTGTTGCCTTCCCCATCCCATAAATTTTTCCAAGGAATAGACCCTTCCTTGCAAGCCTCAGTTAATCAGGGTTTTTTTAAAGAACTTTCTCCAATATTCTAAGGATTTTTTCAAGACGAATATAAATCATTCTCCCAACACAAGCAGATTTCAGTTAAATGTCACGTTCAGATGAATTATAATGATCAGGGAGAAAATACGCAGCAGGAAAAAAGTCTGGAGAGGAAAATTCACGTAATGAATTCATCCCAGGTTTGTGTTTTGGAATTAGATGACCAGGTAGGAAATAGCAAAGTCAACCTGTTCCTCTCTATGGAATAACTGGTATTATTCCAGAAAACCAGGGCAGGTGGCAAATGAAAACCACTGAATTTCTAAGCATTTACATCCAGAGAAGGGGTGCCTGTGTAAATCTGCTGCCACTGACAATATTTTAGGGATGATTTGATTCAGCCTTCTTCAGAAAAAAATCCCAATTATAGCTGGGTTTTTTTTTTCCTTGGTAAAATTAACAGGCAGAGATCCGCAGTGTTTAATTATGGCAAACTTGATTTTTGTAATTGTGTAGCCAAAACCCTTTTCTGGATAAGAGATATTTCAGAGCACCCATGGAAATACTCATCAAATTTGGACAATTTGTAGCTCTTTACTTACACTCTGGTCTTCTGTTACTGAAGTGCTGTGTTTAAAGACTTGTAATTCACTGTATTGAGTACATGGGGATAAAGGAATAATAAGAGTTGGTGGTTTCTCTGTGCACCTCTGAGAACATTCCTGTGAGTAAAATAATTGTAACACAAATACAGAATCTTGCGCTGACTTCAGCCAAGAAGCAGTTGCAGATATTTCCCCAAATACATTAATTTTGAGTCATCTCATTGCTAACAAATTCGGATAGAATATTATTTGCTTGTTGATTCCAGGGAGAAAACATTGTCCCACATCTCAGACATAAATATTTCATTTAATACTAAAAGTTTAATATAAATCTACTAAAGGGGGATGCAGGCAGATAATCACAGATACTTCTGCAGAGGTTTTGGTGTTAAATACAACTCAGTATGAGGCCCAGGAAAGCTGCAATTCTAACCTGAGCTCTCCTCTCATTTATAACATCTTTGTGGTGTCAATTCCCACCTAGCAAACAGTAATAAAGCCCTCAGATAGAAGATTAATGAGCATAATTCATGCACCACTGGACTGGAAATGGGATGCAAACCTGGCGTTTGGGTAATGCAATTATAAAAAGGAGAATTGCAAATGTTCTTGGGAATGCTTCAGTCTGACTTACAAACTTTGACCAAAGTTGTTGCTCTTCTAAAAAAAAGAAAAAAAGAAAATTGGAAAATTGGAATATTTTAAGATTTCTGCTCATGGATGATGCAGATTTTAATTCTCTTAATTAAACATGAGGGTTATGTTTGTGAATATGTGAGGACAGTTGTGGCTGTCGCTTCATTCCCCTGAGCACCAAAGTCCCAGTGCTGCCAGGACTTCTTGCTTCCCAATCAAACCTTAATGAAGCAAATCACTGCTCTGGAACCGCTTATCACATCTGCTCTTAAATATTTCAAATTGAAAATAGACCAGAAACGTATTTTCCATGCTTTCTAATGATGTTTTCCCTCATTGCCCCTCGTGTTGTGTGTAGGTTTTGAGTGGGAATTTGAATAATCTGCCATTTGGAGTTTTCAGGATGAAATGTTGGAAGTGGGGGCGTTTGCACCTGGACCCAGGTGAGTCAGTGCTGTGAGAGCTCTGTTTGCACA
Source organism: Picathartes gymnocephalus (assembly GCA_013390045.1). NCBI lineage: Eukaryota > Metazoa > Chordata > Aves > Passeriformes > Picathartidae > Picathartes > Picathartes gymnocephalus. The sequence goes on from WEKY01033776.1 coordinate 120,283, forward strand.
CGGGTTTCGTGGCTGTTAGCTGCATCCCTGCTCTCCTCTCTATTCCACTCCTTAGGTGAGCCTTTCCAGAGCTTTTCCACAGCAGAACATACTTGATCCCAGCCCAGACAACTCCACCGAGCTGCTCTGCATCCAGGTGATTGATCTCCATCATCCCCAGCACCACTTCTGCCTTTGTAACCATAGCCAAAACCTCCTTTTTTTATTCCTCCTCGTATCATCTTTAACGGCTAATTACCCTCTTAGATACTTCTCATCTTTAAAAATGTTCAAGTGTATGGCTGAGCATGCTCAGAAAAATCTTAAAAGGTTTTTTTAGCATTTCTGTATACGTGGAGGGAGAATAAAAAAGGGAAACGAGTTTTTCATTTGGGCTTAAAAAACGTGACCCTCCTTCCCTGGATCTATTTGGGTGCTGTCCATGAGTTTCCAAGGCAGGAATTTCCTGGTTAATTCCCACAGCAGAGCTGGGTCTAACTTTGGCTAAATCTTGAATGTTCCCCAGCTCTGGGAAGGCAGAAACATTTGTCCTTTATGTCATCACTTCTGTGGATAACATCCAGCGTGGTGACAGCTTATTTTCTTTTGATTCTTGTTATAAATATTCTGTCAGAGATATTTAAGAATCTTATCAAGGACCAGTGGGTTCCACAATCCTATTATACAAGAATCATTACTTAGTAATAACCAGACAAGCAATAAAGAAATCAATAACTGCTCCAAAAGCACCGTCTCTGCTATGAAAATCTGTTTTTCCTTCTCATAACACTAATAAGGATGGTGGAGCTGATTTTGGTGGCTCTGGCCTACACATCAATCATCACATTTCTGTGAAAATAGACTCACCAAAAGCTGCACTGTAGCAGGAAGATGTGAAAGGGGACTTCTGCTGGTGTAAAGCTCTCCCTGTTTAACTTTTGCCAATGTTTGAATCAGCAGATTTGTTATTTTTGTGTACAAATGGTTCTGCAGTACTAAAATCACTCGCTGAGAGGCTGCACCTTGCTTTTAGCTGAATTAAAGAGAATTAAGTGAAAGGAAAACAGATTGATCAGCACCAAATCAGCATCTCAAAGACAGCAAAATACCCACCTGTTCAGTGTGAGTTTAAATGGCTGCACAGATCTCTGCAAGGACAAGAAAGAGAGCAAAGGAAATAAAAAACAAGTTGAAATGGACCTTAAATCCCATCTCATTCCCACCTTCCACTGTCCCAGGCTGCTCCAACCTGGCCTTGGCACTGCCAGGGATCCAGGGGCAGCCACAGCTTCTCTGGGCACCCTGTGCCAGGGCCTCCCCACCCTCACAGGGAACAATTTCTTCCCAATATCCAACCTAAATCTCTCCTCTTTTAGTTTAAAATTGTTTCCCCTCGTTCTACTTGTTAGAAGCCAGCGTGTTGTAAGGGCTATAGAATTTTAAGAATAAAAATGTTGTAATTATTTTGTTAATTTTTTTTTTGCTGTGCATTGCTCTTAATCAAAATGATTTCTTGCTTGGAACATTAACCATTAATTTATGGTTAATACTGAGAGGGATAAAGTTTTTTTCTCTTGTCAAAATAAAATTTGTTTCTAATAATAATGAGATTGTCACTTTTCCTGTTTTCCCTTTGCTTCCTCTTTTGTTTCTCCAAAATTAATGTTTTCTGATACTCTTGTTAAATACAAAATTGAGCTCACAAGAAAGAAAAATCAATCTCATTAATTACATGGCAGCTTTGTCCAGAATTCATTACCATTAATATCTCATTTTCCATTGTGCATTTTACGTGGATTATTTGCATTCACAGACATTCATCAACAAGTGGTGGCTGAGATGGGGCACAGAATAAAAGTGACCGTGACCTTCTCATGGATAAGAGAATTCAGATAAAGGAATGGTGAAGTCACCATTTAACGGCAGATCTCAGGCTCTCAGTTCCAAACTGGCAGGAGATCCAAGCCCATGGCTTTGGCTTTGGGACAGCATTCTGTGGGCCCATTTACAGAGCTCCTATTGGGATCCTTCAGACAAATTGCCCTCAGCAAAAAATAATTTATTTTTTTCCTTCTTGTTGAGTTTTTTTGGTGTGGTTCTTTTTTTTTTATTTTTTTTTAATTTTTTTTTATTATTTTTTGTTCGTTGTTGTTGTTTTTTTCTAGCCTTTTTTGCACTGATTCTGATCTTTCCTTAAAACATACAGCACTTAATATTTTTAGTTAGTACTTTTGTGAAACTAGTGCTCGTGAGAATAGGGGTGCTAGAGGTCCAGTCCCATTTTTCCAGTCAGCAGGAGAGGAACCAACATTGCAATAAATAAAGTAAATTTGCACAGTAAATTTTCTCTGTCTTAGACCAGCCCAGAGTCAGAATGGGCAGTCAGTGCCTGAATTTTGTTATTTACAAATCTGAGAACTTCTCTCAAGGGTGTTTTTGCAGATTTCCTTAATTCCAGGGCCATCGTGTGGCCCATGAGGACACGAGGCTGCTGTGATCCCTTTCCAGGGCTCTGGGAAAAACTGCTCTGTGTCCTGAGCACATCTCCCAGTGAACTTTCCAGCTCTAAGGGGAGTGACAAAAACGATCTGACAGCTGTGAATTCAGAGTCAGGGGAGGCTCTTCTCCAGCGCTTCCAGGATCTACAGCGTGGATCCTCTGCTGACTGAAATCCTAAGTTTAAAAAAAAAAAAATTAAAAAATTGGGATTTAGGTTTTGGGGATTTTAAATATTCAACGAATTCTAAGGCAAAGACCCGGGATTTGTTTCAGATGCCATTACATGGGATTTTTCATTTTTTCCCAGTGTCTGTTCTCCTCCCTTACTGACTCTTGCTGTTTACTCTCCATCTCATGTACTATTTAACCCATTTCAAATGCTTTTTTTTTTTTTAGTATTATGCTTATATTTTGCCAGATATATCCAAAGTAGATCTATTTATTCCAAGCAGATATACTTTTGGTTCCACGTTGGTGTGATTGTGACAGAAATGTTATGGACTCTACCCCGTCTTCAGAAACCAAATTCCACGGAAAATGCTGAAATATATTTGGTAGAACCTTTTGTAAAACAGCTCCAGACACCACATTTTGTGAGCTTCCCTTGAAGGCTGTCTAGCAGGACAAAATCCCTTCCTTCCTCTTGCAAAGAGGAGATTTTAGTTAATAATGACAATAATAATAGTCACTAATAATGATCACACACATCCTTTCTTCAGAGGAGTCGTTTGGATTTAGAGACCTTCAAATGCTTTGATCTCCTGATTTACCCAACAGCCAGCAAGGTTAATGCTTAATAAAGTCAGATGCCCTTTTTATAATCTCTTCATTAAAAGTGAGCAGCAAAAGGTACATTAAATTAAAGTGTTTGTGATATGGGATCAATCTGGTGGAATCCCAGAGGTCTCCCTGTGCCTCGTAAAGAGCTCTCCACTTTGAACATATCTCTAAGTGACCCATGGAGAATTTCTGTTCTCTTTAATTTGAGGAATCGGAATTGCTTTTATTGCCTGCAATGGTGGGAAGTACTGAATGAGGGATAAATTGTCCTGGAAAGGAATTAGGCTGTGCATGTCCAGCTTTAATAATTCATCCCCTTGCAGCATTCAGAAAACAAGCTCTTTGTGAATGGGAACAAAATTAAGAATCCAATTGCTTAGAAAAAGGTTCCTTTTGCGTCCTCCAAGTGGGTAGAATTTGTAGAGGTGTGAAGGAGCATATTTTGGATTATCCACGAATTGAGAGGAAAGATAAAATCCTGATTTCTTGGGCCATTCTGAATCCTTACACTTTATAATTATTTGAACTGAAGCTCTAAAAGCTTTTAGTGCCCTGCTGTTTACTGATTAGTTGCCTCCAGGTGTTACAGTAGTTTTTCTACTTAAGATAAATTAAAAGCAAAACCAAAAATATTTTTCATGCCTATGGTGATCTTGTGTTGCTGGTTTGTTTTTTTTTTTTTTAAGTAATTCAAAGGTGCTTGTAAATGTTTAATAGAATCAATGTCCATCTTCACAGCTCCGTTCTCAATTAAAAATATGGGGTTTTTTTCCTTGCAGTTGGATCATTTTTGGAATATGGAGCATTAAAAGAAAAAGTTGAAGTAGAAAACCATCTCTCCCATGCGTGACTTTGTGAAGCAGGGATTTTCTCAGTCAGAGTTTGACATTTGTGTGCCTGGAGCATCGAGTTCTGCAGCAAGAGTTTGGCCACCGAGCAGCAAGCAGAGAGCTCTGGTTACTCCTCAGGTGCTCGCAGCTGGTTCATCACCAAAAGGAACCTTTGCAGCCTCTGCCGCTTCCCCCTCAGCAGTCATTAACACCCCGCTCTAATTACTGCTGTTACAGGCACTTCCATTCAGAAATGGAGGGAAATCCTTGTTGTCATATCACTGTGCAACGCTTCCTTATTCCCGTAATTAAAATTATTCCGGGTTCTACCCCGCTTCTTCTGGGCGTTTCTCGCTGCCAGACCTGGAGAAGCAAACCTCGCTTTGGCCTTTTCCATTTCCCACTCCCTCACTTATGACTGGGAGCTGTAATTTATCCCAGGCACGACGAGAGGTTATCAAAATCTTGTTTCAGCAGAAGAAAGAGAAACCTTACCCTCCAGAGAGGAATCTTTCATCAGACTTCACAAAGACCTTAAGCAGTTTCTCCCCTATTTCTCTTGCCTGTCTTTCTTCTTCGTGCTCCAGCTGGCAGTGTTTGGAAAGCAGCACAGGGCAGGGAGCCAAAACTGGAGCTGATTTCCCAGCCAAAGGGAGAAACTTCCCCTTCCAGAACTAACATTTGACTTCGTCTTTAAAATTGGCCTTAACTTTCGATTTTTTTAAAATTTATTTTTCATGTCATGAAATTGTCCTGTACGGGACCAATATTTTTAGAACTCAGTGATCAAAGAAAATATTTGTAGAACACAAAAGGTTGATTCGGTGAGGAATAAACTCCTCTGTTTTGTTGGGGTTTGGTTTGATTTGGTTTGGTTTTTTGTTGTTTATTGGGGGTTTTTTGGGGGTTTTTTTGGGGGGGGGGGGTTTGGGTTTTTTTTGGTTTTTTTGGTTTGGTTTGGTTTTTTTTTGTTTGGTTTTTTTTTGGTTTGGTTTTTTGGGGAGGGTTGTTTTGTTTTGGGTTTTTGTTTGGTTGGTTTTGGTTTTTTTTGTTTGGGTTTTTTGGGTTTTGTTTGTTTGTTTTTTCTTTGGGATTTTTTGGGGGTTTTTTGTTGTTCTTTTCGGGGATTTTTTTGGGTTTTGTTTCTTTTTGGGGTTTTTTTTGTTGTTTGTTTCTGTTTTTGTTTTTGTTTTTTTTTAATTTGTCTTGTTTAGGAACCTAATGTCATTTGCCATTTTGTCAGGTAAATATTGGATTATTAAGAAATTTTCATGGTTGGATCATATTGGAGATTAATTACAGAGGCTAAGCAAGTATTCAAAATAACCTTCTCACCTCCCCAGCTTCTGGGAAAAGACAGTGATTATTTCATCATTTTTTTAATTGCAATGTTTTTTTCTCTTCCTCTCTTTTTAAAAGGTGTTATTGAATAAGAAGGAAAAGTATAAACAAACCAAACAAACCAGACAAAAGTAAGGATTGCAGGGGAAGCAAAATTACAGAGCTATGACTTCTGTAATACCATGGTTGTGATTAAATATGAATTTGATCCTTTTCAGGAGGGAAAAAAAAAAAGACACAATATTTGTCTAGTACTGACTTGTGTAATGCTAAAAAGCAAATTTTATTTCGGGTCTATTTAGTTTCTTCTCATCCCATGGCTATTCTCAGTAGGGAATCAAGCACAGTGTGAGTTTCCTTGGGGAGTGGTGAGATTGGGATGAGGTTGGTTCTTTCCTCAAGGACCATTCCTGATTTCCACCTCCCAGAAATCAGATTTCTCTGGGGTTCTCCTCATTCCCCTTTGCCCTGAATCCAAGGCTGTGCCTGCCAGGGACCAGTGGGAATTGCAGAGAGTTCCTTGCCTCCTTACACACCTGATCTGGGAAATTCCCAAGCTAATGATCTTTCTTTGGGAAATTTATTTTCCATCCTCTCCCAAAATGATGAAATATTTCGTGGGTTTGTACCTTACCCCAGTATGGGCTCTGTACAGGTATCTGAAATTATACTTAGGTGATTAATTGGTTCTGTCATGAAGTTGCATGGAATTACATTTCTTTTCAAAGTCTCCTCTTTTTTGCTGTGAAACAGTGATTTATTTAATGGCTGTAATGTACTCGGGCCAAATCCATTTAATGTTGTTATATCTATATTGAAATCCCCTAATTTATTCATAAGAAAAAGGTGCTCACCCTTTTTTTTTTCAAAAATCTCAGTCAGAGACAAGTGAGGTTTGACCTCTGCTACTGCACTGAGCCTTTTCAATAATAAATTTTAATATTTAAATTCAGAAATATTTAGTTTTATTTAAAAAAAAGAAAAACCAAACGTTACTAAGGTTAACAACGACTAACTGATATGAAATAATTTTCAGCACTGGTGTCCAAAATACCAAATTTATTTCAGCAAGAGGAATTCCAAGGGTCATAGGCATAACTTCTGAAAAGTGAGGCTCAGGAACCTTTAAAAGTGAGGGTTTTTTCCATGGCATTTCTCTCGTGGTCTCCATTTTCCCCAAATTCAATCTGCTCAAGGGGTGAACTTGCAGGAACTTGAAGAGCCCTGAATTTGCTTTTCTTTTTTACCTTTTTTTTTTTTCTTTAAAATGGCTCTAAAGCATATTTAAAGTGTCCTTACATTAAAATACTTTCCAAAATAGCATGTCTGCCCTGACTTCTGCTCTCCCTGCACTTTTCAGGATATTTCTGAGCTGGTTTTTGGGCTATTTAGACAAAAACACATCATTGTGGGTTGTTTTTTTTTTTTCATTTTCTCTTCTAGCTTGCCAGATTTCCTGGCCAATGCTCATCTCCTGAATGGAACGGGAAAATCTTTTCTCTGACAGTTGTTCTGAGTGTTCCACAGAGCATCTCATCCCAAAAAAACATCTAGGAACGGGGACATCCCTGGAGATGCATCTATTTGGGAGAGATCCCAGTAGCAGATTTAGGATTTTGGAAGTGGAAGATGAGACAACAGTGCTAAAATTTAAGGTACATTCATATGGTTCTCCATAGTCTCACTGGGTGGTTACTTGAATAATGATCACATTACTGGTTTTATTTGTCCCCAGGGAGTAAAAATGTCTAGAAAAATATCATTTGAAGAGGATTCAGTATTGAGGAGAGCTCCTGGCTGTGGTGGCAGAGGGATGCAGAGGTCACAGCATCCTGGGAATCTGGATTTATTTTTATCCTTGATGGCATTGTGCACTGTCAGTTCAGAGATGGGGATTTTGGGGAAGGCAACTCAGCTCTTGGCATGAGGGAATGGTGAATCTGGGATGTGGAGTGGAGGCACAGAGCCCCACAGAGCTTGGCAGGAGAGCTGTGAATAAAGGGAATTTCTACAAATGGAAGGAAACTCTGGACACTGTCAGAGGCCTGAGCAGAGAAAGCTCAGGCATATTTACTGCAGTTTGGGACAGAGGGAAAACTCTCTCACGGATCTGCTGAAAATTGTTGTGAGAACAGCAAAGTATAAGAATGCAACCAGGCCTGCAGCTGGCTATGTACATAAAGGGGTTGGACCTCAGTCGTTATTCCTGATTAACCAGGAGCTCTAAGGGGGTGTTAATATCCGTAACCCATAATACGATACTTGAATCCATGTGCTACAAAAGACGCGGGATTTTGAATAAAGTCAGAAGGAGCTGTGCAGCTGAACGTGTGCGTTCCGGACCTTTATGCCATGTTCCTGGGGAGAACAGGGACAGGAAACCAATCCTGAAAGGTCTTGGGAAGTTTTGCCCCGCATAGTGCCTTGTTCCCAAACTCTCACAACGGCTCTAAGGCAATGCAGGTTGTAGAAAACACTAAAAAGTCTTTTTTCCTACTTATCCAGTGCTTTACCCTGCGAAATGAATGGTCAAACAGCCCGGACTCCACCAGGAGTCACAGAGCAGGGCTGTGATTCTGAAGATTTTCCCAAGGCAGGAATTCATCAAGGGCAACTTTGATTTTGGGCTTGGTGAGCAGCTCCCATTTGTTTCCAAACACGAAGGAGTGAAGCTTTGGCTGTCACTCATTCCTGCAGCCACAGCTCCTTTCCTTCACGAATCCCAGATAAACACGGGAGTTAATTCCAAACCTAAGGACATTAAGGGAAGCATAATAAGCCTTAGCGTGCTCTGAACCTTGTTCAGGGATGCTTTGCCTTAAAGTTTGCTACTTGGAAATATTTTTACTGTGGAATTGATTGTGTAAAAGCTCAAATTAAAGGAATAAATCATCACTTCTCAAAGGAAGCCGAAAAACTTTGTGTGTCTTTGGTTTTTTTTTTAAGCCGTAAAGTAGTTTTCTAACTTAAGTCCTTTTTGAGTTCCCAAATAAGCTGAGAAGAGCCTTATTAATCTCTGATTAGACAGGCAGCTCTTTCGTTTTTTACCAGGAAGACTTAACAAGGGCAGGAAGGCAGCAAAAACTTCAGCTGAGCTCAGAGAACAACTCAAAAGCTTCACATAATGAGCTGCTTAAATAATGTCACACATTTTGCTACTGTCAAATTAGGGTTTTTCTATTTTTTTTTTTCCATGCCTTATTTCAGTTGCAGGTACCTAAAATATTGAAGGCTTCGCTTACTGAGTTATTTTTATTTCTTTTTTTCTTAAAAATGGAGAGGGAATCTACCTAATATGGGGTGAAAGATCACGACAAGTGTTAAAGGTGTGGAAGTTTAAGGTTAGACAAGGGGTTGAAATTTCATTTATATCCACTTTAATTTCCTGACCTTTTTGGTCGACACATTTTTAGCTGGTTTATTCCAAATCCTGAGTTTTATTAAATAATAATGGATGTTGGGATTTCATGATCCCATGATTCCATCTCCCTGTTTTCGCTGGCTGAGGTTTGTGTGGGAGAAAAATAAAGATCAATCCCTCCTCTTTTCAGGATCACTTGGGAAGTGGAGGCAAAGAACCAAAATTCCTCTGCTTGGCTCTGAGCATCCTGGTTTAAACAATCTGAACCCTGATTTTTATTTTGGATTACATCGAGCTGCTACAGGGACGTGGTGCAGCAAATGTGGGGTTTGTTCTCCCTCTTGTGTTCATTCCCAACCCTTCTTCCACTCAGAGCCAGCAAAGCTCCTTTTTGAGCTGTTCCCCCTCTAATTCTTTTTGTCGTGGGTGAGAAAAATCGTGCCAAATTCTTGGCGAGTTGCTTAAATTAATTTTCAAAACAGGATGTAGAAAATTTACAGGATATTCCAATTTTTCTGCTGAAGGAAAAGAATTGAGAGAAGAAAGGGGAATTTTCTCTCATGTTAAGACTCTGCTCTCATAAAAATTTTCTGTCCATCCTTGTGTTTTTCACTTTGTTCCTGGTTCATGGAAGTGAAAATTTACACAGTGAATGGAGTGCTCCACTGAGCACTGAGGGTGTCCAGCGTTTGGGATAAATAAAATTCTCCCACATAGAATTATTTGCATAATTCCAAGTTATTTCAAGTATTCATTAATCATTTGGGATCTCTGAGAATATTACTTCACCCTCATGTGTTTTCTCTTGCAAAATCTGGCACTGTCTTGAATAATTAAGGAAGTGCAGCCTGATTAAAAAATGGAAAGGAAATAAAAGGAAGAATTTGTAAAGTTCAGAGCATTTTCTAAAGAGAAATTGTGTCCACTTAGCGTATTGTATATTCCTAAGAGGAAAACGTAAATCTGTAAATTTAAAAAAATTTGAAAAATCGGTATTAACCCAACTGATGAAGTGAACAAAGCATAGTCAAATTATTTTCTGCATTAATTAGTTGCAATTGGTTCCAGTGACATTTTAAAGATAATATGGGCATGAGTAAGAAACATTCAAATTAGAATTTTACATTATCCATAATAGCAAGGAAATTCACTTTTCTGGTGAAAATCCTCTATGATTTTATTATTTGTTTAAATTAAAAAAAAAAAAAAAAAAGGTTGTTGGTGGTGGCAGAGCTGTTAAACTGAATTAACAAACAACCAGCAGGGATTTAGAACATGTCATAAAATCCCATATCTGGGAGCCACAACAAGGCCAATAATGCCAGTGAAATGAGAAGAGATAAAGCTGGGCCTTATTTTATGATTTGCAAAACATCTGCTCAGATGAGAAGCACAAACCACAGAGCACAGGGAGGAGGAGTCTCTGTTGTGCTGAGAAATCAAGAAAAAAAACTACAATTTGGTGCCTTGGATAAGGGCTATAAAACATTGAATAATTCCCAATAATTCCGTGGTGGGGCTGCTCGTTTCAGGCTGCTCCAATTTGGAACCATTAATGCTGACTGGGGTTGAAGTTTGCTTTATTTTTGAGTTTGTAATTCTTTGTTTCTAGTGTTCCCTGGCTGATAAACCTGGGTGTTTATTCTCATTATCCATGTTAATGGTGTCACTCAGGCAAATGACATTTTATGGGAAAAAGAGGTAAGAGGTTTATAGGTTAACACATAAAGCCTCCCCTCCAAAAAAAAAAAAA
>WEKY01033776.1:131742-142522 GCA_013390045.1 Picathartes gymnocephalus
TCCATTTTTTTGTTTTTTTGAAAAAAAAAAAAAAAAAAAAAAAAAAAAAAAAAAAAAGAACACCCAAAGAAAACCACCTCAAAACAAAAAAACCAGAAGAACCACCCCAGATACTGAGCAAGCAGATCTTGTGTGAGCCGACCCACTAAACTGACCCCCTGAGCTGATTTCCCATTTTTTGGGTGTGTGCCCCAAAACACACCCAAAAAATGGGAACCCAGGGACATCTGTGGTAGAAAAACCAGGATCACCTCCCCAAAATTCCAGCTGTGGTTTTGTTGCTGCACAGAATCAACAAAAAATACCAAAAAAAATGCCAGATATTGAACACAGAGGTCTTGTGTAAGTTGCCCACTGAGCTGAACCCCCTGATTCCCTATTTTTGGGGGTGGGCCCAAGGTACAGCACCCAAGGACATTTGTGGTAGAAAAATCAGGATCACCTTCCCAAAATACCCCTGGTACCCACGGCTGGAAATCTCCCTGCATTTCCCACCCATCTGCATGCAGTGCTGGAGGTTTCCCAATTTATTTCTCCTTCTTCTGGAGATCATCTGCACTATAAAAAAATACCAGTTCTACTTCTGAAATGGGGTTTAAAATTTTAAGGCTCCACTCTGTGATTTTTAAATGCCTTTTGATGATTTTATGGTTTGCACTTTGGCTATAAACCCACGGGGAATCAGTAATATTTTCTTTCAGGTACCATTGGAGGCAAATATAGAAGTAAATTGTAGATTTCAAAGCTTAATTTGCATTGGTTACTGATTTTTTTATACTTATTTCACTTATTTTGGTTTAAAGCCCGAGCTATTGTAGAGATATTAAATATTATGCTGAAGTTGGAGCTCCATCTTACAGTTAAAATGTGATAATTATTTTTAGAACTAATATTGGATGAATACTCCCTGATGAATAGAAGTATTGCCACGTTCTCTTACAGCCCTTGACGTGCTACCAAGATAACTGAAACTGATACTAAAATGTCTAAAATAACATTAAACATCTGCGCTCCTGCTCCTGAATCCCTGATTCCTCAAGGCTTTGTACTGCAAAGATGATGTTGATTTTCATAAGCCACAACGAAAATGTCTCTGACAGCAGAGGGGGATTAAGGGATGCTGATGATGCTGCGTTCTCATATATCTATATTTTGTTTCTCCTGCCCAAAATAAATATTGCCATCAAGATTCTGATGAGTTCACCTTGAAACAGCCTGGATTTCCCACATTTCTGTCCTTCCTTTGCCATTCTCACATATCCAGGCTCCAAACTAAAATTACAAAAATCACCCTTTCAAAAGCTTTTCATCCGAGTGGTGTCAGCGTGTAAAAGTATATTGTATGTAGCAAGAAACTGGATTAAAAAGACCCCCAGTTCTGAGCAGGGACTCTTGAAGGAAGTGGGAAAACTTTAGGAGTCATCTTTTCCACGCAGGATTTTAGGTGCCGTGGAATAGGGAAGGGTGCAAAGAACTGGAGACAGAAACATTTCCAGTTTTCTTAAAATGGGACAGTGAACATGGCTGTAATAATAATAATAAAAAAAAGGTAAACTCAGAGGGAAAAACAGATATGACCTTAAAGATTTATCTGTAAATATTGAAAAGGATGTAGTTCACTAAATGAAATTGTGACATTAAAATGAAATGCAGCCCAAACCAGTGCCTTGTTGTGCCAACAGATTACTGACCCCAGCCTGTAAAATGCTGTGGGGTCATTTAGGACCTCATCTGATTTCCCTGTGCTCTTTCCTCGAGCCAGGACAGGAATTTCTGCAGATGCTCTCACGTGTACATTGCTTTTACAAGCCTTGGAACATAATTTCCGTTTTTTCAGGTGGTGCAAATCCCACCAGGAGTGACAGCTGCTTTTACCCTGTGTCCCACACGTTGGGTGACTTTTGCTGGAGTGATGCTCTCGCTCTCACATCTGCAGCTCCCAGTGCTGTGTTTGCTGCTGCAGGTACCTGAGGCAGCTGCATTTTCACGAGATAATTGGGTGTTAAGATGCAGAGGTGAATTTGCAGGCAGCTGTGAGATGTCCCAGCTGCTGTTTGTCTTCATTCCTGCCCCCACCCCTTGAAACAGTTTGGAAACCTCCTCTGTAGTGAATTGTACTGGAATGATGTGAAAGCCCAGCAGGGAAAGTCACAGAAGGGCAAAGAGGGGGAGTTAAAAAACCAGCCAGTTAATTAAGTTTTTTTATTAATTACATTTTTCAGGAAAGATTTGTCCTGCTGAAATAAAGAGAGATTTGATAAGGGTGGTGCAGTCGGCACGTGTGAGGTTATTCTTGCTCTTGGACGTTGAGGGGTGGATAATTAATGACTCTGCATAATTACTGGGTTCCATTAGGAATTCAGGGCTGAGTTTGCCTGGTTTGGCAGAGGACTGGACGAGGAGGAGGAGGAGCAGCTTCTCCTGGTGAATCACCACTGCAGCTCGAGGAGCTTGCACTGTTTCACCTCTGCAGGAGTAACACAAATGTGCATTTTCCCAGTCACTGATCTTCATAAAATCATGGAATATTTTGGGTTGGAAGGCCCTTAAAGCCCATCCAGCGCCACCCCTGCCATGGGCAGGGACACCTCCCACTGTCCCAGGCTGCTCCAAACCCTGTCCAACCTGGCCTTGGGCACTGCCAGGGATCCAGGGGCAGCCACAGCTTCTCTGGGAAATCTCAGGGCTTCCCCACCCTCACAGGGAAGAATTTTTTTTCCCAATATCCCATGTAACCCTGCCTGCTTTCAGTGCAAAGGCAATTTAAGTTGTCTCCTGGTTTTCTGTGTTCCCTTTCCCCCCGAGGCCATCACAAGTTGCTGGCAGAGGCTGGACCAGCAGCTCCCTGATGCCAAGCAAAGGCAGCTTCTCCATTTCCCTGCATTCCAGCTGCTGTGATCAAGGTTCTCCTCTTTCTCTTTGCTGCCAGTGATGCCAAAAGGAATGTTGGAATGTTGGAAAAGGAGCCCCAGGAGGGAAATTTTCAAATCCGTGGTTCCTGGTGTTGTGTTGGCTCATTGCATGAGCTCTGAGGTGCAGTTCAGAGCATCCTTCAAGCAGCTCTGGATCACCAAATCATGCTAAAGACATGCAAATTGTCAAATTATCTTTCTGATAATTCCCCTTAATTTAAAGCCCATGCCAGAAAAAAAAGCCTGTTATTAATTCCTTTTTTTTTTTCTTTTGCAAACTGATGAGATATTTTCTTCCTTTAATTGACAAAAATAGGTTTGATAGTTTTGAAGCGTTTAATTATTTTGCTGCTATCTTTGATCTGTCATTTGCTTGATTAGCTCAGATTTTGAAGGGAGAGGTTGTTTTGAAATGGGAAACCTTATTTTGGTTTTGAAAATGTCAAAAGGAGATACTCTGATAATTTTACAAACTTAAGAAAAATTTAGAGTTTTAGAACTTGCTGAAATTCTTTTATTTTTTTTTTCCCTGCAGGAGCTTTGAGGATTAATAATTCTTCATTAAAAAGGGATTTTTTTTTTAACCTATTTCCAGGCTGGTGACTTCTGTTCTCCTGCTGAAGTGACACACTGTGAAGTTTTAGAGAAAGAGCTCAAAAATTGTCTTTAAGGTAAGTGGACTTCAGAGTTTTATCAGAGGCCAACTTCACAACAAACCCATCTCTTTACAATATTTTCCTACAATTTCCATGCAGTTATCTGGTTTGCTTTGTTCTCAAATATTCAATGTACTCTTCAAACTCCCAGTGATTCTCATCAGATTGCTTTGCAGGAAGAGCTGAGGAACACACAGAATTATTTTTGGAAGAGAAACACTTTCTCTAATTGGTGCTGCAGAAGGGCCCAGGTTTATCAGCATATGATTGCATTTGGGAAGCCTGAAGTGCTGCTTTAATTGGAAACAAATTTGACAAATAGGAGGGCAGTTATCTAAATTAAGAAACAGAGAAATAAATATGCACAAAAGAAAGTCTTGGCGGTGTTTAAATTTAGTAGGAAACACACTGATATCCATCTGGGAATATTTCAAAGAGCAGGTACTGCTGTGAGGCTCCAGCTGCATCACAGAAATAAAACACTTTGTCATAGCTGCACATCTCAACAGAGAGTGAATTGCCCAGAATACAGAGGCTTCATAAATTTGATTTTTAGAAATAAAACGTACTTGATTCAGAAATAAAACGTACTTGATTCAGAAATAAAATGTCCCATTGCTGCCAAATATCTGCTCCTCCTGCTGCTCAGCAGGCACAGCCCGGCTCTCTCCTGCCCCTGCTGAAATCACTGAAGTTGTTGTTACCCCTGGAAGTGTCCCAGGACCTCTCCCTGGGGCCAGGAATGTGCTCCCACCACAGGGGTGCAGTGGCCACGGGCTCCCCATGGAATTTATCCTATGGAATGAGGCCCAGCTGGAGAAAAAATTGCCCCCAAAATCTCTTCTGTGCTGCCACAAATCAATCGTGAACCTGTTGCAATCAATGGGGATCAATACTGATGGGAAAATGGCGAGACAGGCTTGGAAATTAAACCTTGTGGCTGAGATAAATGTGCCTCCAGACCCTGGGACTGTGGCAGCTGCAGGCTGGGATTTATCCACTCAGATGGAATACCTGGATGAGCAGATTTATACAAAATATATCCTCCCATCCATATATTTACACGTGTAGGGGGATGTGTAAAGGGAAACTTCTCAGAGAGCGATTGGATTCTTTTTCTGTCATTCCTCACGTTGGGAACCAGAGCACACGAAAACTCAGGGGTTCCTTTAATATCCAGATTAACTGGGGTTTGATCACACGGATATTTTATAGATTTGTTTTCCAGGCATCCAAGACGTCAGACAAAAAGGGTGGGAAGCAAAATTCAGAGCAGTCCGTAGGTCTGTGGGTGAAATGCAGAGCAAGGTTCAGTGTCTTGCAGGCAGGCTCAGCCTGAGGCTGGGTCGGAATTCAGAATTCAGGAATTCAGTAATTCAGGAATGCAGGAATTCAGTGGCCTGTGTCCCTCATGGCTCTGGAGTGGACAGCCACGCTCTTCCCTCTGTTTTTAAAACTCCCTGTATTTCTGAGACACACATTCACAAATCCTCACACAAAGTTTCCTGAGCACTGATCTTCCACCCATTCTCTCAGGAGGATGTTGCCTCTTTTTTCAAGCCCTGATCTGGGTCCTGTAGGAAGAGTTTTTCATTTTGGTGTATTAAAGTGATTTAATGTGAGAAGTTAACTTGGAAACCTGATTCTGATTCATCTTCTGTGTCCAAAGAAAGTCTCTAAAATTATCTAAAACTAAAAATAATTGCCTTCTGCCTTTCCAGGTCCTGATTCATTAAAAGAATTGATTGATTTGGAGTGGCTGCAGAGCTGCCAGTGCAGTCTATTAATAGATTCACTCTGAAAAGGTCCTGCCCTCTGTTAAATAACTGCTGCTGCCACTTGATGGGACCTGTGGCCTTGTCATGAGGAGCAAAAAGAGGCCCTGGCAGAACAAATGTCAAGTCAGCTCAGCAGTGTGGGCTGCAAACTGAGTTATTCCTTATAAATGATGCAGGTTCCACCTGCCAAAATCGGCCTGTTACTGCTTTTGTGGGGCCACTGCTTTTCCTGTGGGAATCATTCCAGATCCTTGCGTTCTTGGAGCTTTTGTGCGACGTCTTAATGCAGTAAGGAATAAGAAAATAACACGGAAATGAACTCCCAAGACTGATTGGCAGAGGATAGGAAGGAAGAGTTTGGCCACCTTGGAAATGCTGACACTGGCATGAGGTTGAGTTGACCCTCAAGCTGCCCTTGAGGCTTTCTCCACCCTAAGATCTGCAAAAAGGACTAAAAAAGTGGCTCACAAACCTTTCTTTGCCTCCACAGCAAATGGTTGAGGTGAGGCTTGGTCTCTTCTGCTGTGTCTCAAGAGAAAAGACGAGAGGAAATGGCCTCAAGTTGCACCAGGGGAGGTTCAGAGTGAGTTTTAAAAAAAGAATTTTCACTGAAAGGTTGGTCCGATATTGGAATGAGTTGCCCAGGGAGGTGGTGGAGTCACCATCTCTGGAAGTGTTCAAGAGACATCTGAATGTGGCACCTGGGGACAAGGTTTGGGGGTAACTGTGGTGGTGCTGGTTGGACTTGATGACCTTGTAGGTCTCTTCCAATCCTGATATTCTGGGACTGCTGCTCACGGTTATTTTGGAATTCCAGTCATGGAAAACATCCTTAAATAATTCTGCATCAGTGCCATGAATGCAGAGCATGACTGGTTAGAGCTCCAGGGAGTTGGCACGAGTCTGCCCATTCTCCTGCTCCTTGTTTTCAAGAAAAGAAAGGTTTAAAATCTTCCAGATCTTGCAAACTTTAGGAAGAAGGCAGACGGACATGGAATGCTTTGAACTCCCATAGAAGGAGGCTGTTAAAGTCAGTCTTTGTTATAAATTTATTCTGCTGTGGTGGCTGTGAATGTCCAAAGCCAGACTTGGACTAGAGTTATGTGGAGTCATACATTATGTATCAGCTATTTAAAAAAAAAAAAAAGAAAAAAAAGGAAAGAATAGGCTTTATGATTTAGCACTAAATTTTTAGCAAATAAAAATTCTGCTGAAAAAGGAGCTGTGCAACATTAAAAATGCCAGGCTTGTGATCAACACCTCCTCCTCCTCTCAGCTGTCTTTGATGTATTTCTCTTTGGCCTCATGCTGGTAGGGGTTGTGAAATTTGCATTTCATGTCAGAGTCAAAAGTCGACTCCAAAAGCTGTGGAATTAGCATTTAATTATGAAACAGTTAGAAAAACCAGGAGAAGCAGGATTTAGGTCTTAGTGAGATGAAAGACTAAAATCAGGTTTTCTTGTGAAAGGTTGATTGCTTGGACCCCGTTGGAAAGGTGTTCAGCACTTGGACTTTTACACTCCATGAACATCAGCCAGGATGAGCAGAGGGATGGAGCTGGGAGGAAAGGATGGGAGAGCTGGGATTGTTCACCTGGGGAGGAGAAGCTTTGGCGTGACCAAACCATGGCTTTCCAGTGCCTGAAGGAGCTACAGGAAAGATGGAGAGAGATTTAGGATGAGGGCCTGGAGTGACAGGAGAAGGGGGAATGGCTTCAAACTGACAGAGAGTGGGTTTAGATGGGATATTAGGAAAAAATCCTTCCCTGTGAGGGTGGGCAGGCCCTGGCACAGGGTGCCCAGAGAAGCTGTGGCTGCCCCTGGATCCCTGGCAGTGCCCAAGGCCAGGCTGGAGCAGCCTGGGACACTGGGAGGTGTCCCTGCCATGGCAGGGGTGGAATGGGAAGGGCTTTAAGGTCCCTTCCAACCCAAAATATTCCATGATTCTGTGATTTTTGATACTTGTCTGTCTTTTCTGATAAAGACGTTTAATTTTAAATACGTGTTTGATAACGCCATTAAAATGCTTTCCCAAACAGCAGCAAGTGAAGATGCTCCATACTTGGATCAGATATTTCTCTAACTACAAATGAAACGAAGAGTACACAGTTTGAACTTCAGGGCAGAGCAGAAAGCTGAAACGAGGTTTTGAAAGGGAAATGTGGTTTTACTGCTGGAGGTTTGACTTGGGCTCAGAGTACCTAGAAATAAATCAGTGCTATAGGTCAGGCTTGACAGCACTAAAACTTAATTAAATTGTGCAATTTCCTTTTCAAATTACAAAAAGGCCCATAAATTGGGTAATTGTAAAACATTTCCACCATGCTGATTAGAAGAACTGAATACACAAAGGGATTTATTTTAAGCTGAACCAGGAAAAGTGGAGAAGGGTGAGAGGACAGCAAATGTGAAATGTTCAGAGTGAGGAGTGGGATATGTGAGACCGAGCAGGTCGTGGCACCCCAGGGCTGAGTGGGTTTTGTGCTCTGTCAGCAGCACTTCCACAGGGTCTTGGATCTGCTTGGCAAACAGGGGTAAAAATGATCTTGTTGTAAATAATGCAACTTGGCGTGAAAGAACAAAAAAATTCAGCTTTGTTCTGCAAACAGGCATCAAAACTCCAGGTTTTGCTTTGTCTCCACAAACACACCTGGAATTTTCTGGGCATTTTCATGGCACTGTCCTCAAGGAATGAGCCACAGTCCTGTGGGCTGTTGTTCCATGCTCATTTCTGGTGTGTGCTGCTCTGGATGACCAAGAAATACAAGGTGGAGGTGGGTCAGGCACCAAAGTGCAACTGGTCCCTGCAGGGACAGAACGCAGCCTTGCTCCTGTAGGAATATGTGAAAACAAGCCTACCTTTAAAAAGTTTTCTTTTTTTTCTTTGGAGCAGGACTGAACACAAAGATCAGCACTTTATATCATCTTGTTTGGATGATTTAAATTCACTACTAAAGCCTAAATCCAATTTTATAGACTCATCAGGCTCAGCTTGAGTCTCTGGCTACATCCAAGTGTCCCAAACTGAGAGATGCCACAGCTGTTCCAGCCTTAATTTTCAAGGAAGAATGAGCTGGGCCCACAGAAAAAAAAAAAAAAAGGATGAAAATCTGTCTGGAAAAAAAATGGTGCTGCTCATCTGTTCTGCATCTCATTTTCTTAAACTGTGCATGAGACTGGGAACTTCAGGGGGCAAAAACTAGTTCAGAGGCTCTGCTGAGCATCTGCATTTCAGGCAACCACTGAAATCCAGATTTCTTTGGAAGCACTCTTACATTAAAAGGACATGATCTTGCCATCTTTTTTCTGGAATATTTAATATTGATGCTACTTTGGGGTCAATTGCAATTAAGTCAGTCCAGTTTATCCTTGTCTCACATGTGCATAACAGTGAGGAGGCCAAAAGTCTTACTTGGATTAATGTCCCACCCGTTTTGTATATCAGGGATATTTGCTAATAAGGTCAGGAAATATTAAGGAGAGTTTAAGCAATTTATTGTGGAAATGCCATGAAAAAGGAAAGAAGAAAATAACCTCAGAGTGTTGTACTCAGAAACAGCTTTTCATTGGAAAGGTCTGGGAAATTTCTCTGCTCTTTGTTTAACATAAAGGAGAGTTATGTTGGATTTGTGACTGTCTAGAAACTTAAACTAATGAAAACAAAGCTGTAAAAAATTATGGTTCTCATATGTAGTTATAGGAAGCCTTAACTAATTTCCAGTAGTTGTTGGAAAGTTATGCCACAGAGCAATTACTGCAGAGTTTAATGCTTGGTTCTAATTAATTTGTACAAAATATTACTTTCTCAGCCTTTTTATTGGTGTGACAAATTTGCATTGCTTTTTTTTTTTGTACCCTGTATATTGTAGCTCATGTAATTACTGCTCCTCCTGCTGAGCAATTAGTGGGAAGGAGTCCCAAAATTCAACTAAACAGAGCCCTGGAGTTGCCCATGAATTTCTGCTGGGAATTTTGAGCAATGCCATTGATGAAGACAGCAAATCCTTCCGACCAAAACCGTGGGCTTGAGTTCCAGAGTCGTACATCCATTTAATTGATTTAATAGGCTGTTAATAGGCTACTTATCAGCATTTCCTAAGCAAGGCTTGAGAGTCAAATCACTGCATTTTCTTTAAGTGTCCGAAGGCTTTGAGCATCGTGGATGGTTTTTATGTCTTGCTCTGTACAAAAAAATAAATCCACTTATTAGAGAGATAAAAATAGATGGAGAATTTCATTTTAATGTGTGTCTTTAAAAAGCTTGATTATTCTCCTCATGTTTACCTTTCAGCTTTATGGTTCTGTTTCCCCAGTTTATTGCCTGATACTTCACTGAGCATCTTGTGCAAGGAATTTTACGGATGCATAAAAAGAAAGCTGAACTATTTTGTTTGAACTGGTTATCTAAATATGAGCTGGTACCGCCAAAATTTCCAAACCTTACGTTTAAAAACTCATCTGTGAAAATCCTTGTAAAATTCATTCTCTTCTGGTGTGCTCTGAGTTCTGTGGTGTGTGGAGAAATCCAGGTTTCTTTTTGTTCCATCACATCATTCAATTTTCCAGCTGAAAGCCCCATCCCCATTTGTGATCCTGGGTTCCCACAATGACATCCCAGATGGGGAATTATTGTAAGGTGAAATGCACATTCTGGAGAAAGATGAACTCCCCACTCTATCCAAACTTGATTTTTCAGTCGTTTCAGCATAAAAAGAAATATTAAACGCCCAGAATATTTTAAGGGAGAGCTGCCAAGCTTTTCCTGGATTCCTATAAGGAATTCTGCGTTGCTGTCTCATAAATCAGCCAAGCCTGGGCATAAATTTAATAAAATACAGTTTGTATTTTGTTAAAACCAAGCTTTTATTTTAAAATTAAAGTTGTCATTTGATTCTTAAATATGTATTAAAAATGCCACCTTTATTTCAGAGCAAAACCATGTGTGAAAATAAATTTATAGGGTTTAATATTTCAGTGATAGTCAGTGACATTGAATTTTGGTTTTGCTGGGGGCTGAGATTCAGGAATATCAGGAATATCCACTCACAGGAAGTGGCTGTTACAGAAATTTGGGATAAGGACCCTGGGGATATGTTGATTAAAACTTGTCCATGTTTATTGTTTATTGATTTAGCTCCAGTTTGGGAGTTGGCAGCCTCAGGGATGTGTTCACACCTACTCCTCTGCCTCAGGGGGGTTTTAATTTGTAGAGTTTGGTTTACCTGTACATTAAAAATTCACCATTCTGGCTCAGAGTGCTCATTAATGATCACTCAAAACCAGCCTAGAATGGCTCCATCACGGATTAGAAGGAATGTGAGTGTTTTCATTTAAACCTCTTTGATGCTGGGGAATTTTGGATTTATCCCCTTCCCAGTGAAACACTGGGGAATACAAAATACAACAGTCAGGTCAACATGGATTGATAATAATAA
>WEKY01033776.1:142534-167984 GCA_013390045.1 Picathartes gymnocephalus
ATATATATGTATCCTAACCAGATATTGTTGTTGCTCTAGAAGAGGAGTGCAGAGGGACACTGGAGTGAGGTGACCCAAAACCTGGAGCCAACTTTCCTGAGCCCTGGAGCTGTGCAGGCTTGGGATCACCTGGGCAGTGGGTGTTGTTTTATCAAAGAGAGCCCCGAATTCTCTGGAGACACATCCTTTGAAACTGCCCTATTAGAGCAGGAAATTGGTTTGTTATTGCCGCGATTTTCTCTGACAAACTACTCTGTCTAGTGAAAAGGATCTGCTTTCTCACTGAGGAGGGGAGTATTAATAACTCTAATTGCCACTTATTAGCAATTTTACAAGATGCTGAGCACATAAGTACACTTTCTAACAGTCTATAAAAAAGATAATATGATCGCTACTAATCGTTTTCTGGCCGGAGAAGAGGATTTTTACAGAAATATTTGAACATTTCACATACGGCTGTGCTGGGATGGGGAATGAGATCAGCAGTGTTGGTATTTTCAGGACAGAAAGGGAGAGGAGTCATCTGGTACAACTAAAAATTCTCCCTTTAAGTTCTTTGCGGTCTCACACAATTCAAAGTCAAGACTTGAGTGTTGCCTGGTGCTCTCCTTGACAGAAGCACTTGTACAGAAAAAAATTGCAGGTAGATGAGTTTTAATCTTTATAAAAGCACTTTGGCCCAAGCATTTCTGCAGGGTAATCCCTTCAAGAGTGTTTGTTCTTTTTTGGGGATGTTCTGGCTTTATTTTCCAGTTTCTTCACGACAATTCTGTAATGAGGCTTTGCATACAAAACTTGACTTTTTTTTTAAATTCTGTTATGGATTGGATAAGAATTGTCTTTTTAAAAGTTCAAATATCTACTTTTTACTGAAACTCTGCTTTTGCACTGGAAAAAGGGGGATATAACAACAGGTGTGTGTATGTCTACAGGGAATCATTAAGGTTGGAAAAGGTCCTGCTTCCACACTATTCCTGAAACTCCATATTTATTTATTTATCTCATAACAGAAACGCCACAGAACAATGTCCTCAACGGATGAATGGGCTCTGAAATAGATCTTTCCTTTGCAGGAACAGCAGGCATGGAAAATTCCTCTGGAATGTCACGAGCGCGAAGAAGGAAGCGTCACAATCAACGCTAAACTGCTCCTCTCCCACCTGTGAAGGATTTTTATCTCCTGTTACGATCCAGGGAGCTTCAGACCCCTCCATTTATCCCCCGTGGCCCATCAAACCTTCCTGCACACGAAGTTTTGTGGGCCTTTCACGCGGAGCCTTCTTGCCTGGGTCTGATAAAGCCCTTTTTGTGGGGTGGAGCACACAAGCACCATCCTTGATGGGCCTCGAGCGCTGATAATGTGGCAAAGGACACTTCACGTCAGAGTGTTATGGCTGTGTTATCGTTAGAGAAAAATGTATTTTCCAACACTCCTTCAAGTCGAGGAACATTTCAGGAGAGGCACTTGCGCTCAATCAGATGAATAATTTATTTTGTACCGGCAGCGCTGCATTAACATCGGGCGTTTCAAAGGGGCGTAAAGGAGGCAGGAAATCAGGCAGGGAGAGCTGACTGCCTGATGAATTTAACCATTCACATGTCCACCAGTATCCAAATGGATCACTTAGGAAAATCAGCAGTGCTGCTTGTACAGAGTGGTAATAAATTCCGTTTCATTACAGTGACGGGTATTTGAAGATTTAAAAAGAAGACTGATTCAATCAAGTGAAATATGCACGTAAATTGTCATTATGTGGATGGGTACACCTTACTCTATTAAAATTGGATTTTAGATTTGCTCCATGCTTTATTTTGCGGCCCATTTTTTGATGACAGTTCATTCCTTCCACATCACATCATAAATTCAGCTGTATTTTAGCTTTGGATGGAACAGGGGCTTGGTGGAGGGGGGGGAGGAATCTTTGTTTCTCTTTTCCCCCCTATTTTCCTGTGTCAGTATTTTATACAAGGTCAATAACAAGCTCCAGTGTGTTTACAATTACCAAGAGGATGGGATTTGTTATTGTGCCCCAACAAATGTGCTGATGCTTCCATTATTTATGGAGAGGAGATAAAAATTGTGCAACGTTCTGAGACAGAAGTAAGGTGTGTGTGGTTTATATCTGTATTTTTGATGAGTTCTCCTAATAGGCATTGGGCAATGCACGGGCCTGTGACTGTGGGATGTAAATTTTTCTTTGTAGTAAAGCTGTCAAAGCTTTGTGGGTTTTTTTTATGGCTCACATTTATGCAACATGGGGAAAAAAAAAAATCTGTAGTATTTAAACCCAGAAGTGATTGGTTTGTAATGGCTGTGGTCTCAAGAGGTGTGAAAATAAGACAAACATACTCACTTAGTACTGGCAGCACTTTTAGGAAATTTTTTGCTGTGAGGATTTTTTTTTTTTTTTTCTTTTATAAAGGGGCACAATTCAGTTTTTAAAACCGCCATTAATATCTGTATTCCTATGGTTCAGCTGGAATTGCTGAATGACATCATGAGCCTTTGGGATGAGCCTGTGGAGAGGAGCAGAATCCAGTATTGGGCAAATCTTTGGAGCACCCACCCCAGCAAGGGCTGTGACAAAGCTGTGACTTGGCGCTGTCACCTCCTCTCCCTGCTGGGACAAGGTGGGAGCAGGGTCCTCTCACCAGAATCCTGTCTGGGGTTTCAGGAGCCATCAATAAACGTGTGCCCAGGGATAAAATGGGAAAAGCCTCACTTCTGTTTGGAAAGGGGTTCATTCCAACCCCTTTGGAGCTGGGGGTATCCATAAGAAATAAATCCCTTTTCCTTGCCTTGCTCCATCCATGTGGTGCCAACCCCTCACTCCCTGTGGCTTCCAGCTGGTGAGACCCTGGGGTGACAGCTCTGTCCCTGCCCACCTGGGAATGCCACAGGAATGGGAATGTGAGACCCTGGGGTGACAGCTCTGTCCCTGCTCCTCTGCTCCACCTGGGAATGCCCCAGGAATGGGAAAATGGGAGCAGGAGTTACCCCCTGCTCCAGCTGAAGCTCCCGAAGAGCCATTACAGCAAACAAGCCTTTCTAAGGGATTTTGTTTCAGGAGAAACTCAGAGCACCTGTTTTAGGTTTTAAATTGCCCTTGGAGGACTCTCTCTCCCTTTTTCCATGAACTCAGGGGAGCCGGGAGTACGTGTCTCCTCTACATCCCTGTGGCAGGAATTTGGGAGCTATGGATCTCTGCTCCTGTGTCTGAGTGAGGAACAGCTGCTGGCCCCTTGATCTGCAGCTTCTAAAGTAGGTAAGAGTAGATTTCTTCTGCTGTCATTGGCTTAAATATGGATTTTTCTCAGTACCAAATATTTGTTCTTTTACTTCCCTCAGCTCTTGCCACGAGTTTGGTACTAGGTCCAGGCAATGCTGCACTTTTTGTCTTTATTGTGAGATGTAAAAGAATTCAATTTTGGTTCATTTTTTTTCTTGAGAGAATTGGTTTTGAGCCGTGTGTTAAGAATTTCATCTAGGCGGAAAAACGTTTGAAAGTGAAATTTGACTGAGTTTTGCTTTATGTTCATCTCACCATCTCTATTCATTCTTTAGCGAACCTGGAGAGTGAAAACCACTCTGAATTCTAGGATTGTACAAAGTTCTTATCAGGCTATAAGACATTTCTGAATGTTCTGTTCCCTGGTGGAAAGGGAAGGTGACATCTTTGCCAAGGCAGGGAGAGCACCTCTATAACTGAGCACGGGCCTTTATTGGGATACGAAGTTGGTTTTTTTTTGTGGAGTTATTTTAAAGATCTGGAGAGCAGCAGCTTCTTCATGATTGGGTGCTAAGTGTGCATTTTGTCTAGAACAAGGCTCTTTATGCACCTTTTCATTGTCTCTGCTGCCACTGCTGTGCAGTTCAATAATTACATTTATTTCAAGACTGCCAAACTACTTAAATTTTAAGTTTTTTCTCCCTAACGTGCTTAAATCTACCTCAACTGCTGGATATGTTATTCAGGAGGCCTGGCAAAGTTTCCTGCTCACACACTCAGCATTGTATTGTGGACATAGAAATCGTTCCTGAAAGCATTTTTGATAATGTGCTGTTCCTTTCCAGAAAACAGTGAACTTTTAAATACCTCATTAATAACTCCTGTGTTGCTCTGATATGTGTTTGGTTGTAGCTGAGATATGGGGGGAATTCTTGAGCTAAGTTTCCCTCAAAACAACCTCAGAAAAAAATTCTTACTAAGGGACTGCAAACCTTTATTTCCAGTAAAATTTCCATGGAACCTTGGTGCACTTAGGATGGAGATGCAGTTGGATAAGGAGAAAACGTTGGGCCTATTTAAGCTTTGAGTGAGAGGATTAAATTCTGCCTGATGTGAATAGGAAGCACGGAGTCCTGGACTGGTTTTTGGGAGGGTTTGGGGTTTGTTTTTTCTATTCCTGGTTTATTAGTGCTCCAATCCCAGAATGGTTTGGATTGGAAGGGGCCATCCCATCCCACCCCTGCCATGGGCAGGGACACCTCCCACTGTCCCAGGCTCCAGCCTGGCCTTGGGCACTGCCAGGGATCCAGGGGCAGCCACAGCCTCTCTGGGCACCCTGTGCCAGGGCCTGCCCACCCTCACAGGGAGGAATTTCCCCCAATTTTTTCATGGAATTCTGCCCTTACCTCATTCTCTACTTACTTTCTCCCTGATGGTGTAAAAGTTCATTGAGGTCAAAATTCTGCTGGTGCTGTTTAGAAGAGCTTTGGGCAGCAATAGAGATGACAAAGCTGTCAGGAAACCAGAAAATTGATATTTTAGATCATTCTTGCTTTTCCTTTTGATACAGTGAGCGTTTGGTTGAAGGGTGAAGGTCAAGCTGAACTAAGCAGCAATCACTGATAACACAGACCAGGTATCATAAATACCTCAATTAACCTAAATGAGTAGTCAGGACAATGAACAAGACCCTTTTGACCTGTTGATAGCCCTTAAAATTTAAAAAACCCAAATAAAAGTCAGAAGAAAATCCACAAATTACTCTTCACTACACGACTTATTACCCAAATTCTACTTTTGCTGAGCAGGGGTGGGAAGGGCTCTTCACAGACTGACACAATTTCCACGCCTTTCGCTCTAGGAAATGCTATTTATTATTAAAAGCCTTTTTTTTGTTAGCGTAGCAGCAAAAAGGGAAAGCAAATATTCACTGTAACGAACTTCATTACAACTCTTTCATACATGGAAAAGTTAGTGACAAACTGCCAGAGGTTATAAATATCTGCTTATAAATATTTAAAAAAAATCAGTGATTCGGGCGTCTCCTTGTGATAAGCAAAGCAAACTCTTTAAATTTACAAAAGCAATTCCTCTAATAAAATGATGGTTCAGAGCTGCCATTTGTCACTTTGTGCTGACTCAGGCAGTGCAATGCTGCCCCTGGCGTTCCTCGGGATGGAAATCTGGTCTCCTTCCAGGGAAAAGGAACATTTGCAATGAATATTCCCCACTCCTGGGCAGGCAGAGGCTGCCTGGGACTGGAAATGAAGAGTTTTATTCTGCTTTGCTTTGTGGTGAAGCAGATGCCAAGCAAGCCCTGCATGTCCCAGGGGTAGGAAATGGTTTGGTACTTCAGTGAGTGAAGTGGAATTACAATTTGGGAGAGAAAAAATCCTTTTTTTTTTTTTTTTTTTTTGCTTTTTGTCCGCTGCACCTTTATTACTTTATTATTGAAGTTTATGTGGTGTCAGGAAAACAAGGAAATTACCGTTGATCTAAAAAGTGGATTGAAATAGCCAAGAATACCATTGCCTTTCAATTTCTCACCCCCAGAACTCCCCTGGCAGCCTCTGATGGAGCTGAACCAATATTCCATTAGACCAATTGTAAAGTTTGGGAGATCAAGAAATACCTCAGAACCAGAAATTATCTGTCCTACAGTGCCGGGTTTGCACAAGTTACAGCTTGAGGATCAATCAAATTAAATCAGAGTTACCTGGCTGAGTCATCCCTAAGGAAACCTGGGAATTACAGTCCCCAAACCGATGGTACTGGAATCAGTCAGGTACAGCTGCCGTGGTTAGAGAATATTGTGCTCACAGGATGCTCCTGAATATCCCCATCATGGACCTGAAGCTCCCATCCTTCTGGGAACACCTCTGTAACCAGAAATTTGCCCTAAAACTCCCGGTTCCTGCTCCTGTGGCTCTTCCCCAGAAAATTTAAAGTGAGGACATGGTTCTGCCTCAGCAGCCTCTGCATTACAAACCCCAGCCTTGCCAGGAAACCTTGGGTTGGCAGAAAAATCCAAGGCTGCCAAAATAGAATGAAATCTTAGGAATATTCCTCAATGTTGGGCAAAATTTCTTAATAAAAAAAACCCAAACAAACCAGTGCTGTTGGGAAGAGAGGATAACTCCAAATATATCAATTAATCCTTCAATTTTAAATATGGAGGGGTTGGCACACCTGTACAAATATCCAATGTGCTGTTCTTTCATGAAACATCTTCATATTTCACACCCTCACCCTGTTTTTTTTGGTGTTATTTTAATTTACCTGCTTCGCTCCTGTTTTCAGTTCACACACAGGTGTGTTGGGGGGTTCCTTTTTCACTTTTTAGTGCTCTATGAACAACCAGAGAGAATAACAGGAAAATTTTAATATCTGTTTGTTGAGCTCAGGAAGGACAGGACTGGTAAACAAGGGTGGGGGGGAGATAAAGATAAAATGTAGCATATTTGATTTCCCAAGCCCAATAAAACCAGGTGGAAGCTGTGCCTTGCACCCAATTTATGCTGCCAGAGTGGCTCTAACAAGCTTTTGCTAAAATAATATAAATGGAAATTCTTGGTTAATACAGGAATTAAGTGCACACAGAAAACAGGATCTATGAAAAAATGGGGATTTCATTAAAAAAAAAGTGTTTGTCAGTTCTTCAGTGTCCCGGCAGGAAGGCAGAGGAGCTGTTCTCTCCTGGCATCACGAGAGGGCACTCAGCAATTGCATTTCAGCTTTTTTTTTTTTTGCCATCCGTGTCAGGCACAAACCCACGTTCCCCTCCTGCCGAATAAAAGACAGCACGCGATTCCACACAAAGGTTTCTGGGGCGTCACGACAGGATTTATTGCTGACAAATAATTCTCAGCAGAAACGTAAAATAAATGTTGTGTGTAAATGGTGCTGTAACACGGCACTTTGGGGAGCGGAGGAAGTTTTAATTGCGAATAACAGGTATTTATTTATGTCCCATCACACACTGGATGCTCTGGAGTCAGGGTGATGCCTTCCAAATACTCCTGTGCAGGGCAGGGAGCGGCACAACATTGTCTGAGAGAAAAAAAAAAAAAAATCCTGGCGGAAAAGGGGATTTTGGGGGTTTGTGAATGGGGAAAGTTGAGGTGGAAGAGGCAGCCTGGCTTTGGTGCTCCGTGCCAGGGAGGGCTGATCCCAAACATCACCCGAGCTCCAGCCCTGCCCCTGCAAATGCAGCTAAAGAGGAGCACTTAAGAATAAGTACAAACAGTTAAATAGGAGCACTTAAGAATAAATATAAACAGCTAAATAGGAACATTTAAGAATAAACACAAATACAAAGAGTTAAATAAGAACCACTCTGCATAATAGGTGCAAAAACCACCAGCTGTGTGCTGGAGATCTGTGTTTCCCGCTCTGCTGTAGAATCATGGAATCACAGAATCCTTGATGTTGGAAAATCTATCCAGGCTCATTCTTTCCAGAGGAAAGAGAGATGGGAACAAAGTTGTCGGGACCAAGGTTTGGTTTTTGTGGTGTGTCTGGGGCTGTGTGTAACTTATGGCAGCACCATTTTGTGGTGGGGGTGGAGCTCTCCAGGCACCTCCAGCTCTGGAAGACTCTCAGGAAAACCAGGAGAGCTTTCTGAAGGACAGAACAGAGGCACCTGTGGGACTGTGTAGCATCACAGTGCTGAGGCAGCTGCCAGAAATACTGTGCCTGGACTAATCAATAATTGTTTGGGTGAATCAATGATTCTCACTGAGATTGCCTTGGCAGGTTTGGTTTTTTTTTTTTTTTTTTGCAGGTAAGTGGTTTGTTGGGAGCACAGGCTGAGGTAGAGCCTTGCCCTGAGCCCTGCTGTGCTCCCAGCTCTGAGCAGGGCTCTGAGCAAGTCCACTTTGAGGTTTTTCATCAGTCCACATCCTTTTTCCAGCTAAGAAATTGATACTGGGGCATCTGGAGCGTCTCTTATCTCTGTTTCCATGTGCCATAAGCTCAAGGAGGAGCTCTGCTGTTTCAGTTAAGCCCCTCTGTTTCCACCAGAGGCTTTCCCAGTGTGAGAGGACTGCCCTGGCATCCTCTGCCATCCTCCTTGCGAGGGGAATCCTGAGCAACGCCGTGTGATCCAAGTGGTTCTTCCCTCCCTGCTATCATCAGGAAACACAAGGTTCTTAGCAGATAAAAGGTTGTGAAATTCTTGGCTGTTCAAGCCCGTGGCAAAGACCAAAAGCCAGGCAGAGCAAATCTCTACACCTGCCTCTGAGCCTGGCTTAGGATCCTTAGGCTGGTGGCTTTGCTTTGAAGCAAAGCTGGAGTCACAAACTCAGTGTTTTCCTGCAGGGACGTTTTCTCCTTTTGTTAGAAGTCCATTATTTGGTTGTCACCAAAATGGAATCTAAACTTTTTCCACAAGAAGCCTGTTTTAAAGGAATTCTATCCATCAGATGAGTGCATTCTAAGAGGACAGATATTTTGTGCCATGTTCAGAGAAGTACTAAAAGCCTGGAGCCTGACCCTAGAAATGAACGTTACTGTTTTCCTTCCTGTGCCATTCCTTTTGCTCTCATATCATCTGGAGTAAACAAAGGATGTGGTTTCTCTTTTCAGGAAAAAAAGGGGGAGCAGGAAGTTTATTTATACTGAATCATGTTAACAACATAAAACATTTAATGTCCTTAAATGATCTAAAGTGTTCTAGATGTGAGTTAGAGCTGCAATGTTGTTTGAGGTCTCGATCTGTGTGATCCTAAAACCCACAGAACTTTGATGTCCTGCACAGCTGCAGCATCACAGATGAATGAATACACAAAAGATGTTGGAACTGCAAGTTCACGAACCAGGAAACTCGCTCAACAAGAGCACAGGGAACAGTGGGTCCCCTTCAGATCAGAAATGCTGTGGTTTCAGAGTGGAAATGCCAGAGCTGTGATGGGTTCAGTCATGTGGGGTCACTCCATACTGACGGAGGATGTGTCATTTTCTTCAGGGAGAGAGAGCCAAAGGTCAGGGAAAAGAACAATTCCAAGTGCTGAGTCATCCTGTGCTAGTTCTGAGAGCAAAGGCTTTGTGTGCTGCGTTTGTGGGTTTTGTTCAGCACAACATCAAACACCAAAGGACAGAACTGGTGAAACACAAAGGTAAAGAAATCAGGGGGGAGCTGGCAGGGAAAGGCTCATCCTTTACAGACTGTATTTCTGTGAGTGAGCTCAGCTATGATTTTTAACTGGAAATAATGAGAAATAAAAGCCCAATATCTGAATTGGCCAGAGGAATATTGCACAGCAGGGCCTGCTGTAGTTTGTGTAGATTTCTCTTTGTGGAGAAACCTCAGTTGGAGGGTGAAGGAAACTGAGTCAGACAATTATGGCTTCCCCGAGAAAGGGTTCAATAGAAAGTTGAAGGTGGGAATATAAGGAGAAAGAAAAAAAAATTAATTTTATGATTTAGACCCTCTCTCCTTATCTTAGAGATCTCACATTTTTGGCATGAAAAACCTTTAAAGTTCCTTTTACCCATGGTCTGTAACCCTCCAGGAGATTTCCCTTTTTCATGGAATGCAGCAGCTCCTCAGCTCCTCTGCAGTTGCCCAAAGCTGGCTTTCCTGCCTGCTCTAGATAATAATCAATAAAGGAGAGCAAGAACATTGATTGGGAAAAATATCTTACGGAAACAATCTTATTTTAGGCATTTGTGCCCATTCTCTTCCATGTGGGCAGTAGCTGCTAAAAATAACAAGGCAGAAAACTAATGCTGTAATACACTGATTAAGTTTTCTTTAGCTTTCCTGGGGATCTTGCCCAGATTTGAGTTCTACTGATAAAATTAGAGGTTGAGGTCTCCCAGCTTGGCTCACAGCACTTGTTACACCAGGAGCTGCTTGACGCTGCAATTTGGCAACTTTGGGCAGAGCTGCTGGAGAAAAGCACTCAAAAAGGAGATACCCCAAAAAACATTTCCTACTCAAAATAACAGATAAACAGTGTTACACTGATTTAATAATTGCTGCTGGCAACTCAGCCGTCCGGCTGTTAAATACAACCTGGGAGCATTTAATGCCTTCAATAATCAGATATTTTTGAGTGTGGTGCCTTCTGTAGGTTGCAGGAACCCGGCTTTAGGTTTGCAGGCTCCCTCTGCTGCATCCCTCCATAATTTAAAGGAATATTTGCAATTACTATAATCCTCTCATTATACTGTGTTTTACATCACCCAGCAACAAATTCCAGTGATGGCAGCAATGAACTAGCCCAGAGTAACATTTCCTAATACAGATCAGGGAAATGAAGATGACAATTGCTTCCCATTTTTCCTGCATCCTGGCACGATGTGAAAATTCGTAGCAATTTCCCTGCATAGAAATCTAATTAATCAATACATTGGAACTGCAGTCTCAGCAGCTACTAAAGTAGGGCTCAGGATTAATTTTTTCAGCCCTGAGATTCAAACAGCCTTTCTTTTTAATTCTGTTATGTATTTCAGCACACAACGTGCTGCATTTAAATAGGAGCTGGATTACTTAATTATTCAAGTTGTTTAAGGTGGGTAATTAAATGCCACTACTAATGTATTAAGTATTTTACATTTTATTTCCATTAAAAGTGATTTTTAAGTACAAACTCAAAGGATTATTTGAGTTTCCAAATCCACTTTTCTCCTGCTTTTTCTGAATTGCCTGATTGCTCATCCCCCCCAGTATTTCCAGCTTTGAAACAAGAATCAGAACAAGCATTTATGGAAACCAACACGAGCTCCCACTTTTGCAGTTACTTGTTTTAGTAACCCTTTTAATCTTTTAATTCCACCTTTTCCAGTTACCTAAAACACTGAGCAAATTATCCTCAGCAACTCACCCCTATTTTCAAATTCACATAACCGTCTTTTTGTGTGCTACTGATTTCTCTTTGGGTGGTTTTTGGTGTTTTGTTTTGTTTTGGTTTTTTTTTTTGGTTTGTTTGGTTTTGGTTTCATTTGGTTTGTTTTTTGTTGTTTTGGGGGTTTTTTTGTTTCGTTCTTTTGGGGTTTTTTGGGGGTTTTTTGTTTTGGTTTTGGGGTGGTTTTTTTTGTTTTGGTTTTTTTGTTTGGTTTTTGTAGGGTTTTTTGCTTTTGTTGTTTTTATTTTTTTGGTTTTGGGGTTTTGTTTTTTTCTTTTTTTTGGTTGTTGGTGTTTGGTTTGGCTCTTATTTATTTATTTTTTCACTTCAATTTCTGCTTTCAGAGTAGGACAATGGAAGTGTCCAAGGCCAGGTTGGACAGGGCTTGGAGCAGCCTGGGATGGTGGAAGGTGTCCCTGCCCACGGCAGGGGTGGAACAAGGTGTAGCTTTGGGTTTATCTGGTTTTTCATGACTTTTCTCTTCCTCAGCTCTTTGAGTAAGGCACCAGGCCTGAGGGGTGAAGTTTCAGAGTAGTTTCTGTATCTGGCTTCCCTCTGGAAATTGGGAACAATCAGTTAAAGCTGAGCAACTTGCAGCCAGGAAGTCTCCATGGCTACCAGAGGCGCTCAGGCTGTTTTCTAGAGACAGTGCAAAACTGGGATGTGAAAATATCACCAAGATTCCTTTTGCCTTGTACACAGGGCAGTGAAATCCCTCCATAAAGAAATCAGCATTTATAAAAACACAGTTGGGCTGGGATGGGGGGAGGGTTACATGGAATTAGGAGCATGCCCTGGATCTGGTGTGATAACATCACCATCCTGATGTTTTCTCCTGGGATTTTCCTAGCTGTGTGGTTTCCATCCAGGCCATTATAAAACTGCGAATAAACTGGTTTTTCACACGTGGCACTAAGGACAGTTTTGGGAAGAACATGGGAAGCTGGGTGTTTTGATAGGAGAATGTGCTGTGATGCCTTAGGATTTTAGCTTTGATATTTTCCATGTATTTGTAACCCTGCAGTTCTTTAGTGTAGAACTCTAAACTCCACACACAGTGTCAGCTGCTGCTTTCCCATTTGGCTCAGACACAACAATTCCTCTCCAGGCCTGGCAATCAAGGACACCTCACTGTCTCAGGCCCCCAAAAATGGAAACAAAAGTGAGTTGGGGGGAGCAAACTTGGGGTAAATGACTTCATTCCCTGCAGCTGTAATTGCAAGATTAACCCCCAATGTGCAAATGGCCCAAACTTCTAAAAGTGTGAAAACCCGTGACCCTGTGTCCATTTTTGGGTGCAGCCCCTGGGGGGCTTTGTCTGCCCTAAATGTACCTGAAGACCCTTTAACAAATTCCTTTTTATTCCCTTAATTTTGCCTGGCCTCTGTTTTTAGCAGCCCAAAAAGGCATCAGCTGTAGGGCAGGGTCCTTCCCCACACAGAGCATCCCAGCAAGGAGCTCTCCCTGCTGCTTTCAGGGTGTTTGCTCTGCTTTGTGCAGGGATCACCCCCGTGGCTGACAGGAGCCCTGGTGACAGAATGGGCCCTATCCAAGTTTCAGGGCTGATCTCTTGAGCATGAATTGGGTTTCTGTTTGAATTTTGGCCCTCTGCGAAGCTGGCTGCTCATTTTGCAAAGGCAAACCCAGAATACTAAGCAGGTAATTAATTTCTGTTCTTTGCCAGGAGTCAAAAGGCAGCGTTCCCCAGGCATTGAAGACTGGTGAGGATTTTCATGAAACTGAGTGTTTAAAAATATATAAGTAACATATTGCTAGAATTTGTGTGCAAATGGCAACCGAGTATCACTGATATTCACGTTTTACTTTATTAGTGCCTGTGGTTTTCTGCTGGCTTACTTAAAAATGCCTTTTGTAGTGCAGTTGTGTTTGTTAAGGGGCTACAAAGCTCTCTAGTGAGGTCAGGGTGTCTGGCTCGCTTGCACCAGAGCAGTTTCCTTTTTGCAAGTAGGAAGGAGTGAGCCAAGCAGGGTTAGGAGAAGGCACTGCCTCCGAGGATGCAATGAAACCTGTGTGTTTCCCTGGGAGCAATAACAGGAAGATGAACCAAGTCATTCCAGATTGCCCCCAAAAACCCCCCGTGATCTCATTCTGGCTGTTTGGTCTTGAAGGAGGAGAGAAAGGGCTGTGGCCAAGCAGCTCCCTGGAGAACAGCAGCTGTTCTCTGCTCAGGTCATCAAAGAAGTGTTCCCAGTCAAAAAGAGAGATTTCAGGGAGCTCCAGGCAAGCAGGGCAATAAGAGAAGCCCCTGGAAGCAAACAAAGAATGCTTGAGCTACGTGATGAGGGAAATCTCAGGCTGGCTCAGGCCAAGGCTGTGAGCTGAGAAGTTCTTTGCTATTCCCAGCGAAAGAGTGAAGAGGTGCAAATAAAGATAAATCACCCTGTAACACAGCCAGAGTGTGTAAATTAAGGACTCCAGCCCTCTGAAATGGGAAATTAAAGACCCCAGGCTGAGGGAGGACTTCTTGTCCAACACACAACACTGAAAATCTCATTAGGAGATGTCCTGGAGAGGAGCTCAGCCTCTTGCTCTGATTCCTCCCTGGTTCTCCCAGAAAAATTTCCTGAACATCTGCCTGCCTCTCACCATCTGAGCTGTTACTGAGCCACCAGGCATGCGGGATTTTAAAGGATAAAAGAGATTTGGAAGCCTTAGACCTGCATGTGCCCAACTTTCTGCAATATTTTTCTGAGCTGACAAGACAAAGCCTCTTGGAAGCTCAAGTCGTCCCAGAGGGTCTGTAAAACTAGGGGTTTTTACAGAAAAGTCACAACTAAGAGAACCCAGACTTATTTTGCTTCTCAATTTAGATGGCAGGCTGCTGTTTCTAAGGATGTGTTTCCACGTGCTTAACACTCAGGATGGTTTTGACATCCTCCAAGTATGTATGGGTATTTTTAGAACCGTGGTTTTTTATCCAGAAAGTGCTCCAGCAGACGTTTGTAGCCACCCTGGCAAAAAAACTCCAGCCAAAAAGAAGGCAGCATCACTGCAAGCCCATGTGTTCAGGAAGCACAGCAGAATTTAAGCCAAACCCAGCTCATCTCTCACCATTTTAAAGCTCTAAATGTCAAGAGAGCTCAGCAGCTGTCAGTTGAAAACATTTCCCCTTCCATATTGGTCATTCCCTGAGCTATATGCACACTAAATTATTTATTAATTTGCCTTAATAAAAAGAAAATTGTCTCCTTATGCCCCCACTAAATATCTGATGGTATATATAAACTGCATTATATCCGATATTGATCTGATCTTGTGTATATATACTGACTTCCAGTCACTTAAAATTAATGTAATTGAGTGTAGAAGTGCCAGGCACGTTCCTGGAAGGCAGATTAATGATCTGGTGAAGTGATCAAGCACTTAGTGGCTTCTGCCTGATAAATCATTTCACCTCCTTCTTACGTAGGGTATTTAATTATGGTCCTTTAACCACTGTTGACTGTTGTGCCGTGGTAGAAACTAAAGCAATCAAAACATTAACTTGAGCATGGAGTTGGAAATTCTTGTATTTCTTGTATGAGCAATGCTGCCAGTCAAACTGGGACTAATTTCGTTTTTTGAAGAAGTCTCAAATATCTCAGAGAACTTATTTTTCATTTGGCTGTTAGTTTCAGGGGGTTACTAAACAATTTACGTGTTTCTCTGCACACAAAGCAGAGATGCAGGGTTGTTGACAATACCCAGGCTGCCCAGGGAAGCTGTGGAATCACAGTCCCTGGGAGGGCTCAAAAAAGGCACCTGGGGACAGGGTTTGGTGGTGGATTTGGCAGTGCTGGGTTAAGGGTTGAGCTTGATGGTCTTAGAGGGATTTTCCAGCCTCTGGTTGTGTAAAATCAGGAATGGAATAAATGCATCCTGTCCCATTGGAGCAGCTGGGAGGGATTCATACCCATACCACTAAAGCGGTTGCTCTCTGGTCTCTCAGTTACAATTTTGGGAGTGTTCATCTAATATTTTTCTAATATTCTTCTTTGAAAAGGTCTCTTGCAGTGAGAAACCTTGCAGTGGAAGCACAGGCTTATCAGTTTTAGCCCAGAAATAGTAATTTACACCTGAAGCCCCAAACACAAGGTTCTTTTCTTCCTGCTGGAAATCACTTTTATCTTCTGAGCAGAGCAGTGCTGGCAGCAGGTTTGGCTCTTCCCCAGGGAGAACCTGCCTGTCCTGGAGATAGAAAATTCTCCTTCCTCCCTGATTTCTGCATTCATGCTTGGAAAAATTGCCTGCCTGCTTAATTTCTACTATTTTCTCTCTGCTAATCCCCACCTTGGAAGGACTTTTAAGGGGGCTTAGAGGAATGAGAGAGCAGGCTGAACCAGACAGGCTCTGATTTTTCGGTGTAGTCTTCATAATGAATGAAATTAAATAGGGCTGGTGGCTGCAGTAGCAGCTTGAGGGGTGAGAGGGAGCTTGGGATGTTCCCATTGTTGCAGAACCCCACCTGATTCACCCTTCCAGGGCTTTCCCTGGCTCCAACAACCTTCTCTTCCCAGTGAATTGGGTGTTCAATTATTGGCTGGGCTTGAGGCAACCTGGTCTGTGGAAGGTGTCCTTGCCATGGCAGAGCTTGGGTTTAGGTGACTTTTGAAATCTCCTTGAACCCAAATCATTGTGATTATGCCACTTTTTGGGGGTTTTGGAGGGAAAATCAGGAGAATTGCTGAGGCCAAGGGAGACTTTTCCACTGCACGGGCACGGCTGGAATCCCTTTTGAGATGAGACATTATATAATTCTCCCAGGATTTTGGGGGGGAATTGTTTGTTTTTATGGGGTAACCAAGGTGCCAGTGCAGCCCGCGGGAGGCTTTTTCCACTGCCTCAATTCCCTGTCACAGTCAGGGCTGGGAGGCTCTCTCTGCTCGGTCAAGGACCTCCTGATGGCTCTGGAGTCTCCACTCGGCCCCTCAGTGTCCCTTTGTGTGGGAGGGGCGGCCTCGGGTGACCCTCAGCGGTGGCACTGGGCTGTCCCTGGCTGTCACATCATTGGGAACAGGGGCTGCTCCTCGGGATCCCTCGGGGGCTTTGTCCACGGGCAGGGAACGTGCCCATGGAGCTCCTCTCCTCAGGGAAAGCACACACTGAGCGCGTTTGCAAAGCACCCGCTAATTAAATCAGATTTAATTATCAATCTACCAGGCTTAATTTGCTGTTTTCACGTTCTATTCGGAGTGGATAAATAGAAATACAAATACAAATAGGGCAATGCCACCATGAACTCGACTTTGTGAGTGCAAAGCTGCTGAGGTTGGCCAGGAGGGGTCTGGCAGCGAGGCCTCAAACTGGGTTTGTTTGGGGACGTCTTACATATTTAATCACCGATTTCTTTGCTTAACCTTTTGCTGAATAAGATTTTATACCATTTATACCAGAAATGAGCACTTAGAACTTCGGTCCTGGTGATATCCAGGTTCTCTCTGACCCTTCTGGGATCCCCACAGAGATCTCCCCATTGGAGTTAATGTGCTGAACTAAAGATTCCAAATTACAGTTGAACATTTTGATGAGGGGGGGAAAAACATCTCAGATCTCGGGGTGGACTGAAATCAAGGCAGCCAGACAGGAATGAGGGGCTCCGTCTCCTTTTCTGCTGCTTCGGGTCAGTCTTTGATGGCTTCTCCTAAACGGAATGGGAATTGCTGCTGAAAGCAGGGGGAGGAGCTGGAAAAAGAGCGTGACTTTTGCTGAAATGTCATCGCAAGCTGTTAGTGGAGGAGGAACGAGGGGAAACAACACCGTGGTGTGCGAGGCACTGCGATGCCTTTGTTGTGTGCCAGAGCAGCTCCCAGAGCCCAAGCAGGACTTCAGCTCTGCTGCAGTGACATTTGTAAATGAGAACGTGGCAAGGCCCAAGTTTGGCCAGGATAAAATGCTCTTTTTAAGGGTGGAGGATAAAAACAAACAAAAACCAAGTCTGGCTTAGTGGAAAAGGGGAGTCAGTCCAGGGGGAGAAATATAAAAAGGTTTAAGGAGCAAAACAGAATTCAGAAAGAGCAGAGCAGGAATGCCAAATCACACAGGAGAAAGGGTCTTGCAGAGGTAGAATGAGAAGGGCTGGGAGGGAAGGGACAGGGAGAGGGGGGAAACAGCTTCTGGAATGGCACAGAGGCTTAGAAAGCTAAAATGAAAACAAAAGGCCAAGGGAGAACATTGACATGGATATAAGGAAGAATGAATGGCTGTAAGGCATTCGAAGAATGCCTCTTACAGCCTTTGAACTGAGGATCCTTTTAAATTTGTTATGAATTTTACCCTATGTCCTGTTTTGCTGTTTGGTACGAGGCTGTTATGTGAAAAATACACCCCTCGTTTCAGGGAGCTGCCATTATTCCCTGGGATTTCATGGAACTTAGCACTGCTTAATGTCTCCTTTCATTTCACTGACGAAGTGACAGATTGACTGGGGGCATCTCTGACCCCCCGTTTGTGCCCGAGCTCCCTCTGTGCTGTAACAAGGGCAAACTCTAAACCACAACATTTTAGAGATGCCATTTGGAGACCAAAAGGAACAGCACAAACAAACCCTCAGCAGCAGCTGGTCGGGACTGGGGGCAGAGGTGGGCTGTCACCTTTGCTTTTCCCTTTCCACCTCTTCCTGCCTGCTGCCTAACGAGGCAGCAGCACTGTGAGCACAGAGCTGCTGGGGCAGAGCTGGGAGTCTGCTGAGAACGGCCTCCTGTGCAGAAGGGCTGCCTGCAAGGCTGGACAGCAATGCCAGCACATCCAGCCTGGAGGCCAGGCTAAGACTGACCCACTGCAAACAGCCCCCGAGCTTCACCAGGTCCCACCTTGAGGGGGGAAACACCTGAGGATTGGTTCATCTCTGCTCTCAGAGGGGTTTGCAGCCCCTTCCCATCCGAGGAGATTCCTGCCCTCAGGCATGGACAGAGGGACTGCCCAGGAATGACGCAGTGATCTCCTGGAGGTTTGGCTGCTCCAGATATTCATGGGAACCCCTTGGTCCTGCAACATTGGAGAGCCATGGGACCCTGCACCGCTTCTCCATCCTTCCAGGCATGTTGTCCCACAGCGGAGACTGGAAATTTAGATAGAAATGGAGTTCTTGACATTTTCCTGTCTTAATGGGGATGGGAAGCCATGCCTTCCAACATTATATATTAAAAAATACAAAGGCTTTGAATGGCAGTATAATTATAGCCTGGATTGATTATGAAGTTGTTGCATTTTCTGTCATCATTTGATGTTTGCTTACAAGAGATGGATGTGCCTGCACTGCCTGGGAGATTTTGTAGCCAGTTCTTGCAGCTTCATTCCAGAGCTTTACACATTCACCCATAATACAGTGCTTTTATTAAATGCAGGGTTTAAGTAAACCTCCAAACTGAAATCAGAACCATGCAAAAAATGAGACACATGGAAAGCAGCGGATGATGTTGGGCTATTAAGAATAATTAATACCGAATTTAATTGACAATTACTTAGCAAGAGTGATATTTGGCTTTCAAAGGCCATCTACATTTATGGTGCTATATAGAAACAATAAAAAGAAGCAATCTGTTTTAGGGGGAAATGCAAATGCTGGGCTCCTTTATCCTCGGGCAGCTTCTCCTGGAGCAGAGCAGGTACAGGAAGGGTGGTGCACGGCGTTAATCACAACTTCAGAAAGCATATCCTAATTGTTTCCCTGTCGGTACAGGCTGGATTTTAATCCTTTTGGGAAAGGAGGTGAGAGCTTTTCGGGTTAGTGTTATTTACATATTAAAGATTCATCTGTTGTGTTAACAGGCTGTGGAGTGTGAGCATTTATCCACGGGCAGGTGGATAAATTCACTTTTATATTCAATCCCGGTTACTTTGTGATGCCGGGAGTATTTTCCACGATTTTTTTTTTCGTGTTCATAGTTTGAACACTGATCTCCACTCTCCTTTGTTAACGTGCTCATGTTATCACCACTTTCTCACCCTTGAGGCTTTTCTCCCCACTTCGTGAATGTGGGCAGAAAGGAAAGGGGATAGGAACAAACAAATTAGCTAAAGAATCTGTAATGGAATGAATGAAAAAGCCCCATAAGGAATCAGTAACTAATGAGTAGGAAGTACTGTACAGTATGTCATTCATTTAGCCCTCCCTGCTCGGGGTAGTAGCAGATGGTGCCCTGAGGGACTCGGGTGTTCCCATCCATGCTCCAACACTACCAAAGAGGGGAGATGAGAACAGGGGGATGAGATGGATCACACCAATCAGCCCAGCAGAAAAATGATTTTGATTACAT
The DNA here is from genome assembly GCA_013390045.1 of Picathartes gymnocephalus. NCBI lineage: Eukaryota > Metazoa > Chordata > Aves > Passeriformes > Picathartidae > Picathartes > Picathartes gymnocephalus. Next base: position 161,870 of record WEKY01033776.1, read on the forward strand.
AACTAATGACCCAGGGAATTAGACAATATCAAAAATAGGAAGGATGCCAATTTGTGCTGTGACACGTCTGAGCAGCCAAAGCCATGTGGGGGCTGTGTAGTGAGAGTTGTGTTGATGGTTCAGAAAAAAAAAGGAGGGCTCCTCATCAAGCCTTCAAGAATATTCCTTTCATTTGACAGCAATTTCTCTGGATGCTGAGAGAACTCCACCGCTGGGTATTCCTGCAGTAATCCTGACTGGCCTGTGCACTTACAGGTTCTCTTTTTGCCGTATTTTGCTCAGCTGGAGGGTTTTTAGAATCTGGTTTTGCTCCAGTTTTGTTAAGCAGCTTTCCTGTGAGCGCAGTAGGAATGGGGCTGAGGCCTCAGCCCTGCAGCTGAGCGTGCAGGGACTGCCAGAGCGATTCCTGCTGGTGGCACCCACTCCTCCAGGAGCAGCTGGGGACCTCTGTGTCATGGACATGTCCTCTGCAGGACCAGGCACAGCTCTTGGTCACAGACCTTGAAAAGATGGCATTGTGGCCCGTCAGAAAACTGAAACATCCCACGCTGAAATATTCCAGGAGAAGGAATATTGGATGAAATGTTAATTTACTCATGAAAAGCCTTTGGTTAGCTGATCTCCCTCCCCTAGTCCTAATCTGTTTTCTTCTCCAATTAATTGATTTATTTATCAAAATGTCTGGATTGAGATGGCAAACTCTTCCTGTCTGTGCTGTAATCCTGATTCCAGGATCCCGTCAGTGGCTACATATGTGCCATTGTGATGGGAAAAAAGGACTTTTGTTGTCCCACGGCTCAGGGGTCTGGCTACACAACGTGGAGCAGCCCAAAATTACGTGAAACGCAGCTTTTTGCCATCTGCTGGAAAATGTTAATGAGCCGATGATCTCATCCCCTACTTTAGACAGGTGCCCACGTCCCCAAAAACGTGACGAGAAATGACATCTTTGCTGACAGTCTCATCAGATTAATTGGACTTCAGGAGTGAGCTAATTCTCACATCAAGAGGCTTGAGAACATACTGAGGGAGCTGTGTGAGGAACCCTGAGCTCCTGCTTCTTGTGCTGCCGCCAGATCACAGCAGCTTTGATGGACTGGATTAGGAAATCAATACGCACACATCGACATGCTAATCCCTCCAGGGACACTCATTAAATGACGTTCAGATCAAGGCCATAACCGTGTGTGTGCAATCAGGAGCTGCAGCACAGCGTCGCCTTTCACTGGGGTGCTTTCCCCAAACAATTCTATATAAACGGATGCAAAATATTTAAATATATACTGAGCTCCCCAAACCGTGAATTTGAGCATTCGATGGAACCTAAGGCGTTAAAAGCATGAGGAAGGGGCAGGTTTTGGTGGTACCTGCAAATTAATGGGGAGAAACTCCGAGGAGCGAATGGGATCTGCTGGGTCAGGAGTTCAGTTCTCTGCTGGAGGAGATACCCATGCCATGGAAAACCTTCCAGGAGGTGCTCAAGTGCCATTTGAAAATTAATTAGAATTTTTTCTCCTCTTGGGACTCTGTCCTGTAACCTTTCCCCAATAATGGGGAAGAGGCTGTCATCTAATTTCAGAATAAATATAGTCCTGGCTAATTTATATTAATTTTTTTTTTTCCTCTTTCTTTAACTTACAAATCCTTTTCTCCTCTCCGGGTGTATTTACAAACAGGAATATCTACCCTGTAAATAGATGGGGGCTCCTCTCTAAGGCTGGATTGCCAAACTTAGTGAATGTTTTCTCATTAAAGCATCCCTGGCCTTTGCTCATCCCTGCATTTCATTTTCTCACCGATTCCTGCAGGATTTCAGGCTTTTGAGATCAGAGTGACACAGGGACATCACTCTTCCTGTGCTCCACATCACCGTCATTCCCCAGCTTGCATTCCTTGCCCTGCACAAACCTTTCAGTCCCGTTTTGGGACAGCAGATGTTTTTCCAAGGAGCCAGCTGGGCAGGTGGCTGAAATCCTGCCAGGACGAGTGTTCTGGTGGTGTTACATTTGCCTGAGGGAAGGTGGAGAAAAAATAATAATTAAAAAAAAAAAATCATTGAAATATTCTGAGTAAAATCGTTTATATTTACTCCTTGCACTTGGTTTTCTATCTGTTAGAAGTTGCCGTATCTGTAATTAAATAAATAGAATAACATTATTTTTATGCCATTCTGGAATTCACAACAGAGATTCAAATTGCTGTTAGTATTTAAATATTTTGTAAAGAAGAAATATAGCAGCAGCAGCAGCATTTCAGGTTGGATATTTTTAACCCCTCAAAACATTTCTGTGGGAATAGTAGTGTGCATGATACTGAATATATCAGTTTTACTCCATAAATTTTTCACTATTCTTTCATTTTTAAAATATTTCTGTGGATAAAGACAGCGCTTTCACAGCTCACCTGAAGTACCCGAGGTCCCCAAATGTGGTAATTTGAATTTTTTTAAGATTATTGACCAAAAAGACCCAGTGGGGCTGCTGTTACCTCTATTTAATGCTTTGTCTGGTGAATTACTTCCTATGGGCTAATGACTATTGCAAGTCCCAGCTGAATGAAAAAATAGGATTTCAATGTTTTGGGAACCAAGCAGAAATGGGAAGGACAACAAAAAAATTGGGATGTCTTTATTCTAGTTCTTTATCAAATCTCATTCTTGTGATTATTACTTGAAATATACTATCAGCTAATGGGAATGATGGCAGAGATTGTGGATTTGGGGGGTTTGGTTGGTTTTGGGATTTCTTTTCATTGGTTTTTTGGTTGATTTCTTGTGGGTTTGGGTTTTTTGGTTCGTTGTTCGGTTTTTTTTGTTGTTTGGTTGGTTGGTTTTTTGTTGGTGGTTTTTTCTTTTTTTTTTTTTTTGGTGTGTGCTTTGTTTTGGGGAATTTTGCATATGTTGACTGAAAAGTTTTAATGACTAATTATTCTAACTACTAAAAAAAATTGGACTTTTAGAAAAAAGGTAGGTTACCTCAACACATAAACTACCTGGATATAAAGTAAAATGGCACAATAACATTTATTTCCAGGTTTTATGTTCTTTGTAGCTGCCTTCCATCAGATTTTCCTGAGTTTACAGGATGAAGTAAAACAAGGCTACTTTAACTCTATTCCTCCTCAATTGCTCTCATAACCTTGTTTTACCCCATCCTGATTTACAGCAGTTATCACAGCCGAAGGACTGCTGTGTTCCATTTTTTTTTCCCCTGTAAAACCTCTTTTTTTCAGTTTCCCAGACCCTGCTGTGGAGGGTCACACCCCGTCCTGCTCTGGAAGTTCTCCTCCAGCAGGAGAGGCTCAATCCCACCCCTCCAGGATGCTGATTGTCCCTGTCTCATGGGATTACTTATCAGTTTGGACTTCAAATAAACACCTTACAGAGTTTCCCTGACTGTAAATTATAATTTTTTTTACTTCATTTGATCTCCCTGCTCTTTCTTGATCCTCAAAGCAGGCCTTGCGTGACTGTTTAATTGATTATTTGGCTGTTATCTGTTTCATCTTGCATGATTATCAAACACTTTCTGGGCTGGCTTTGGAAGGTTTGTTAGCAGAGGGATCAGCTGGATCAATAGCACAGAACAGAGATGTTAATTGCTTTGTCTACAGCTACCTTCATTTTTAGTCCCCCTCGTCAATCTTGCATGTCATGGTGGTGTGAAATCTTGAGAGACTCTAAATACGCTGCAGACTCAAATTAATTTTGTTGTTATGTATTGTATGTGAAAGATTTGGCCTCAGCTGACACAATCTTTGGGAGAAAATCTGAAGTTCCCAGGCTGCTTTCTGATATAAAAGCAGATTTTGTCAGTTAACTGATTTGTCTACAGCCACCTTCACTTTTAGTCCCCCTCGTCAATCTTGTATATCATGGTGGTGTGAAATCTTGAGAGACTCCAAATCTGCTGCAAATTGAAATTCATGTTGTTGTTATCTGTTATATGTGTAAGATTTGGCCTCAGCTGACACAATCTTTGGGAGAAAATCTGAAGTTCCCAGGCTGCTTTCTGATATAAAAGCAGATTTTGTCAGTTAACTGATTTGTCTACAGCCACCTTCACTTTTAGTCCCCCTCGTCAATCTTGTATATCATGGTGGTGTGAAATCTTGAGAGACTCCAAATCTGCTGCAAATTGAAATTCATGTTGTTGTTATCTGTTATATGTGTAAGATTTGGCCTCAGCTGACACAATCTTTGGGAGAAAATTTGAAGTTTCTGGGCTGTTTTCTGATATAAAACCAGATTTTGTCAGTTAACTGATTTGTCTACAGCCACCTTCACTTTTAGTCCCCCTCGTCAATCTTGCACGTCATGGTGGTGTTGAAATCTTGAGAGACTCCAAATCTGCTGTAAATTTAAATTAATTTTGTTGTTATGTGTTATATGTGTAAGATTTGGCCTCAGCTGACACAATCAGGGAGAAAATCTGAACTTTCTGGGCTGGTTTCTGATATAAAAGCAGATTTGGTCAGTTGATGCTGTTGAATTCTGTGCTATTGAAGTATTGGCAGTGTTGTATAGAAAATAGGTGATCCTTGTTCCCTATAATTCTGCCCACTCCATCTGTGCGGGTTCCACAAAATTGCTTTTTTTAGGGTCAGCGTGGGTCAGTCAGTCCTGATGAGCATGGAACTCGTCTGACTCTGGGTTTAAAGTGACTTATTTTAATGAAAAAGTAGAAATCTACGCTTGTTTTCAACCTGACAGAAACGAAAACATCAGAACCTTTAGAAAAGCTCTCTGGGTTTGCAGACAAGTTAAAACTTGGAGGTTTAAAATGGATATTGGGAAGGAATTGTTCCCTGTGAGGGTGGGGAGGCCCTGGATCCCTGGCAGTGCCCAAGGCCAGGTTGGACACTGGGGTTTGGAGCAGCCTGGGACAGTGGGAGGGATCCCTGCCCATGGCAGGGGGTGGAATTCAATGATCTTCAAGGTCCCTTCCAACCCAAACCATTCTGTGGTGCTGTAACTCTCCAATTTTCCTGCATGGATTACGTTTGAGCCATTTTTTAAAGTATTTCTTATATATTGTGAGACGTGAGAAGAAAATTGTACATAAAGTTTCTAGCAAGCTGCCATGTAAATCATAAAAGCTCATTGTTATCACTGGTAAGGAGAATTCATTTATGAAAGAGATTATTTTATTTATTTCATATTTTATAAAGAGATATTTGTCTGGTGAGATAGCATAATTGGGACTGAAAAGCAGCAGATTATTTTAGGTGCAGGTGACAGGATGACAGAAAATTACGCATTATTACACGACACAGAGAAATTTGTGTAAATATTAATGCAGAGGCTGGGAAAAGGATGGGGAAAGACGAAGGGAGAGTGTGGAGGAAGAAGAACAGACACGTGGGGCAGGCCAGGAGCGTGGCAGCTTTTAGTGCAGTGCCAGAAATGTTTTAATGTGTCGAATAGTGAGGCACTGGTGGAATCAAAGGAGAGGTGATGGAGCCATAGGACAAGAATGTGACTGGTTTGTCAGCTCAGGGGTTGCAGTAATTAATTCTGTTTCTGTCTGGACCTTTCCCTTTTCACTCCCATCGCCAACTCGGCAGGAAGGAATCGAATTCTCAGAAGCTGTGTTATATCAAAAAGGATCAAGTAATTATGCTACAAACCTTATAGAAAACAACTGTTTTAAGTAGAAATATTACAGTATGATCTGATATTCTTTGGGATGTTGGCTTGGATTGAGAAATGCCCATATTTTGATCTTCCCCTCTCCTAACAAACCTGGGATCGCTGAGGACACACAAACACAGACAATATTCTTGTCTTTTTTCGTTTGTGTTGTTTAACCAACTTGTCTTTGTCTCCATCCAGGACAAGAGGGAGCTTTTATAGCCACATTATCTTCCCTCTCTTTCCTCCTTTTCTCAAGCCTTAGGTTTGAATAGAAATGTGTAAATAATTGGTCAATAACAGGAGGAGGCACTTACTGACAATCATGTGAGGAGTCTCCAAGGTCAGAGCTGGAGAACAACCAGGGAGATCTCCTGTGAAGTTTGGTTTTTTTCTCTGTTCCAACATTTTTCTGCACTCATTTTTTAACTGCTGTAGGAAAATGGCAGATTTAATGCGGTTATATATATATATATTTATATA
>WEKY01033786.1:0-20058 GCA_013390045.1 Picathartes gymnocephalus
AAGTCCAGGTAGATGATGTCAGTAGCTCTTCCCTTATCCATCAATATGTTAATTCTGTGCTAGAAGGCCACCAATTTGTCAGGCATTATTTGCCCTTACTGAAGCTGTGTTTGCTGTCACCAGTCACCTCCTTATTTTCCATGTGAGCATTCAGTGTAGTTTCCAGGAGGAACTGCTCCATGATCTTGCTGGTTACAGAGGTGAGACTGCCTGGCCTGTAGTTCCCAAGGTCTTCTGTATATCCCTCTTTAAAAATGGGGATTATGCTTCCCCTTTTCGAGTTGGTGCAAACTTCACTGAAATGCCACAACTCCTCAAATGTGATGGAGAGTGGCTTAGCCACTTCATCTGGCAGTTCCCCAAAAATAAGTAGCCCATGAGTGCTGTATAAATGAAAAATTTCTTTGAAAGTAAGGGTGTATATCACCTCCTGTTCAGGCTGTCATGCTTGAGGATGAAATAAGAAAATACTTTCTTCAAGGCTTGATACAGATGCTAGTGGAAGGTGGCCTATGAACAGGAGGCACCAATTCACAAAATAGGTGACATTCAGTCCCTTTTGGGGACAGGAGTACTTACTCTTTGAAGGGGAAGGGAAGATGAAACAATTAAAGCTGTTTTCTCTATTACTTATCTCCCTTTGTTATCAAATGTAAAATCTGCAAACAGATGTTACAATGGAACCACTACAGTGGAATATGGACAAATACTTAATTTTTCTGTCTCTGTTTACAAGATGATGCTACAAATAAAGAAACATGGGGGAAATAATGAAAAAAACCCCAAAACCAAAAGGAGCTGCCTGCCAGCTCCCACTGCCTCGAGTAGTGTATCCTCCTGCCTGCTTCGAGTGGAAAGCCACACCTGAACGCTTGAGGAGCTGAAAGAGGCAGTAAATCTAGCTGGTAGAGCCACAGATTGTAATTTTCCTAAATCACCCATGACAGGCTCTAAAAGTGCAACCTGCAAACTGCTACCAGAGGAGATGGCTTTCAGAGAGCCGTCTCCACTGCTTGAAGAGGAAAGGTGGGAGGAGGATGGGTGACCACTGTGTTGGGTTTTCTGTATGAGTCTGTTATAAGATGCAGAGTGGAGGAAGGAACTGACTTTCTTCTATTTCCTTTTTAGCTACTAAAGGCATGAACTAATTTACAGGAAAGCTGCTAGGCTTTTTTTTTTCTGTGGGGGGGAGGTGTGGAGAACAAAGACTCTGTGTTTCATTTAATGCTTTCTGGGGGAAGTCAGCTAGCATTTAGAGCTCTTCAATGCCATGGTGCAACAGATCAGAAATGAGCTTGGAGTGTCAGCCGTCAAAATACACATAAAAACCACTTTAAAGAAGTATGAATTATGCATGAGGCACTCAGAAGCTGCTCGGGGTTGTGTTGACATGTCACCAGTGATCTGTGCTTGGGATCAGTGGTGGTCTGGTGGTGCCTTCTTGCTATGAAGCACTGGGTTGTGTTTCCTGGGCTGCAGGGGAATGTGGAGATGGGGAGCAGAGCTGTGTGTGGCTCAGGCAGCTCAGCTCATCTAGAGTATGGTTGTACAGGGCTAAGCAGGGCCACAGGTGGGGAATCCAAAGTAACCAGTCTTCTTTCCATGCAGATGCAGCACTCTTTATACAGCAGAGAGAGGCAGCTTCAGGCAGGAGAGGTTTTGAGCTGCTGTGGCACCTTTCCAGGAGCTAATAAAAGCTTGAAATAGAGCCCAAGCCCAAAATGCACTTCTTTTAGGCTCAGAGTGCCAGTTTTTCTTACTGCTGGAATTCAACAGGAAAAAGCATATAAATTTGTCTTTGAGTTACTAGCTTTGAAACTGCATGGACTTAGAGAGCTTGCATGTTAGTTGACAGGTAAGATGAGGGTCAAACTCTTCTCCTTCTGGTTCTGCTTTGCCATCAGCGCTGACCTCCAGCAGAGAGACAGTTATGCCTGCTAGTGAGGTGAAAACAGGTTGTATCATAGGCTCCTATACAGTTCACCTTTAAAAGCAGCCTGCAGCATGTGGGTGCAGATGGATGATAACTTTGGAAACCACCCACAAGTTCATTAGTCAGGTTATTTAACATATTTAACGTATCTTAAGTTGAGGGATGCTAGGGGTGTTTACATGCTCCCCTAACATAACAGAGCTAGAGGGAAGATATCTTCAGCAGCAGGGCAGTTGCTTTAGTAAACCAATGCACACTTTGAGTACCATCACTTAACCTGCCTTACACTTGAAGGCTGGTGACTGCCTGGAACACTTCAGGTTTTTGAAAGCAATGTCCTGACAGCAAGACCAGCTACCAAAGATGGCTGTTCTAACAGAACAGATTGGGCCCCATATTTTGTGACTGACTCAGCCCTTCCCAATTTCCCAGACTGAAGGGAAAGTTTTTGGCAGTCTGACCCCATTTTGTCAGCTTGAGGCCTAGTAAAGCATAGAGTGAAGCCAAGGTTGTTAGAATCACTCAGCTGAAGCTCAGATCCTTTCTCTGAAACTTTTAATTTACTGATTTATGGCTTTCATATTTTTAAATACATATTTTGCTTTTGCAAATTTTAAAACAAGGAAGAGTAAAATGGCAGTTGGTCAGCAAAACTGACTTCTCGTGAAAACTAAAACAGAAATCAGTTTTGATGTGCTATTGAATGACTTAAATGGTACTCATCCCCAGAGGTTCATAAATATGTCTAATTCAAGCACTGAATATTTATTTACACAATGTATAGACAGCTGATCTGTAATTTATGATGTTTCTAGACATGCGCATTATTTTGTGCCTTCAGGAAAAAATTATCACAGTTTAAGATACTCGTCTTTTTTCTGTTTATCTCGATGATAATTAAAGTCTTTCAAGAGTACTTTTAATAAAGCCTTGCCCCTTCTGTCCCTTTGTCCAGTAAGGCCCACTCTGCTCCACTTTGTGCTAGCAAAGAATGAGATGGAGGAGCTGAGCCTGCCAGGGCCTCTTGGAGTTTCATGAGGAGTTGAGGCATGATTAGAAGCTGGAAAAAGGAGACCAGGAACTTTTATGTGTCAGTTAGAAAGGATGAGAGTTTTAGAAACAGTTTGTGTAGAATGTGAGCCAAGAAAAAAAAAAAGGGTTTAAACTTTTCAAGGTCTTGCTTCTGGTCCTAGTCATGGTAGAAATAAAGAACTAATTGAGCAATAAAACGTGCTTATTGGAGTTGGCTAGGGTAGGATCACTTGTAAAAGATTGCTAACAATAGGATGAAGGTTTTTTCCTCTGCAGAGAAATTAAGGGGTATGAAGTACTTGGCATAATATGGTCATCAGTGTTTGAAATGCACATAGGTGTGTCCTTACCTTCCTTCTGATTTTGGCATTCATAAAATCTTTCCATGGTTCTGGTGAGGAAGGGAGGAAGAAATCCTCAGCCCTGTGAATGAGCAGCAACTTCACTGTCACTTGTGTATGTCAGTGCTGCTTTGGGTGTTTTAAATCTGTGGAGTCTTGTTTCCAAAGTGCAGGTAAGCTGTGTCAGACAGCGCATGCTGCTCAGTGGTAGTCTTGGTGTAGCCCAGGAGCACTCCCAGAATAAACAGTGTGCTCCATCCTCTACTGTTCTTACTGCTGTAAAACCCAATCCTGAAGGTTCCCCTATTGGGCAACTTAAATACCTGTGTCCCATTATGCTGGGCAGTGTAGGTGGAAAAAACCCCACAGTTATTAGGTCCCATAACAAATCTAAATAAACAAATGTAATCAACGGATGTCTTTGGAACTGCTCTCAAATAATGACTACAATTTGTAAGACTAACCACTTTGCTCAGCAGTGAGTAGCTGCAGAACTGGATTTTAAGGAAAGACTGAAGGAAAGCAAGTTGCTCAGGTGCCAGAAATATCCTGCTCTGTTTCTGTAAGAGAACATAAAGCAACAACAACTAAGAAAAAAAAGTTTTATTAACTGTTGGACGAATTATTTCTATTAGCATTTCCCAGTAAAATTCAGGTGACTTAATTCCCAAACTTTCTTTCAAAAAAGGCATTTTTTCAGGCTGTTGGAGGTTGGCCACTAAATGTGTCTGTAACACATTAGGCACTGTTTCTCAAAACACCTTGTGGACTGCTAATTGGGGTTTGCATAATACCGCAAAATTGCAGACATTCCTTTGAAATAAGTAGGAATGAAAACTGCTTTTCTGGGGTAAAAGAGAAAGGAATTTTTTATTTTTAACAAAAAGGCTTAACAGAAATCCTTTATTGGAATATGTTGTTAATAATTATTGTTTGCTTTTTTTTCCTCCCTAAAGAAATTAGTTTGAGGAAAAGTTTCCAAAAAGTTTTGAATTACACAAGTTCAAGGAGGGCCTTGTACATACAGTACTACTGTTCAAGCCAAGAGGTAAACAATTATGAAATACCTTTGAAATGCAAGGCTGGTAAGGCTTTTCAAGGTTATGGATTTTGTCATTGAACACAACAGTAAGTTGTTAGGAGTAGGAGTGAGTGATATTTACTACTTATGCACAGACATGCAAATGAAAAACTTACGAAATTTATTAGCTCAGAGTCCAAATTCTTAGTTGTAACACTCTTGTTTTAAATCTGATACATCCTATAGTAACCAGTCAGGATCAAAAAGGAAAAAAAAATGTCATTAGAGAAATAACATTTGCTTGTCAAAATTCAGACTTACTCTGCACTTTGGCTGATGAGTACATGTGCATTTCAGGCCCATGTATTCTGCAGATCTGGAGCTGTCCTGGGTTTGGGTCTGAAGGTGGTTTTAGGGTAGAGTAGGATCAAATCAGGGCTGGCACTGAAAATTACTAGGCTGCATTCTATTTCTCTCTAACTGTTAGATCACTCTGAGCTGTGAATCATTTTCACGGCTTTGAATTTTCAGAATATCATTCCAAGCAAGCTGATTTTGTTTCATAAGTGTCCATAACAACTCATTGTCACTGGACATAGGTAGCAATTCTTTATGAAGGAAAAGCTGGAAAAAGCCAGTTTCAGAGCATTGTGAAAGTGCGACTGGGTGCATGACAGAGACAATCCTATCCAATTAACTGTTTTTTCTGCCTGAAGTTCTGAATGGGTAGATGTAACATCTCATCATGCTCTGCATGACATACCCAGCATGGAAGCATGAACATTCTATTTCCAAATCTGTTTCGCCTCGCTTCATCGTTCTGTGTTTAATGAAATAACAGCAAAACTGAAGCTTTTAGGCAAGCAGATGGATGTTGATAGAGTTGGAAACTTACACTGTGTTTATCAACAAGAGCAGTCTCTTATGGTCAGAATCTGAGTACAGCAAATAATGCAGTAGTTTGGAGAACAGAGAGATGTCAGGGAAAGAATTTTTTTTGTTTTGAGTGCCAGGTTTGATGGTCCATTTGTTTATATCTAATAAATTCCTAATGCTTGGGTCTAACACATGGTATTTCAGTCTTCTATAAGGGAGGTTTTAAATGAATACATCCTTCACTTAAATCAGTTACACAAAAAAGGAAGGAAAATCAGCTTTTGTTACATTTGAAGCACAGGAGGAGGCGGCAAGGGCACATTAGCAGGGCTCTGTGCTGCTGTGCCTGTATATGAAATACACAACTTTTGACAGGAAGATTACAAAAACTGGAATCATGAAGAGAGAAAATCTGTTGCTAAATGGTAAGCATGTATTTGCTTTATTTACTCACCATTTTCCTTCTGCTTTAGCATTAGCAGAGGTATCTTCCAGACTCTTGAAAATTTTAATCATCCTTTAGCTGTCAAAAACTTAGTCGCCTGTGCAGTAAAGACACGTTTGCACAACCTGTTGGGTGGGAGAACCCCCCTGCCCTCCCATGGTCTCCACTGTGCTGCTAATGCTGGGGCACAGAGTTCATACAGAAATTGCAGCAAATTGCAGAAAGACAGCATGTCGGGTGCTGTACATTTTGAACTTTATACATCTCTCTTGAAAAGACAGGCGGATGAACAAAGGAAATGCAGGAGGCCAGGGGTGGAAAAACATCCTGATGAGAGAAAAAATCCCTTCTTCTAATGAAAGGCTTTGTCAGTGAGCCACGAACTTCAGAAAATAATGATGAGTGGTCATAGGTATCTACTAAGAGTAGAATTCACTTTAGATTGATAACAAGAGCAGTTAGAGTGAAAAAGAAACCCTCTAGAAGAGCACAGGATGCACCCATTTCTCTTTGTAGCAGGAATGATAATATCATCATTCTCTCCACAGAGTTACAGGGTTCTTGTGAGAATCAGAGAAAATAGTCACGTAACAACTCAAGATTCCCTTCCTTACCAGTCTTATTTTCTCTCATCCTGATACAGTGCTTTAAAGAACGAAATGTGTAATAAAAATGTTCATGAGTTAAGGTATTTTGATTCATTCGCTTACTAGTTCCATGGAAATTTATCCATTCAGAATAAAAAATAGCAGAGATGTTAGCGATTTTAATTAATTAGAGATAACATGTCAGTGTGTCAGCACTTTCCAGAAGCTGACATTCCTGTCACAAAGTTTCAGAAAAATTTAAAAATGTTAGCAATTGTTTGCTGTCACTAAAGGTGCTTTTTCAAAATCTGTATTGAAATGCAGCTTCCTGTTGTAGGCACACCCATGACTCAAATATATTCTGTTCTGCTTCTTGTTTTAGAGTTGCTTCTTAGAAATTGCAGAGGGGTACCCCAAAACCCAGATAAACCACACACTGAGAACAGTGTTGTCGGAGACCATGAAAAGAGTTCTCTCTGCCTTTTGGTTTTTCTAGCATTTTAATTGTTTCCCCTACAGTTTCAGGGTTTGGCCAACACTAGTTGAAATGTATGCTTACACAAAAGCCTGCAAAGAAGTCTTATCTCAATATTCTTTTGAGAACAGACATGAAGACTGAATCATACAAGACCTGTCTATGTGATCCTTGACTGGATTTGTAAGAAGTGTTCTGCCTTAGCAGTGTCTCTTACGTATGTGAACTAGTCAAAGCCATGGATGTTAATTTGTGTGCTGGTAGAGAAATGTGTTAAAGTAGTGTCACCTGATGTGAAGACGGTAGGCTTGTTAAAGTTCCAAGCTCATCAAAGTTATTTACCAAAATCTCATGGAAACTGAACAAAAATACCGTGAGATGGATTATTCCCTTAACATTTCCAATTCAGCCAAAATGTAATGTAACTTTCTTTGGGACTCTTTGCAAAGACCGAAAATGTTACTTTTCCATTAGCCTACTCCTCTTAAAAGCAAAAAATTACAGCAGAACTCAATATTTCCAGCAATGAAAACTGTTCACTTTAGTACTAATTTCATTAAACAAGCAGAGCTTCATTTGTATATGAAAATGCACTGAACATCAGCTGGGCAACCCTAGCATTCCTATAGCATAGCTGAGGAAATTGTCGTACTGACTCAAACTGCACACACACACACACACACATAAGCACACATTTCAAATGTTACTTTTTTACTACCCTGGTGAAAATCCTCATTTTTTCCTGTTGCGTGTAACCGCTGTGCAGGTGCAGTGAAGTAGAAGCATTAGATACTTCACAAGAGTGGTGGGTGTTACATTTACATTGTGGGACTGAATTTGGAAAGGAGCCTTTAAATTAGTATTCATTAGTTTCAGATAGTAAAGATTATGCAGATTTAGGCAAGCTGACAGAGGATGTTTCCACATCTTTCAGTGGGTTTGTACAGCCTGAAAGCATCTCACGTAGTGCTGCTCAAGAATGTATAAGATGGTAGTTAATGAATTGTGGTAAGCTAGAAGTAAATATTCAGATACGGGCACCATGGTGTGTAGCTCAATGAATTTGACCACAATTATTATATAATTATGGTGGTAATGAGTGGTTTCTGAGTATCGACTTCACAAAGCATACTTATGTAGTGGTAGTAGTTTCTTGCTAAGGGTTTAGTTTAATTAGTTGAGCTTAAACATAGCTTGCTATGAAAAGCAAATGTTTTAGTATGTTATTGTCTTCCCGAGTTAAGACTGGGAAAGTATGAATTTACAGTCAGAAAACATAGTGAAAGCTAGAGTGTTCTTCAGTAATATCCACAAAAAAGGTTTCTGCTGAAAACCTATCTAGATAGGCTTTTTTTTCCCCCTTGGTAGTGTTGAATTAATAGCCTTTAAATCCAATTAGTTTTATGTCAGGTAACAGTTGAAAATATTTCATTGAAACGCCTCCACAAGAAAAAACCCCGAAAAATTAGGGTGATTCTAATGGAATTTTACATGTTATTCTAAATTATCCCTAGCATTTAAATAGGTATCTCCTTTCTGTACAGCTTGTCCTAAAGTTGTAGTCCTTCTAGAGAATTTTGTTCTTGGTCACTAGGGGTCAGTGATTCAGCTCCAGGTTAAGATGCTTCATGTAAGTTAGTTGTAAGGTATGTAAGTTCCTGCTGTAGCCAGTGGAAATTGAGACAACTGAATATTTCTCTAGGCTCCACTGGCCTACAGCTTTGACTGGAATGAGAGCTGAGACATGTAGCTCACATGCAAATGCTTACATTTAAGTATTAGATATAGGGAATTTTCTCTCAGCCTTTAGGTTCTGCTAGACTCTGGTGATGTTAGTTTGTGATGGCCTGATCTAGATCCGGCTCGAGGTTTCTCAATGGACAAGGCAAAATTTGGCCTCTTCAAGAACAAAGGAATACATATTCTGTCCTTACCTTTGATTGCAGCAGAGCTCAGTATTTTGGTGCCAGTAAAAACAATTGAGGACGAGGAAGGCTGGTAGGACTTGCCAGGTCATGCAGAGGGGTGGAAGCTCTGGGAGAAGCAGACAGGCATGTGAAGGCTGGGGGAGCTCAGAGGGATGTAGAGGTGTCTTCTGTTCCCCAGGCTGACCTCCCCAGAAATGTTACTGTAAGGCTGGGATGGGTCCATGGGGGCCCTCACCTCATTGATAGTACAGGGGAAACCCACATCTTAGCTTCTAAGTCCCTGCCCTTCCCCAAGCTGCCTTTATTTCTTATGTTCCCCAAACAAGAGCAGTAAGGACCGCCCTCGTAGGCCCAGACCTAACACGCATGGCTGGCCTGGCTGTGCTGCCAGCAGCTCTGACAGCATAAACAAACCGAGGAGAGGGCAGGCAATTAGAGCTCGTGCTGCTTAACCCAATCCCTTCCCATTGTGGTTGCAGGGAGAGGGAACAGTTCTTCCTTCATCCGTCTTACGCCTCAGTTCCAGGGGAGAAGTCGAGGCAGCAGGCCCCAACACTGCGACCCAACACAGTACACAGCTACTTGGCCCCACTTCTGCCCAACACCTTACAAAGTTGGGGCTTTTTAAAATATTTTGGCCAAAAAAAAAAACTTCAGTGAAGCTCAGGGCATGTGAATATTTGCTGTTTGGCTGTTTGCTATGATGGTGAAAAGTAAGAATAGGAAGGAGCAAAAGGAAGAACAAAACTCACCTGAGTTATGTCTGTCTGTGATTTAGGTCTCGTGAAGTAGTTGTTAGCAATTCAAGCATGGTTTTGATACCTCTCCTACTATTTTGTATATGTAACTGTTGACCACGATTTTGGACAGTTTCCTGATTCTGGATAAATTATATTCTCCTTCCATATGCTAAAGCATTAAGGAAACTTCTCTACTGTGTTTCCGTGGAGACTTACAGTTTTTGTATTTTGTGGGGTGAGGAGGGGGGAATATGGTTTGGTTTTTTTAATCAGTAATGAATTACATCTTAAAGCAGCCTTCTGCTTTTCTCTTGGTCTCCCTCCTCAGTGCAGAATAATACTGCAGTGTGTTCTACACTTTGGTTGTTGGGGACAAACGTTTGATGTAGTCTGGGAGCTTCCAAGAACTTCTGCTTTAATTTTATTTGAAAAATTACTACTTGACAGATAAATATTTTTCCCAGTAGGATGTTCTGCTCTTGATAGGTTGTTATGGACAGCATGGAGCTGTTAGGAGTGAATTGCTCTGTTCAGTCACAGTGTGGTCATTTGTGGCTGCAGCTGTTCCTGTTTAGCTCTCTCTTGAGTTGTTCTGCCCTGATCTGCAGTGGGATCCTCAGGAAAAACCAAGCATCATCCTCTGGGACAGCAGAGCCCTCAAAACTCCCTATTAATCTCCCTGAGAAGTTCATCCAATAGTGTAAATGGTAATGGTTGTCTTACGACGTGAAGATTTGGCTACAGAGAACTGAATACAAACCAACTTAATTACTTTTTAAAGGAAAGCAGATTTTCTCTGTAGTGATAATCAATGGAACTTGTGTTTGGAAGAAAGGTGGATTATTCAAAATGAAACCAAATCTGCCCAGGGCAGATTTCCAGTGGATCTTTCTTACTCCTTTTTAAGTTCACTTACACTTTCCTAAGTAGTTCCTGAATATTCTTTAGTAAGTGTAAATTAAAGAGCTGCCCGTGAAACAAATCAAAACAACAACAACAAAAACCAACAAAAAAAACCCCACCCAAAAAATACTGTTAGGAACAATTTTAAATGCAGCAGTCCAATTGTGCTGGCCAGTACATTCTTCCTGTCTTTAATTTCCCATATCTAAATGGCATTATGAAACACTGTCATAGGTATTTCTTTCTGAGTCTTAACCTTCCTGGTCAGAGGTCAGTGACTTCAAAGTGACTTTGACTACATTTTTCAGATGTGGAATGCAGGACATAGCTTGGATCTGTAGGTTTTGAGAAGACGCTCTTAACAAGTCTGTTGTCAACACCACCATGACGAACTGCATGAGTCACACCCATGAAGAAGCTGTACTTGTAGCCTGTGTTCCTGTACCCACCAAGTTCAGGTCGATCTCACTCTAGAACAGCTCCTTTGATGAGAGGATGGTTATGCTACATCTCTTTTGGGTCCAAAGTCTCACAATATACAGCCAGGATATTTCAGCTCCATGCTGCTCTGCCGGCTTGCCATGTCATGCACCAGTGTGCCACGCTCCTCCATCCAGCACATGACTGGTGTGGGAGGCAGCCTCATTTCCAACATCAGCTTCTCCTCCAGGCTTACCGCTGGAAGGGGGGGCAACTCAAAGCCTATACTCTTTCTGTAAGTTTTCAGGCCTGCAGGACCAGAGCCCAGTTTTGGCATGTAATCTTAAGAAATGGTTTTTATGAAGATTAACTTTAAATTTCTTAGCAACCACTGAAACTGTATGAATTGAAAACACCACGTTACCAAGTTTCCAAGTGGAGTGACAGATTGTTCCACCCTGTCCTATATTCCATTGTCAGATCAGAAAATTGAATTCTTCACTCCTCACGATGTTTCCTTGGGTGCAAAAAGAAATACAAAGTCTTCATAGCTAGAAATTAATAATATCAATTTTGTAATGACAAGATATTTCAAAATCAGTGTCTCATGTCCTTTAGAATTTGTTTTTCTTTAGCAGTCTCCTCTGTTAGAACATGTTTACAGTAGGTACTCTTTTAAACTAAAATTTATAAAAGGATTTAAAGAAAGAAAACAGGAAAATTACCTTGACATTCAGTGACAGCTGTAACATCATGTAAATCATTACTAATGGAGACCAATTATGGAGGCTCAGAACCGGCTGTAATAGATTTTTCACACAAAGGAAGAAGGATGTTGGACCTACTGCAGAGCTGTGAAGAAGTAGTTACATACCATCTTTCGTACCTAACAAGTGAGATATTTTTAAAGATGTCACACTAGCCATAACACGCTCAAGAACATCATGTTCTGGGCAGTGGAGTGTTTTGTTTGCATTTGCATCTTTTAGAGCAGCCATCTGTACTGGGGCATCTGTGTGCCTACTACATATTTTGGGTGTGCATGTGCATTACCATTTCATTTTGTGCATTTGTTTGCTAACCTACTGAGTACATTGCAGCCATTTAGCATCCATGCTCTATATGCTGACTCCTGTCTTGCCTCAACCAATGTCCAAGTTCTTTTTCAAAGTGACTTCTTTACTACTTATCAGTGGGACCTCCTCAGGACTAATACCTCCCATAGAGAAAAGACATCCTTTCTTTACAGTGGTATTTATACTGATGTCCGGGAAGATTTAATGAACTCTAGTAATCTGAGGTTCAAAAGTCTTGTAAGAGATAATTATTTACAGGTGGTGAAGATGGAACAGATTCTATATGAATGCTCGCTTATTTCAAGGACATAATGCTGTGTGCTCCTGGCTCTTCTGTTAATTTTCATCTGATTTTTCAGTTCTCTGTATCAGCATTTCCATCAGTTATGAGTAAGTTTTAGTTAATGCCTTTTGTCTCCTGCCTCTGCCTTACAGCTAGTGAAACATTACTGTAGGGCAGTGTGCATTGACCTGATAGATGGAAGGCTGCAGTTGCACTTACCTTGCAGATTCACCTTTTATTGGGACCAAGTGGAAAAATAAATTGGCACAAGGACGTGGCCTGTTTGTGAACTGGAGCCCAGACTCCGCAGCTGCCTCTCCATTAGACTGCATTAGGAGAATCCCCAAAGTCAGGTCCAGCTCTGCACCTTAATCTGTATGTTGTTGTGTTGTTTTGTGTCACAGAAACTCGAAGCTATGTTGTAGGATCATTAAGTGATCTGAGCATAAATATGAGAACTTTTTCAATTTCAACATTAATTTACTTTAAAACAAGTCACTTTTGGGGATCATGACTTCTCGTTTGTTTGTCTGTTGCAATTGTCTGGGCACAGCACGTACCTGCTTATTGCAGAGATTTCAAGTACTGAAAACCTGAGGTGCCATCCTGTTCTCCACCTTTGTTCTGAAGTGCAGAAGTCTCATGGAGACCAAAACACCTTTGTGTAAACTAAATGTTCTAATTAATTATAGGGTGAAGGGTGAGCAGTATTTGATGTGAGGGAGTTTAGATTTAATGGATTCTCAGAAGTTAGTTTCAGTTTCCAGCATTAGTTTCCCATGTGTGAAATAGACATTATATTTAACAGCTAAGTAAGAATGAACTGAGCCTACTTTACCTTCATACCTTGCTTGCATTAACTGGAAAAGTTTGGTGTTCTACCTGGATTTTGGACTAGTCAGGTTGGGTCTGACCAAACTTGCAGAAGGCTTTGCGAAGGAAAGCAATGACTAACAATACTAGTTAAAAAACTTTGCGTATTTTGTGAATTTTACCACTAGTCACATAAAAATTCTTTGGTGTTTCTTGAAGATGTAACAGGGACAGGTCATATATATTTTCTTTCAGTTAATCCCCAAACATCTGTTTTCCCAGCCAGAATAAAAGTGTAAACAAGAGAATGAAGGGACAGTTTATTTTCCCAATTTGAATCTTTTTGTGAAACTCTTTAATCTTAGGATCTTACTAGTAAATACAGTTTTAGGAAAGAGTCATGTTGCCAAGATACTTGCAGTGTTTAAACCTTTGTTACCCTTGATAAAATAATTTACACAAAAACCATTTTGACTGCCTTACCAATTCACTGCTGGGGGAGACATCATTAAAAATCTTTGAAATGTGATTACATGTTTATGTACATAAAAATATATTTATTCTACATGTGTGTAAATATATATTTCTCTTTCCTCTTTTTTTTGTTCTTTGCTTTTTTTTCGATTGGAGGATTTTTCAGGCACCTAGCTACTCAAATCCTGTACCAGTCTGATATAATCCATGGCCAGTTGTTTTGTCAATAAAACCTTTAGAAAAATTGTGGATCATTGCCATGTATTAATAGACTACTTTAATGAAATTATCTCTGGCAAGTATAAAATTATGCCGGTCTCTCAGAGTAGTTGCCCAAAGCCATCTGAAAAGGACTGCTTGGGTGAGGAGAGGTTAAACATATCTGTCAGCAAGCTGAGCTGAATTTCCACTGAGCATCTAGCAGGGAATATAGAGAAAATTACGTTTAGGAAAAAAGGTGGAGGTAAGGTGAGACCTTGCATTTCTACTGTGTTTCTAGGTTTTTCAGTTTGTAAAAGGAATGTTTTTAAGCTGGTTAATTAACGTGGCAGGAGCCTCCACAGTGTCTACAGCCACAGAAGGACAACATTTGTCTGCAGTAATTAGGCAGGAACTTCCAAACTGAAGGGCTGCTCACAGATGGAGCCGATAGCTTGCCAGGCAGATGATGTAGGGCTGTTTATACAAAGGCACTTTTACTCTTAAAAACAATAGCAAGCACATATCCTTGGCAGTCTTTGGGTATAAAACTAATTATGATAAATCTTAAATGTTAAGTGCCTGGTATTTTGAAAAAAAATTATGTTGGGAAGGGAAACCCTCCTCAAATTCATTCATACTGATGTGACAGAAAAAGACAAGGTCTTACTGAAAATTTATTGTACTGTGTAAAATAATAAAAGCCTTTGAAGAATGGGTAGAGATGAAGCTTTGTTGCATGTGCTGAATAGCCGTCAATAAAATAAATATATTTCACACCTGTCCTATTTATTACTTTTGATAAGATTAGAGAATTAAGATTGTTAAAGAATTTCTTCTCAGAATGTATCAAACATGTAAGACCGTTTTGTTCAGGGAATATGTTGTCCTTCAAGGTCTAGGATGTGAAATCATCTGAAGATGTTTGAAGATGCCCTACGGTGTAGGAGGGTTTTTCCAGTATGTTTATTTTTACTGTATCTGATGTTAATATCTGTAGAAAAATTCTCATAGCACAGTCTGCTCCAGTATTGATTAGATGACATGGGATTTCATGTGAGCTAAAATTTACTTGATTTCAACTGAAAATATGGTAAGACTTAGCACATAAAATCTCAGAGAAAATAAACGAAGGAAAGACACTTGGATGAAATACTGAGGAAAAATGTAGAATAGTTGGCTTTGATCTCCCCTGGCTCCGTCCACCCTCTCATAAATGTAGTGAAAACATTTGTACTCTGTGGCTACTGTTTTTTTTAATGATTATGCATGTTTTCTGTGAATTGTAAGTAATGCTATAAAGGTTGTTGGCAAAGGTGCTTCTTTTTCCAGTACCCAGTAGTTGTGAAAGAAACTCAAATAACAGCTTCTCTACTACTCTGGTTTACCAATATATGCTCTTCTTTGAGAAGCTCTTATAGAGAAAGAAAATCTGATATCCTACATTTTATATCTGCTAGGCAAGGTATTGCTGAAAGCAATTTAGTGATTTGCTAAAACCCAGTTCATTCTTCACTAATATCTCCAGATATTAGTGTGTAATGTAGTATCTTCTCCTTTGTATGTGTTAGCATGTTGAGGATGGATACAGGGCTTACTTCTTACTAACAGTTACATGTATATAATTTTAGAAAGTGTATATTAACGTCATTTTAGAAAGTGCATATTAACTTCAATTTCTTGCACTTTCTGTCTGTTCCACTTCAGGTATTTACCTGACTACAGGAAAAAAAATTTATAAGTGAATTTTTGGATCTGGTTTTTGAAAAGTGTGTTGGTCTCTGCTGAATTTCCTCACAGCTTGAGTGTCCTAGGAGTGCTGGGTGTCACTGCTTGTCTTTAGGAGATGGAGTTCTGACAATATTGGTTCAAGGACTTGAATACAGGTGATTTTTTCAAGTTGTAACTTCCAAGTTAGTTTCTGATCTGAAATTTCAAGACTCCTCAGTGATACACAAACAGAATAGCATATCTTTTTAGTAATGGTGGGATCCTGTTTGCCTGAGTTTGTTTTCACCCTTCACCGGTGCCAACAACTTTGATCTGTCACTGAACCCAGTGATTCCTGCAGTATCTGCAGACTTTGCAGTATCTGAATGCAGATGCAGTCATTCAGTTTCTGAAAATGAAAGATTTGGGAACAATGACTGCTGCCTTTGCCCCAAGGGCCTGGGGGTGTGCTGCATCAGCTGTTCCTTGTGTGGAAGGCTCAGGACAACGTGTTCTTTTCTTTTTGTTACTGCCAACACCTCCCCAGACCAACACATTTACTTTTCTGGGATCCCCAGTGGTGATGTCAGTTGCTGAGATTGGGAAGTGATGTTACAGAGGTGATCAAGGAATGGGAAAGCAACTAGGTCACCCCCCAGAACCCCATTCCCATTTGTATAGAGGTGAAACTATTTTCCCCTTTTATCACACAAATGGAAAGTCAGTTAAGAAAAAACAGATTTGTCTTTCCAGGTGAAAAAGCAGGGCAGACGGTTCATCTTCCTTGTGGGGAGCAACCACGTGTAACCACTACCTCCACTGGCCTTTGTGCACATCTCTCGGTGTCCAGGGTTGCTGGGGCACCTGGAGATGGGCCAGCAGATCTCAGAGCAACTGCTGAAGCCAACACTGGGACTGAAGGCACCAGTACTTTATATCTGAGATCTAGGAAAAACTGTTCTTCCTATACCTAGGGGTAAGAGCCCAACAAACGTTTGCAGAGCTTTGTCTCATAAAGACTGAGAGAATAGGAACATCTGATACTGAAACAACTAATCTGAAGTATGAGCTCACAACTGCAGTGTACTAAACAAATAAGATGGTGCTGGCAGAATGGATTTATTTTTCTCTATACCAATCCCTAACTGCTGCAATGGATCGTGTTGCATTCTGGAGAGGATTACTCAGCTGTTTGGTATTGGGGAGGAATAAAACAGGAGGCTCACTTTAAGGTAAACTGGAATATATGTCCTTTGTTAAGATACTAGGCACACTTCTGTCAGCTGGTAGGATTATAATCAATGTTTTTCCTCGTATAGTTGATACAGGATCTGTGTTTGAATAGCTGTGAATGCAGTGTACATTACCTTTCTACACTTGTGTGGGAACTAACAGAGTACAGTGTTTCTCCCAGTAATATACATCTGGTATTAGAGCCTGCTCCAACATATTTGTCAATTCTACAACTATAGACAGAATTTTATTACATTCTTCAGTAATGTGATAATGATGAGCTGATTCTTACAAATCTTCATGGACTTTCTCATCAGTGTAGAACTAAATTAAAATTTAACTTTTTCAAAATTTCCAAGTGTTTAGGTAAGTGTTTCACTGGTTCAGTCAGTCAGCCAAATATTTGAGTGAAGAAGGTTCCTGTAAGTTTTCTAGCAGAGTTTCTGAACTGCTTTTCTGTAATAATTTAAAACCTAATTTGCAGAACCTTTATATTAGATATCATTTGGAAGTAGAGTCTGACTAGTTCAGATTATTTTTATCAGGTCTTGATATTTCTTTGCTAATCCTTAGCTTCTGAATATACTGTTAGGGTAGATTCTAGGAAAGACAAAACCTTTTTCCAAATATTGCTTCAAGTTACACTCAGTGTTTATTCAAGCTGATCTGTTTTGAAGAAAAAGACAGTAATCTTACTGTTTTTTCTGTTATGTCTTTCAATTCCCAGAACAACAACAAAAAACCCCTACCAAATGCAAAACAAAAAGAAAAAAATAAATCTTTGCTTGGTATGAATTGCACAAGAGTATGAGTCGAGAAATACTTTTTATGTGTCTTCACATGCACATGCCAAAAGGTCTCTGCCAGAGCTATTCTCTATTGGAATTTACAGGGGGTTGTGAAGAGCAAATACTGAAGTGCTGTCTTGCTCTTTCTTGTTTAAAATACTATTTGAAGAGGAGCCTGAGGAGCTGGATTGCTCAGAAAAAGATCTTTTCAATATCTAGGACAGAACTCTTGGGTTGCTAAGCTGTAATTGAAAGGTAAATTTTGAGACAAAACAAAATTAAATTACTGTTTGCATAGTTTATTGTTCCTTTGGGATTTTTAAAAACATCTCCAGTATTCTTTGCCTCCACTCAGAAAACTATCTTTGTTTGTTGAATTACAAGTTTTAGATTTGGAGTTTTCTCTTCTTTCTGAAAGACTTGAGCAACTATTTGAATTCCCTAAGAGTATGTTAAAACGCAGGAGACAAAAACCTCAGCTTCTGTTTCCAGTCCTGGTTGTGGAGAAGGCAGTTTGCAGTGTATGCTGTCCATCAGAGGACCAGGCATTGTGTAAAAACATCTGAAATATTGTTAATATTTTTAATGCTGTTTTGGTTTTGTTGTTTTTTGATATTAACTTAAACCAGGGATGAAATGCATGGGGCTTTTAGTGGAAACTTCACATATAAAGTTAACCTTACAGTTAAAAAATTAAATGTATTTCCAAATGACTCTTCTTAAAGGATGAAATAATTGGAAGACATTAAACAGGGAGATAGTACTGTGTGTCTTGGCTTCCAGAAAGGGTATGATGCCAGCCTGCTCTAGACTACCAACATCCCGAAAATGATTCCTCTCTGGCTCCGTTCACACTGGGTTGCCTGTATATGCCTCTTGGTTCCTGATGCTGACACAGTAAATAAAACTTTGGCAAGGTTTATGCCACAATGGGCCTGAATTGCAGATAGTGTCTAGGTGTAGCTCCAGTGTAGTTGTTCAGAAATGGAGACTGCTGGGTTGGGCCAGTTAGCAGATGAATCATTTGTACAGTTTTCAGAATGCTAATTCATGGTTTTGTCCATTCATGGTGGTTTTGGAAGATTATCAGTCAAATATGTATTGATGCAAATGTTGAGCAGCGACTCTGAAAACCAGGTTTTTTCCTGACTTCTTGTGGAAGTAGGTATAGAGTAGAAGGAAGGAGAAAAATGCTTTCTCTCCCCTGCTCTGTCCGTCCTCCTCGGCAAGGGGCCTAGCAGAATCTATTTATTTCCAGGGCAAGACAGGATTTCCCTCTCCTCAAGTATGCTTGGCCTTTCCTCACAAAGGGCAGTGATCAGTGCAGGTCCCTTACGGAACACTGTTATTTGTCAAAGTGAAATCAACACTCAGTGTACGTAAGTACGGGATGAGGCAAGAAGATGGTGATGTAAAAGCTCCTTGAGAGGATGTCTGGTTATGGTAAGCCATGCTTAACCCTCTCTGCACACCTTGCTAGTTGCTCTTCCTTTCAGATGATAAAGCTTTTCAGTTTCTGGAGTAAAAAGCTGGAGTGAAGCCCTATATTTGCCATAAGAAGTTGGGTGAAGGCTACCTGGCAGCAGCTTGCACTTTTCCTGGGCTGGGTGAAGCTCTGCTTGCCAACATATTGGTTGGGGAAGAGGCCCCAATGCCTCTTGCTCCTGCCCCTGCTTCGTGTCATGGTTGGGGCTCAGCCATCCCAGGAAACACAAAACCAGGTTCTGGGGAAATAACCATTCTTTGCCCATGGGAACCACCTAATTAGATGGGTTTATCAGGTGTTTTGTAATTACAGAAATATGTAGATAATTATTTTCCTTTGAGCCAGCTTGTACTTAACTCTCAAGAATGTGGCATGAAGAAAAAAAGGTAAACCGCTACTTAATTGTACTTTAGACTCTAGATATTTAAGTCAACTGAACCATAACACTGAACGGGGCACAGAGACTATGCTAATGTTTGAGTAACGTGAGATTGATCCAGAGTTTTCTCTTGTGCCACCCTTTTCTGAAGGTTTGAAATTTAAATGCCTAGTACAAAGCAAGAATGATCCAGATCAGTGATCTGGTGAAGTGTAAGAGGTAGCATGTTTGCTAAATTATAGCCAGATTAGGATTCTGGATTTGATGATTTGGGTGTGGTGTTTCTGGTGGTGGGGTGGGGTTTTTTTGTTTGATTTTTTTTTTTTTTTTAAAGATCCAATGAATTATTTGAAAAATACAGTGTAAAAAAACAGGAAAAGTATTTTCCAAACAGCAGATCAGTTAAGCTCAGCTTCCACTTGATGCAGCTTTGTTCTTGTGTCTAGCATCAAAATAGAACATGTTCCATTCCGAATATTTATGTTACCTGCATATGCTATCTCTTTATTAAAAAAATACTTTATGATTAAGAAGTATTGCATGATAAGATGTGAACTGGCCTAGGAGTAGTTCAGGAAATACACATCTTGAAAAAGCAAATAATGCTAAGTTTATCTTATTGCCAAAAACCAGTGCTTATTATGGACAAGATTCTCTTGCCTTATTGATCAATAATTCACTGAGTTATGGAGGTATTTATATGTTCCATAGAGATACTAGGCCAAATTTTAAAATAAGAAAGAAGATTTACAGTTTTTTACCATAGATACTTCTTTTGAATTCAAAAGATAGAGTAGAATTTACTGCAATATATAATGTATAAAAAGAACTCAAATTATTAACCTCAAGACATTTGTTCCTGCAGTCTCCCATGTAGATAAAGCTTTTAATCAGAGCAAAGCTTCAGGTAGTGAGTA
>WEKY01033786.1:20111-69306 GCA_013390045.1 Picathartes gymnocephalus
CCTCCTTGTGGTGCCAAGCCAGTGCTCAGAGCTTCCTTCCCCTCCCTTCTCCCTGTCATTGCTCTCTGGAGCCACCAAGCCTTGGGATGGCCCCATGGGGAACGATAAGGGGCCAGTGCTGCTTAGCTGGTTGTTACACCACTGCACAGTACTCCAGCCTCAGGAGAGGGCAGTGAGCAGAGGGGAGGCTGGACTACTGGTGAGTCGGAAGCGAGGAAGAAGGGTCACGTACAAGTTGGGGATACATGTATATTTATATATATATATGTATATACATATATACATGTGTGTGTGTATATGTATAATGCAGAACAGAGTTGGAAAAGAGGAGATGAAGAACATGCAGAGACTGACAGGGGTGGATCATCCTGTGCTTAATGCACAAGATTGAGAGAAGTTTATTGTGTCTCACTCCAACATTGACTTTGTACTGATGCACCTTAAAAAGTTGTGCAAGCACCATACATTAGATGGGGTGAGACAGACTGAATCAACAGAGACTCAGTCTCCTCTTGTGTGAGGCGAATGGCAGCTGTGCAATTTCAGCGCAAAATGAGAGGGGAGCAAATTCAGAAGGTCTTGTGCTTTTCCTGGTTGGCTCCACAGGCTGCCATTCTGTGAAAACTGCTGATAGACTTGAGGTTTTGGCTAATGTTAGGTGTTACAAAAGTAGTCAATGGCAATTGTGTATTACTACTTACAGTTTTAAACATGTGTCTTTTGTAGTTTAACGGGAAAGAGAGGGTGGAGAAATCTTGTGGGCAAAGCTGTGGAAATAGAGGGAAATTTTCTTAAGTGTCACATTAAAATAGTTGAAAGCAAGTTTTGATTTAATGGCACGAGTAAACCCCTCTGCATTCATTTGCTATTGTGTTGTCTAACTTACCTGTTGGTTGTAAAAAAAGCAAAGATAATGAGAGTTTGAACTGTGGTAATGTAGAAACCAGGACCAGAACTGCAGGTAGAAAATGCTGTTAAACCGCTGAGGCCCTGCATTAGAGAACTCACTGTCTACTCAGAACAAACAAAACACAGAAGTGGAAAACTGAGTGGAAAGAAAACAGGTTGTTCCATAAGAAACCAGGAAATGAGCTCAGGGCTTATGATTATCATTCTGCATGTTATTTCCAGGCATGCCCTCTCTTTCTCAGAAACAAAAAATGTCAATACCAAATTATTGAACATTAAAAAAAAAAAAGTTCAATTTGTTCTATTTCACTTTGGAATGAGCAGCATTTTTTCTTCAATATTTATGTCATTATAACAGTTGTTATTTTACATTAATTAAGTATATATAATATATCAATTTTTAAGCAATGGCTAAGCTAGATTTACATGGATTGCAGGATCAACCGTTTTCTGCTTGCCAACATAATAGTGCCTTAGCTGAAAATGAGAATGATACCTTGTGGCTCAGTCACTGCAACCCATTATGTGTGTATACTTACGTATAAGTTCTTACAGAACTTGTAGATCAAAAAATAAAAAGTTAATTTAAGAGATCACTTAACAAATATTATTGGAGGGTGAGAAATGAAAATGCAGAACAGTAAGGCAGACTTCGTTGAATAAATGCTCAACAATTAGCTCAGCTTTCTGCAGAAAAAGAATCGGTTTTTCAACTGCAAAACCCTCACTGGTGGATTCAAGGAATCCAATTGTCTTCTCACAGTAAAGCATTTAAAGCATTGACAATGTTCAAATCAGAAATCCATGTAATAAAATAAGATGTAGATGTTTGAAAAAATTCAGTTTGAAGTTACAATACATAGGCAAATACAAAAGGGTCTCTGAAAGAGTGTCTATATCTAGAATGTTATTACAGTTAAGAAAATGTAATTTATCTTTGGGATAACTTAGGGTTTTGATGCATCCATGAGAGAAGAAAATCCTTATCTTTGGGGAATGACAACAGAAGTAGCTCCACCTATTGCAGTGTGCATAGAGATTTGAATACTATACCTCTTTTTTGGCATCGGTGTTAGAAAAAACACAGATCTTTTGTGCTTTTTCATTTATACAAAACTAAAGCCTAATGACTTGGAATTGGGAGCATACATGTCTTAGAAGTTTGTTATTAAATGCATGTTTATTTCAGTGGTTGAGAGTCTAGCTGAAGACTAGAATCAAAAAATTTCAAATTGAATAAGTAATAATGTTCTTTTATTTATGCTGTAATTTATTTGGGAGAGGGATGGGAGTAGCATGACAGTAAGATATTATGTTCAAAGTTGCCATGGTAATGCAACCTACTACCTGTTGCTAAGACTGTGCTGTAGCTGTTATTACTTTTATTGCAGCTCTTTACATTGCAGGATCTGTCCTTCAGTTTTTAAGGTGTTTGTTACGATTCAATTTCATTTTTAAGGAAAATCAGTAAGTTTTGCCACCTGCCAGCAGGGCTCTAGAGTAATAGCAATGATAGCAGTGCAAGAACCTGATTCGCTGACATGGCTCCTCTCCTCTAATGCAGAGCAATTTACAAGATTTCAAATCATTTAGGAAGACAAGAATATCAAGACAGTTCAGTGCCCTATGTATATTAATATCCACTTTTCCTGTGAAGTCATTGGCCAGTATTTGGAGACAGAAATGCCCCCCCCAATAACACCATACAAAACTCAAGATACAAATAGGTGGTTTCTAGCATTAGAACTTGGAATGGTTGTATCCACTTTACTGAGGGGATCCTGTCTGCTGCAAAGTGCTGCTCTGTTACTGCAGCAACTCTGCTGAGCAGCAGCAGTATGGTAAGCCTGAAGTCAGCCAGAGTTCTTCCATTTGGGATGGCAGCAGCGAGACTCAAGACTCAAGTAGTAAGCAACTGTTGTCCCAGGCTTTCGTTCTCCTCTCTTACTGGTGACTTTAGCCCCTCTAGATAGTAGATGGCTTGCTCTTTACAATACAGTACAAGGAAAACATTTACCAAAATCGAGATGGTTGTGTAAACCATGCCTTTCAAATATGGAGGTGGTGATGGATAACTTCTGTTTTCTGCACTTAAAATGCTTATACAGGTCTCCATTCTCTCTTGTTGGATTCTTTTTTTCAAGACCTGTCTCCTGGTTTTAGTTCAGTAACACCCTATTCTTTCCTGCTAGATAACAACACTGGTCTATCTTTTTATCTGCATGTGAAAGCCATTGTCTGAATTTTGCAAAATTTGTACTGGAAAGCTCCTTCCTGTATCTGAATCTCTTATGTCTTTGAAAGGAAAAGTTCCTAATTAAGCAGGCTGTGCAAATTGCCGGTTCTTATGCTCCCTCTCTGTGTCCTGTGGTTTAGCACTTTATGTAAACTTTTATATAAATTTTTGTATTTTATCTAGAAAATACTTAAAGTTAAGTAGATATCACACAGCAGAATCAAAGAGATAAGTTACAGCGATTTATCCAGAACAGTACTCCAATGGCTGTTGCATAACAAGTGCTGTTTTTTGTTTAACTGAGCTGTGGGATGATACTACACTGTACAAGTGTACACAGTACATACGTGTTTTGAGGGTGTGCATACGTTGGTGTGAACTAAAGGTGTATGCATCTGTTATGTTTGTTACCAAATAGTCACAAGGATAATCATAGTGAAAGGCATACTCACAGGTAAGGGGTTTGGTCTGGTCTCAGTTTTCTGAATACAGTCCTCACGGGTGAGGTCTTGCATTCTTCTGCCCCCACCCCATGCTCTGCTTATAATCATGGCACCTAATTTAGGAAAAGAAGGGTCTTAGACTCTATCTGCATCAAAGTTAGAAACGTGGGTCTTTGAAAGGTAATTCTGTCTCTTTAAGCATTAGTCACTGGGCAGAGGCACCTACTTCTCTCCACTCATTTAGATCTGCGAGTGTGTGAAATACGTTTGACCTTAAGGCAATAATTTGTAGCTCATTATCAAACTCAAAAACAAGTGAAAGAATTTCCAGTGCAGTCTAGTACATTGACGTTTTGGAAACCTACCTTTGTTAGCTCATGCAACACAGAGTCGATGTCTACCCAATTGATTCTGGCCATGTTTTCAGTCAGGTGTTAGTGTTGCAGGCTCTACATTTACTCATGCAAGAACAAACAGGTCTGTGAAGAGGGAAATGTGGGTACTGCTTCAGTATCTGAGTTTCTGATGACTACTGTTATCTAGTTCTCTATGGCAGTTTTCTCATCCTCTTGGTTTTCACTTGTCTGCAAGAACTTTTTCCAAAGTCTGCATTTTGTAAGAGCTTTGCTTCAAGATACATCAGTTTAGTTTTTTCACCACTCACTGATGTCATATGATACGGTTTAAGAGAGGGTTTCAAGAGTGTCTGTAAAATCACTTGTGTAACTGGTTCATTTGTCAGAATGGACAGCTGTTAAAGGTATGCCTATGAATCCTAGGGTCTTCCTCTATATCCAGGTAAGACATACCAGGAGAATTCCAGCATTCAGAAGGGTTTTATGAACAGATTGTCAGCCTCTCTTTCTTGCATTTTACTGATCAGCACAAGGAGGAGTGATAGTACCGATTGGGAGGTTAAGATACAACAGTGGTATGGATTTTGGTCAGTAAAGGAGGGCAGAAATTAGAGCTGGCAGGTACAGTAAAGCAGTACCAGTAGTTCTTGTTGAACATAAGAACCACCATTCACTTCAAAATACTAAGAAAACAGAGGATGCATGAAATGTTTCATCAGCTGGAAAAGGAATTTTTAATAGCTGAACTTAAAGTAATTGACTGGTAGTAAATAAATAAAAATAATTCATTCACAGGGTAGGACCACTACAAGGGAAATTAAGTGATTTTCTATGTAAAAAACATTTAGAAAACTGAACTACAGTTTCTACATCATCATTTTATCTGCTTTTTGTAAAAAGGAAGTACCAGCAATTACTTTCCTTTGCAGAGCATTTTGAAACAAAACTGCAGAACACATTGGACAAAATCAATTATGAGCTCATTAGGACTATTAGCAGAAATAGTAGAAACATGCAGCATACAGCACAGAAAACCTTACATTTCGGAATGTTTACATGCTTAAAAATTCTATGCTTACAAATGAATGAAGTGAGGCGGCTGCTCCAGTTTCTTCTGCTGCAAAGGGGAGTCATCCTGAGTCTGTAACCCTTAAATCAGTCTTTGTCTGTTCAGAGGAAATGGTTTTGTTCAGAAGATCTGATGCACATCAGAAATCCTTATAAAATGCCTTCTACAAACAAGAATTTACAGTAACACTTACAGCACTAATACAACAGAATGAAAATAATCCAAACCAGCATGAGTCACCATGAACAAGCATTGGATCTCTTAAAATAAAAATCTAATTCCATTAATTCTGGTACTCATTTTTAACGTAACTTTTCATTTGAATTTGCTGCGTTTACAGAGCAACACCTCTCTTTTAGAAAGCTTTCCATTAAAACCTTTGATGCTTAAAACATTTTCAAGTTCTCTTCCTTCAGGTCAGAAATCCCAAGCCTTTTCATAACTGAAATAGTTTAGGAGCCATGGGCTCCATGGAGTCCACAAGAGGCCTTACTACTGCTGCTTGGTTTTCCATGAAAAGTTGTCAGCCACTGCAGTATGTTTCCTGAACAGTCAACTTAAGAAATACTGAAATGAAGATTGTAAGAAAGCTTGACTGGAATAAATACTTGCAACCTCTTGTGAATTTGCTGTGGTATTCTTGATTTACCACATGGAGCTGTGTACTAAATAGAATCAATATTTTGGTGGTTCATCCTAACTTCTGCTGGATGAAGCTACTCTGTTGTTTTTTCACAGCTATGACCCTGTTTTCTGTCCTAATTTGTTGTGCTTGCTCAGTGAAATTGAATCGCACGCCTTTTCAGGCAAGTCTTGGAGAAGTTGTTTTCCTCGGTGCAGATGGCTCTTTCCTCCAGATGTGAAAGGCAGTTAAGAGCTGCCTCATTTTTTTCTTAACCCTTCTGAACCATCTTGAAGTGCCCTTGATGCTGTGGCAGCAGTAGTGCCATGATTCTTGCTGTGTAGCTGATTTTCTCATGCTTGTGAGCTGTCATGCATGTCAGTCACAGCACTGACTCCTTATATAGGTTGCTTTGGTTTATTTGGTTTGTGTTCTTGTCTGTATTTACAAGGACAAAGTAAAATTCAGGAGCATAGCAGCAGCTCCTGGGAGATGTCCCTGCTGGAAGCTCTTGGCTTCCAGTGAAGTGGCAGCTTGGCACCAGTGAGGGTGCAGCCCCGGGTATTTGCAGCTGCAGATGTTCCAGCCGTGCGTCTTCAGCCCAAAGCAGTCAAGGAGAACCTGTACTCTGACCATTTCCCTTCACCCTGCTTGTTTCATTTGGGAACACAATGAGCTGTCAAAATTTCCTGCCGTGTTACCACAGAATTCCTTCCTTTCGCTCTAAAAAGGATTATTTATCTAAAACTGCTAATTGCATAAATTGTCAGAACGACTGCTTAGCTTGATTTTTAAGGTGGAGACAAAGAGTTGTAAAGGTCTGGTGGACAGATGAAAGTCAGCCTCAAAGCCATCTGCCAAAGCAAAAAAATAACGTGGACTGTGTTGCCATGAACGGCCCCTGCCTCTTGGAAAGTAAAACCCATGTGATAAGTTGTATATCTGGTGCAATCCCTGTTCTTAGTCTCTCTGTTGAGTGTACTTAGATGTAATTAAAATTAATAGGGAAGTATATAAATATTTTCCAAATACGTGAGCCAAGAAGAAATAGAGGAAGGGAGATGTGGTTGTTTTAGCTCACCACCACTTCCTAACTAATCTTTCTCTAATGGTAGAGGGAGAGACTAGGTGGCACCTGGTGAAGTATTTTGAAATAACATTCATGAAGTAGAGCTACTTGATAACATCTTTGACTCATCAGAAACTTGCCTTCCCTCAGGATAAAGTTAATAATCATATAAGAATATAAAGATTTTAGTGGCTTTTCCTAAGTCAGCAGGGATGCAGATTTATTCTGCATACAGATTCCTATAGTACTAAAGACAGCCCAAAATTATATTGTCTGTAAAATTACACAAATAGCCAATTGGAATCATTACTAATTTGCAACGACTTCAGTTCCTGGGCTTTGCTAGTTCAGTAAAACTCTTTCACATTTCTTACTAATTGCATCAATAGCTCCATTGCTTTCCCCCTCTTTGTTGAAATTGCTTTGAATAGTGTACATAAGCATTTAATATGGCTAGTCTGTAGTTCTGTATGAGACAGCAGCACTGTGGGAGGAAGCTGGGCTACCGGGAACATCCAGGAATCTGGGCCACAGAGCAGTTGGGACAGAAAAGGTGACAGCAGCAGTGAATTTAATTTGAAATAGCTGTAGCTGTTCATATCTGTTATCTGCCAGCATTGTGTTATCCTCGAGTACCAGTAGTGCTCTTCTGTGTCAAGATCATCAATAAAAATTCTTTAGGACCATTCCCAGTATGAGTGTTCTACATGTCATGGACATCATGGAGTAATTGTTCCCAAGCAAAAGTTTTCTTTCAGTGCACTATGCTATCTTCTCATTTTTAGTCTTCAGCTTTTTGTACTCATCTCTTGCCTTCTCTTATATGTTTTAAAAAGTCCATACAGTTGAATTGCACTACCGTATTGCTTTCTTTTCCTTTTGTCTAACGGTTAGCTATTTTGTTTGAGGTAATTAAGTATCTTGTATGGTCTACTTTTTCTTTGGTGTTACAGTTGTCTACCTACCTTTAGAGTTCTCTACCTCAAAATTTGGGGTCGTACTACTGAGATCAGAGTTAAGCAGTCTTTTTGATACATAACTGTATATGATTTTCTTTTTCTCTAGTACTGTGGTACCTCCTTCGATTTGACAGATATATTATTTCATGTCTAGAAAGAAAATCAGTCTTGCTGGTTTTGTAGTATCATACCCTTTGGGTGTTTTTTCAGATTTTTGGAGTCTGAATTTCCCTTTTTTTTTTAATGTCTCTGCTGATATAGTCACAAGCGACACGTTTATCAGTGTGTAATGAGGGGGATTACTTGCAGATTCCTGTTAATTCATTGGTGCCTACAGAAAAACAAAAGCGTCGGTCAAGGCACGCTCTGAATTCACACCCGTTCTTAATTTGCTGCTGCCTGTATTAGTAGCAGGCTCAAGCCTGCCTGATTTTTTTGAGTTTATATAATGTGTACCATATGCTTGCCATTCTTACTCTTTCTGCACACGTGAGCCAATCTGATGGGGTTACTGGTGGCAGAGAGCAGTGCTTTTCAGTCTGGGTGCTGCTTCATGGGCTCTGCCTTGTGGGTGCTGATGAGTCTTGTGTTGGTGTTCTACAAACTCTCCAGCTATTTGCTCCACCCTTCTACCCCTTACCGCGAGGATTTCGGGAGGATGGGTTCATATACCTTCATTGCCACAAGTTGCACGTAATTTTAAACTGCTGATGAAGGTAGACCCATGGCATTACCATACCTTTGAAGTGGAACAGCTGAAGAGCAGGTAGAGGTTTGCACGTCCTGCCCCTGCTATCAGGAGGGGTAAGTGGGGTCAACAACAGCTTGAGTTGTTTTGGACTGGTTCCTTAGAGTGGTTGGCAAGCAGGAGCTGAGAATGGGGAACACGTATTCTGTCTCTGGGAGCAAAAAAGCAAAGTGAAAGTAAGGGTAAAGAGAAGCTAGATTTATATTTATATTCAAAAGTGACTGTGTTTGAAAAACTCGTAATTTGCATGCATGCTCTTGTGTCTTTCGTATCTCTAAGGACCCCTAGAGGGCACGGAAGTTTTTCTCCACCTCAGATATTTAACTTAATAATTCTGCTTGGCTTTCTTCCCTTAAACATAATTGTAAGCAGATTTTAAGTGAACATTAGATAGAAAAAAAATAACAGCATTTAACTAGGTCCTTCTTTTATGCTACAAGATGTTTTCTTGTTTTTAAACACAAGCAGTAGAACCTAGCACTAGGAGCCAAATTCTTAAATTATTGTTGTTTAGATTAGTCAGATACTATATTTGTATCCCAGAGGAAGTGCAATTCAAACTAATAATTCATACTTTATTGCAAACTTTGAGAGGACTACTATGTGACCTGTGTAAGGATGTGCAATGGGTATGCTTTCAACACTGTGGTCTCTGTTTCTGTAGGAGAGGAACTCCGGTATGGTGAAGAACTAGAATACTCTTAACTAGAACCTCAAAGTCCCCATACTTAATCTTATTTAAGAATGTTTAATATTTTGGTCTTGTTAATTGCCTGTAAAGAAACAATTACATTGCCCTACAAGATACTTAAATATATGGAAACATAAAAATGACATCTGCTTCCCACTGCTTCCTGTCTACTTGGAGAGAGGTTTTGTAACTCTTACTCATCCTGAGGAGCATTTTTTTCCTTAAATTTGTTTTGCCTATTTCATCAATATTCCATGGTAAGTCAGGAACTAGTCATAGTGAATTGCACAGCAGTACTAATTCTTGGCACCTCATCATCTTTAAATATACATGCTAACACTCCAGAGTAATGCTTATCTGAGAACATTAGGTTTTCACTTACATAAAAAGCTACAGTGTTTGAGGAGAAGGCTTGCATTTTCCAGAGTACTCAAAGAGCAGAAAGTGAAACAAAAACAAACAAACAAACCACCCACCTAACTTCAAAAAAATCTTAACACTTTGGGGGGGAGGGGGAGGGCATTTTTTCATCAACTGATGATTTTGGGACCAGTCCCACAACTTTGGAGATCAGTTGGATTGTGGGTCTAGTCCAGGATTGGGACCTTTCTGTGCGAAGCCATGACAGTCCGAGTCCTACCTGTTCTTGCCTGAGGAAAAAAAAAAGCAGATGTCTGCACTATTTGTGAAGCAATGTGAGTCTGCTTGCTGGGCAAGAAGCTGTTCAATAGGATAATGTTGTGGTTTAATCCCAGCCAGCAGTGAAGGGTTTTTTGTGTCTTTGTTCTGATAAGAGGATCAGCTGCACTGCTTTACCCAATTACCCAGGGATGTCATGGGAGATGATTTTTTGGACCTTAGTTTTCCCACTGGAGGAGTGTAATGTCGTCACTTTGTATTAAAAAATAGATCTAGATCAAAACAGCGGAGAAAGGCAGCTGCCCCTTCTAATGTCTCTGGGGATTTTGTGTTTTGCAGGAGATGCACGGGTGAGAGGTCAGACTGGGGTTGTCTCCGAGCGCCGCGGCTCCTTCCCATTTATAGACTTCCGTCTTCTTAACAGTAAGTGCAACCCTTCTTTCTGATCTATATTTAAATAAAAATAAATTAAAATTTCTATTGAAGGTATGTGAACCAAAGTATCTCATCTCCTACATATCTGTAGCTCAGCTGTCTTCATGCAGTCAGCATTAATTCCATTATTTCCATTCAGTGTCTGACTGTGAAATATTTTGATTGTATGAATAGTGTCCATAATGCTCAGTCTGTCAAATGCCAATGCAGAAGGGCCATGGGGTGTGCTAGGGAAGGAGCAGGGGCAGTTCAGAATTAAAAAGATAAACCTCTGTGTCCTTTAGCCCTTTAGACAACAGTTGGAACAGATTTATGTGAAGCTGTTATCCGGTCATATAGAATTGGCACAGAAGGGGAGCATGTGACAGCACTGACCAGTGGTTTACAATAACATTAATTTTTCCAACAATTAGAACCCAATCCAAAGCCCCATGGAGTCTTCTCATTGACGTCAATGGATTTTGGGTCAGGCCAGCAGTGAACATCTGTTAAAAATAATCTTAACCTCATTTTGATTGAAGTTATTTTGCCACTCTTGTAAATAAGGGACAGCAAATCTAAAAGGAAAAGAAAATATATTGAGACCCTGTTGGGATTTTTTTTCACCTGATGGACTCTCTATACTGATGCAAACCCATCAGCGAGTGTGTAAAAAATAAAATTTAAAAAAAACAGTGATCATTTAGCCTTGGGCCCTGTAACATTCAGCGTGGATGCTGTGTTAACCTCAGTATTCTGACACAGGCAGATCTTGATGTCCTTGTGTACTGCACAAGTAACCTTTGAAAAAACTGTTGTTCACTGTCTTCATCAAAACAGACTGGAACTCCAACAGTTTTAGTGCTGACACTGTTATGCTTCTAGTGATTGTGCTTTTCATCAAAGAGCAATTGTCAAACCAAAGTTTGAATTCTCCTTTTCATAACTTGTTGTCTGAGTGCCTGGGGAAGGGAGGAGGAAGCCGGGAGGGAAGGGAGCAGGGAGGAAACAAAGCAGGAAGGCTGCCTGGGAGTCAGGAGTGAAGAGGAGCTCCTGGGAAGGCGAGGGCTTGGGCTCTGATGGGCTGCACTCACCCACACTGGCGGAGTTACTGCCCCCCAGCAACGTGCTGTTATCAGTCTTGCTGATTAAAGGTATTTTCTGGGTTGTAAGCCCATTGGAGAGCTTGCTATGGCTGAGGTAGTAAGACATAAGGGGTAAGAATGGGTTCATCAGTTTTCCCAGGACAAAGAGAATAACTTAATGGTTGGGCAGAGTTTTGAGGACAGTTTAGTTCTGACTTGCCAATGAAAAGCATGAAGAAAAACCAGGTGCAGGCTAGCTGGAAATAGTACTGGTCATGCATGCCCTTAAAAAGACTGAGAGAAAATAAAGCACTTTTCATTCATGAAGTAGAAGTGGATATATATTCATAATCAAATGTGACTAAATTAATTATTTCTTTTTTATTTTGAATACATACACATTTTATAAAATTCCATTCTTGTGTTCTTCCTTCTCCGTGGGTAAATAAAACTTTTTTTTTCTGTCAATAGGGCTTTCACTTTTAGCCCCTGTAGATGAGTCCTGCCATCCTCCAGATCCTGCCAATTTCTGGGAAATGCTGGTTCTATCCATGGTCTGTCTGAGGAGACACCCATGGCAAGGGATGCTCTGGTGAATACTCAACCTTCGATCATGCTGGGAGCAGGGCACTCCACATAACCTCCCTAACCATAGCTGCTGAATGTAAAAAGTGGTGCCTCCTTGTGTGTGCACCTCTGGTCAAACAGGGTGGGGCACTTGGGGTTATCTGTTCCCATGCTCTCTGTCACAGAGGCCTCCAGCTTACACTTTTTACTGCTTTTCCATAGTCTGAAATAAGTCAGTATGGCTGATCATGATCTCTGTGAGGGAAAGCAGTGATCCTGATTTTGGATTTCCCATGGTTTTCGGGTTTTTATGGATTTACCATTTTCTAAGGCGTAGTGTTGGCTTAATTTTTCAGTGCAAAATGAAGTGAGATATCTAGATCCTTAGCTACTGATTTTGTAGCTGGCAAGTGCCCTAGGCCTGGCTCAGTTGGTGACCTACAAGTAAATGAAGATGCTCAGTGTCAGAGCATGCAGATGTGTTTTGCCAGGAAATAAACAGGCTTTTGTATTATTTGTTCATCCACATCTGTCTGTTAAATCCATTTCTGCTGTGCAGAAGTAGCAAAAAACATAATCATGTAGGCAGCAAAAAACATCATGCTGCACATCCTATCAAAAAGAAATATATATAAATGTCACTACTGCACACTTTCTTGAAAAGTACCCAACTAATACTTGCAGTAAAATTTTGTCACCATGTTGCATTTGTTTGGGGGCAGTAACTGGTGGGCAGCAACTGTATACTGAAAGATGTTAAAGTGAGAGAGGGAAGAGGCAGAGGAAATTTTACAGTAAATATCCTCAGAGGTCATAAACAAATGCAGCTTCTTAAACATTACTCCAGCTTCTCACTAACAAACTGAGCTTAAATAGTGATTGTTCCATCTTGCATCTGAAATACTGTTCAAAATAACAGTACCAGCCTTGTTTTAAAGTAAAGGAAAACACTGAAGCTCGTTCTTGAACAGAGTTGACATCCATTATGTAAATTCACATGTAAAAAAAATACAGGGCATTGATACTTAATGTCAGACTAAAGGTTACTTAAATGTAACTTTTTGTCAGTGTACTTGCAGATTCAATCAAATTAGTGGATTTTTGCCTACTTTGTCTGTTAGGGGTTAACACCGACTAGACCATATCTTTTGTTTTTTTCTGGAATCCTACAGTAAAGTCGCTCTGTAACTTAAGACACCATGAAGTCTTTTTGGATAGGAAAACTTCCTGCACTCTGAAAATGGGATCTTCTGTAGCCCTAATCAAAGCCAACTGGATTAATGTTGGCTTCTTGCTGTTTGAGCTAATGTCTGTGATGCCATGTACACATTCCTCCAGTGACTCTCTGCAGTATATAGAAAGTTAGTGTTTCTTCACCTTGTCTTTGCCAGGCTGTCAGGACCATGAGGATTTATCAGAATCCTGTCTGGGGGAGATGCAGGGCTTCCTGTCTTTTCTCTGCCTAGTTGCAAGCTTTCCTAGGCATAGGTGCACTGCTGGGTTTGGGGACTCTTAAGTTGACTCTGGAATACTAAATTGAGTGTAAAAATACCCCTGTGTCACCAAGAATTCCTCGTTCTGTTTTCTGAGGAGTGAATGTTTGCCCCAGCCTCTAGAGTTAGTTCCTGCAACCTGTGGAGACCCGTGTGACCTGCCAGGTTCTGTTCTGTGCTGATGGCGTTGAGTCAGAAGCTTTAGGGGAAGCCATGTATCAGCTCGTCTCCTGCCAGGAAGCTGTGGCAGCTGCTGCTTGCTGTCAGCCTGGTGTGGAGGCCCACTGGAGGCAAGCCCACCAACCCTCCTTCTGCCCTGATAGGTCAGCCAAACCACCTGCTCCCAATGGCACCTGACATCCCCCAGAGAAAAATGAGCCCCTCATGAAAGACTTGAGGCTCCACGTTCTCTAGGAGGCTTAATGAACCAATATCAGACTACAAACTCCTAAACTAAGAGTTACAAATTTTGTACAGCCCTGTAGGTTTATAGGAAAACAGTTTTCTCTTCAGTTAATTCCAGATAAAACCTCACAAATTTTAAAAAATTTTGACTCTGAACTGGGTAGCTCAAGCTTGAAACTGAACCTGATGCAGTTGAAATTGATGTTGGCAGCTCATTGGCACTTCTACATTTCAGTGAATTAAATGAACCTTACTGTGTTCACAAGACAGAAAAGGAGTTAAACTGAGTATTTGCAAGGTAATAATTTAGAATTTGAAACACTTCAGCAGTGAAAATTAATCCAATTTTCCTTTTAGCAGAGTATGGTTTGGATTTGAGGAATAAAGGAGCATAGCTATGGTAAGCAATAATTTAGTTCTCTGATTCACAAACTTGCTCAGTGAGTCACTGAAGCAGATCCCATCAGTGAGTAATATGCATTGATTTAAATGGATTTCATTATCTCATTATGAGTTTTTTTGGTGACTGTGATGGCACATTTCTTCATTGCCTTAACTCAAAGTTTGAGGGAATTCCTTGTGATAAATCGAGACTAGTAGATAAACACTCAGCAATAAGCAAGAAGAACTCACCCTCGTGCAATTATGTTAGATACTTTGTTTTATTGCCAGGCTCAATCAAGTAGAGTAACAAAATAACATAGTTTGCAGCTGAGATAAGGCACTTACTATTTACAAATATGCTTGTCAAGTCAGACGAGGAGGTTCTTAAGATTTAAATTCTCTAGTTCCCATCTTGTTTATTCTAACCTTCTATCTGGATTAAATTTTGGCTTGCAAATGACAAAATTATTAGCCTTTAATTGACTGCATTTAATTCACTTCTTCAGTATTCACTTCAGTATTTATATGTGTGACCTGCAAATTGGAGTCTCTATACCCAGATGGTGTTACCCAGAGAGATTCTGTTTTCTTCCACCTTGCACTACAGGAACACAGAGTGGGATCTGAGAATATGTAAAATGTCAAAACATGTCTGTAGACACTCCAAAGGTATATCTCTGTTTTACTTAGGATCTTGATGTTGTCATGCAGGCAGAAGTTGAGTCCAAAAGAACCCCACCTGCTTTAAGCTTAGCTTTGCAAATTAGTTACTACAGATTGTATACTTTTAACTCCAGATGGTGGTAAATGTTAATATTAGGTAGCGTTCGGTCTCTGTCCTTGATTTGCTGTCTGATCTAAGTCAAGCAAAATACTCTGGTTTTCAGTTTGTTTGCAAATAAAGTGAATTCATCACATACTTTGCAGGCATGTGATGAATTAGGTATTGGAGAAATGAAAAGTGTTGTCAGGATCAGTAAGGGAAGATATGAAGTCATGAAAATGTTTCCATCTCAGAGAACCAAAGTCTGTGGACATTTGATTCTGTGGTTTCTGCCTGTCTACAGAAGGGTCCATTGCAAAATTTACATTCATTTTTGGGTTTGGATTTTGAACACTCCAGGGCTTTCAGATAGGGCCCATCTCCAGGGAAAATAAAACTTAACCGCAGCCACCAACCCAAAACTGAACCATCAAGTAACCCGAACCCAACTGAGTGAGGTTAAAAAGAGTTTGGTTAAGTGCCTTGTTTTGTTGCCTTTGGCTAGAAAAAGAAGTGGGAGTGAGAGATGCCTTTTTAGATATTTCTGACCTAGGTTAAATTAGGACACTAAAAGACTTGTGAGGAAGTTTCAAAT
Source organism: Picathartes gymnocephalus (assembly GCA_013390045.1). Taxonomy (NCBI): domain Eukaryota; kingdom Metazoa; phylum Chordata; class Aves; order Passeriformes; family Picathartidae; genus Picathartes; species Picathartes gymnocephalus. Next base: position 35,559 of record WEKY01033786.1, read on the forward strand.
GCTGATTTGATTACTAGGATCCCAACCCAGCCTGTGGAGATGAATCCAAAGTTCCAGATGGTTTTTAAATTAGAAAGGGAGAGATCTTACGAGGTTTGCATTATTTCTGCATAATACCTCCCCTAGTTCCTCATGGGTAAGCCCATCCAAAAGATACTCATCAACATCCCTAAGACACATGGGCTTCTTATTGCAGTTAGCTTGTTTGAATAGGACCTATTCAAGGAAGAGAAATTGGAATCTTCTTAATATTTCAGCATAGAGATTGTTCTCTTTCCTAGTAACTCCTCACTATATTAAAAAATTTTTCCTGTTGTTGGAAGTCAATCCGATTCACCTTTTTCATCAAATAACAAGGGGGTTTTTTTGGTGGAAGAGTTTGCATTTTTGTATTTTTGTAAGTGTTGTTATCTGCAAAATTTAATAACAAAGTTTGAATGAAAGGTATGATCTACTTCCTGCCGTTCATGCTCCTTGTTTAGCTTTCATGCCACATTTGCAGAAAATGAAAGCCAGAATGTAAAACTGATAGATGCACATGCCCTCATGTGCATAATGCATCATTTTGGGTTATGAATGCTTCAGGAGGACTCAATACAGCAGGCAAAACAAACAGCAAACCTACTTGTGCTTCACACACAAAATCTTAGTGAACACATTTGTAACTTATTTTTTTAGTACAGACTTGGGATTCAGTTAACTGAAGATGTCCCTTTAAAAGTTGCTAAATGATGGGTGACCCATTCTTCCACCCCACCTTCTTTTGCTTGATTAGAAAAGGGAAAGGATATACTGAAGATAACACTAAGGATACTTTCCAAATGACCAGAGGAAAGGAAAGAACATGGAGAAGGGATCATTAAAATGATAAATGAAGTTGAGTTTGCTATTATTACAGGTTATGTTGGTTTTTTTCAAGGGGAGTGAAGGAGGAGGGGATGCACAATTTCCTGCTGGAGAAACTGTAATCAGTTATAGAACATTCACAGTTTTAGGAAGAAAAGGTCCTGACTGCTGTACAAAGATTGAAGTGGCAAAGCAAAGGTTTATATTGAAACGATAATGAGATTGTGACAAAACAGAACACAACATGCCATTTCCTAATAAAGGATGCTGAAATGTTTGTTTGCATAAAAATGAGTGATAGCCCAAAAAAAGGCTTCAAATTGTGATAAGAAACACATCTAAATTCAGCTTAAATTTGGATTTAATCTATTCCTTTTCCTGTTATTATGACTAATATTCTGTTACTCAAATGGTCTTCGAAACCCTAATTTCTCCAGAACTTATTTTAATAGGATTATTCAGTATATAAGTGGGATTATCAGTATAATTCTTAAATTCTGTATTCTCTTTCAAACAGTCTCAAAAAGAATGTATTTTGGGATGGGGAGGAAACTGCATGACTAATGTTCTTCAAGATGCCAACAATTGTGCAGGAATGAGTTGGAAACTCAGCTGTTACAAGCCATCATCACTTCAAGTGATGTTCAAAGAAGAGGAAACTCAAAGCCAGGTCACCTAGAAAGGTTGGGTCTTCACATTAGCCAGAGAAGCACAAGTACCTCCTCCGTAAACAGGAGTTTGCATTGGCTTTGTGCACTTGTGCACGTAGTTGGAGATCACAACTTTTACTCAAAAGCAGAAAATTTAAAGTTCTTTTGCTATACTTCTAATTTTGTGCTTTTCTCTGATGTGTTCTCTGACGTGTTCTCTGATGTGTTCTCAGCCTCTCCCTGACTGAAAAAAGTTTATCCCTCTAAAGAGAAATAATGCAGTTGTAACATATATGAACAATGACAGCTAACAGAGAGCACTTGATCTCTAAAAGCGAATTTTATCACAAGTCAATGAACAAAGAATATTTTAGACGTTAGAGAAGCAAGTAAAAACAGAGTGTATATAGCACAACTTTTTTGGATTCCATGTAGTTTGAGGAAGTCTCATGAGGATTTCTTCATTTACAAGATTTCAGTACAATGCTTTTTAATCTGTAGATATGATATAGTGCAAGGTGTTCATCTTTGTCTTTCGGTTGCAGTGACCACTGTATATTCGGATAATAAAATTGACACAATATTACTATTTTTTATTCAATCCTGTTTGTTAGTTTCTTACACCAGCCACAGATGATTGAGAACTAGAACTGGGATCGTCATCTGAGCTCCTTGGTTCTTCTGCACTAGACTGAAAGCTTTTAAGTGACAGTCCTTCCACATGGGCTTCTGGTGCTTTATGTATTTTCTCAGGCCTTTCTTCAAAACTTCAGTGTTTTCTTTCTGAAGGCCGTTTGTGAGATGTATTTGGAAGGCCTAGACAGTGCAGAAAGAAGAGCTTTTCTATACTTCCAGATGACCAGTGTTTTCTCCAAAATTTAAATTTAAAATACTAAGTTTGTAATTAATTTTTAGATTACCTCTGTTAGTTCTACTACCCCTACTAATGCTGCTCTTGTCTTTTGGACACTATGATAAATCTGTAATGTAAGAAGATAATAGAAAGGCATAGTAGTTTTTTTCTATCATCAGTGCTATGCACTCTCCTGTGTAAGAAAAATGCAGCAAGCAAGCATACAATGAGTATGCCAAACAAGACTTCAGCACAGGTGATCTAAATGCATGGCATAATTTTACATGCAAAAAAAAAGACAAATGCTAGTTATTCCTCCTAAGTCAATTGCATACCTCTCAGGCTCTCAACCAGCTGTCAAGCCAGGAACCAGTGCAGAAAATTGTAGGACCAGAGACAAATTTTTTCCCAGAGTCCTCGCTGTTTGCAGACTGTCCGAACCTTAAATTGCAGGACTCACCCTCTCACCTTATCTTCCAGCTATCCCAGCACTCTCCCACCAATTCTGCTTGGCTCTTTGGGCATACAGTGGCTGTGTATGGAATGCGTCTGCATCCTTGGAAGAGGGGAAAGGGTATTATAATTTGTATGAGTCCAAGGCAGCTGCTTGAGGACCTGATTTATTCTGCATTCTTTAGGAAAGAAGAGGGAAAAAACATTTCTCTTTTCTGAATCAGTTCACTTTTGAAAATACATAAACCCTTTTTTATCCACTCATGCTGCTGAGTGACCTGTTTTTATTGTACGCTGAAGTACAATAAAATAACAAAAGGCATTACTGTGAAGAAAAACTCAGAGACTTTATTTGAATGCATAACCAAGTTTGTTTACTTTGAAAGAACAGTAACAATGTAATGAATGTCTGGTGCAGAGTTAAGTATATCCTTGTCCAAATTTGATTTATGTGATCATTGCTGGATGTTAACCATTGTTAGCATAACCTCCATCATTTTTATATTCATGCTGCCTGTGGGCACGCACTAGCACAGCAGTGTGAAAGAAATGTGAAGTAAAACTGGTAGCAGTTCCCAGTGCAGGAAAACTCTTTTCCTGAAATAACAGAGGTTGGTGTGTGGTGAGCCATAGATCAATTTAAGGCGAGAAGATCAGTGTAACTGGAGGAGCTGTGTTAGGAGAGAGAAGGCAGCCATTGATTCCTGCAGCTTATTAACCTCTTGAGGGCCACGTGCAGTAACACAGACATCGTCCATGGTCTGCTGGTGTGTGTGTGTGCATGATGTGGCTGTCAAATTACCTGAAGAAAAATGCAGCCACGTTGGTTGCCTGCCAAAACAACATCAGGAGATACTCTGCGAGCTCAAGCCACCTGAGCTTTTGAAGGCAGAAGTTGAGCTTTATGAAGAATGCTTGTACGAACACTTCTGTAAACATGTCTGTAATTCATACAAGACGTCTCTGTAATTCATACAATAACTTTGTTCTGTGTACAAAGAAGGGTTTCTGCAACCCTAGTGCTAGGCAGCAACTCTGTAGCATGAAAATGGTCATCCTTTAAGAGATACAAATGATGGAGTTGTTTTAGGTAAGCAAAACATTCAGAAGCTGCCACAATGACTAAAGTTAAACGCAGTTCGCAATGGAAGTTTTATGGATATAAACAAAAGACATTCTTGTTCGTCTTTCGCGTTGATTTCAAAATTGCACATAATTACTAAATTCTTCCCATGTGAGCTTTGCAGCTCATGGTCTTTAACCAGATGCTATAGCATATATTTTAGTATCCGTAGTTCCACAGCTGAAGTTCAGGGATATCTGCAGTAATATTTTTGATTAATTTACTTTGTAATTCAATTTCACCTGAAGGCATTGTATGACTTGTATCATGTGTCATCATCAAAATTCTGTATTTACGATTTAAATTTAAATTTACAGCTGTCAATAAAGAAGTAGTATGTTCAGCATTTTACTGTGAGTCATTCACAATATAAGTCATTCACATGAAGTCATGACTTAATTTCATCTTAAAACTGCATCTTGATTTTGTGTCAGTTGGTGGATCCTATATGCTGGGAATGGCTCTTTGCTTTTGGGAGATTCAGATGCAACTGCTGAGCTGAGGGCAGAATTTGAGTGTTCACTTTTGGCTGCATTGCCTTTTGCTCTTCTGTTCTAATTAACCTTTTTTTCTCAACTTCATATAGTTGTGCTTTTCTGTTTTTTGTTTTGACACTGATCTTGGAAGGGGGAAGAGAAAATGCTGGTGAGGTTATACTTGTTTGGGGTGTGCTGTACTCAGAGAAGGGCAAAGTCTTGGTGCAATTTTATGCAAGACACCATCGTAATAAAGTATATTATTGTGAATGTCACAGTAATCTGTTATGGGTCATAGCAATCAGCTGATAAGTCCTGTGATTCAAAGGCAAATCAGTTAATACTGAAGTCACCCAAAGGATGTGATTTTAACATGATATTCTTTTAAGTCGTCGTCCAGAGTTTGCATGTGGGTAGCCTGCACTGCTGGATTTGGGGTGTTCTGTCAAGAGCCCAGTTTTGAAAATACATTTGCTACAATTCTTTGTCAGTATTATGAACGTCTTCCCTTATGAATGAAAATACAGAACAACAGATTATTGTGAGTAATCTTTTTTGTATCATATATTGGAATACAGCGCTCACCTGAAACATCAAGTCAGGTTTCAGGGGCACCATCTACTGATAACTAAATTTGAATTGAGACCCATGACACCCATACAGAGCAATGGGCAGCAAGTTTGATGGTTCAGTTCAGAAAATATGTTTCATAATAAGAAGTTTCTTGTTCCCATCTGATGTGTTTGTGCTTTGGCAAGTATTATTTATGCTTCTGAAATGATCTGGTAATCCAAAGGATAAAATAACCACTTCTTCCTAATCAAATGTACAGCCGTTTGTTGGGACTCAGGCCAAACCTTCACCTTCAGATCATCCACAGCAACTCTGTGTGTGAGTTTTAAAGACAGTTTAAGAGAGTGTAGGTGGTAATTTCAGTCATCTGTCTTTAACTGAAAAAACAGATACTAACTTAGATAAAAATTAGTGGGAGTGACTTATAATTTTTAATGTAAAGAAAGTGAAGTTTTTTGTACTTTAAAATTTAAACTTGTTATCTGAAGGTAGAGACAGTTTGTGGGCTAAGATGGAAATAGGCAAGTTGGAAAGTTGAGTAACAGGTAACATAAGTTTAAAAAGTGAATTTATTTTAATAGTGTTTTGTTATCCAGGAATTAAACGGAATGCCAGCCATTTTGTAGCAGCCCTATATAAGTGAAAAGAAATAAGAAAACAAGTCTGCTGGTTCCTCCACGTGTCGCTGCCACTGGGTAACTGTTCACACCTACATTAGTCACTCCTTCAACAGGCCATGAAATTGTTCCAGCTCTTAAAATGTGTGAGAAAATTAAGGCAGGTGCTGGCACATCATAAATGAAAACCTGACCTTCAGGCTGGTACAGTAGTGGTGTTGTTACTGTTTGCATTCTGGAAACCACATGGCTTGTCAAGTTGTAATGCAGTTATTTTGTGCTTTTATATTATTAAAACTCGGTGAGGTCTTTGGGCTGCCCATGAGAACCCCATGAGGCTCGCTGATGTAGGAAGTTACATTGATACTCAGTACATAAGGATGGCTTTTTTGATGTTGTTACTGACTTTGTGCCACTCAGGAGCTGTTGGATTACTTAATAAGGAAGAAACTTGCTACAGAGGGTCCTCCCACATCTTCTGTTAGAGAAATCAAATCCTGAACCATCCATGATCCAAAAAAACCTTAGCAACTTCTCTGAAAATCCTCTCAGAATAATACCACCCATAGAAATAGCAGACAAAGTGATATTTTAATTTCACAGTAGAACAAACATTCAGTGTTTTTTCATAAAAAGAGATGGAAAAATAGAGAATAGAGAGAGTAATCTTCAGTGTGTAGATATTTTTTGTGAGCTCTTACTTAAACCTAAAATCCAGTGAACTACTATGGAGCTTCTCATCTCAAGAAATCATTACTGTTCTCTCAAAGGACTGTTTAATCATCAGTTTCATACCAGATTTATCTTACAAATAAAACTGTATTGAATCTTACTACCTTCGACCAACTGTCCAGTTTCTGTCCTCCCTTTTTTCCAAAACTTGCACCAGACTGCAAAATGAAAACACCACAACTGAATGTGAGGTTCTGCTAAAAGTTCAGATGAAATTACCTAAACCATTATGAGTTTTAGAAAGCCTGCATATTTTTCTTACTAACAATAAGGTAGTTTAATTACTCTAATTAGTGATTTAATCACTGTATAAAAACTGCGTTGGTTTTTGTGTCACATGTAGCCCTATATGAAAATCTCCTAGTTCATCATTAGGGAATTAGAATTATCCTGGTACTGAGTGAAAAGAACATATTCTGTTGTGTAACCAGAAATGCCTTCAGAAATTATCTGAATATACCTGCTTTCCTCATTGCAGAGCTAAAATATTTTCTTCATTTATAATTTGCTTTCATATGTAGGAATGACTGCAGACAATGCAGTAGGATTATTAACTTATTCTTATTTCTTTATTTTATTTTCCAAAAGTGGGTCACACATTTGCGTTTTCAAACTGTATTTTGAGTTCTCTTTTGGTGTCACTTTTTTGATTTTATACCCAACATCACCTTGTACTCCAATGCTGTGCGATTTTTAATATATTCCAATGGCACTCCTGTGAGGTGGCAAGGTAATGTTATTTTCAGTTGTATAGTTAGGGAACAGAGGTAGAGAGGGTAAGAGCAGCTTTCCTGTACCTAACTCTGCCTAGTCATTTGGGCTTCCTCTAGCACCTACAGTTCGGAGATGTATCACCCCATTCCCCAGTGACTGAGCCTGGGTCACATTCAAGGCTGTGGCAGGCAGTGTACTGAACTCAGATCTTCCAAGACCTACATTAGTATTCTCTTTACTGGAACATATTTCCTTTCTGAAATAAACAAATGTATTATGCTGAAGTGATTTGAATACTGCTCCTTTGTGTAGCTTGACAAGAAGCATAAACTTCATTATTTTCGTATTACTATTTTAAAGTGTTAGATATTTCTCTTACTAAACTGATAATATCATCCATCATCTTGGGTTTCATGGTTTCTGTACGGATTGCTTTCCACAGATACTGCACTCTCAGGGGAAATCGGCACCAAGAAAAAAGTGAAAAGACTATTAAGTTTCCAGAGATATTTCCATGCATCCCGGTTACTGCGTGGAATTGTACCACAAGCCTCTCTGTACCTACTGGATGAGGACTACCTTGGGCAAGCAAGGGTAAGACAGTCTCCAGATCTCCATTTCTTTTAATAATACTACAGAGAGTGTCAGTTTTGTTTTAGTCTTCAGATAATCAAATTTATGGCTGATCTTTCTTAAATGACCCACATTACATGCCTACCTCACAGCAGATTGTCCATTCCTCATTTGTTGTTACAGCCTTGAAGGCTTAGGTCTCAAAGCAACAGAAAATGTTGCCAAATCTATGCAGCATTTTCAGGTTCCAACAACTGAAATTATAATCTGGATTTATTAAAGAATGAAGGATTTCTGGTTAAGTTACTGATTTAAGTGCAGCTCTGACCAGGATTTAGTTAATCCACTTTGAAAAAGACAGGTGTCTCTCATCTGGTATGGAACAGGTATTAGGCAACCCACAGTAGCTCTCCATAGTGGCAAAGGCTAGGAAACATGGAACACTGACTGCAAAGAACGTCACAGTGATTAAAATATAATTATCTTATTTTGCAGCTCTTACACTTACTTTGAATGGTACTTTCTAGCAAAACTTGCACAATTGATGGCATTGGGATTATGTGCCTAGGCAGTTTTTATTCTCTGCTAGAGGACATTATATGCCAGATGTTAGAAAGTAATTAAGAATCTAGAACTGTTTGAATGTAGACTAGAGATGGGAGTGAATGTGTATTTCATTCACACTTACATCACTGTAGGTCATAGAGGTAGTCCAGAATCAGTGTCTGGACTCAACTGATGTAGCTGTAAAAACACTGCATTTGGTGGTAATGATGGATTCTTCTGCATGTCTGAGTGGGCTTAACAGTAGCACTGTATCTAAAAGCTATTCCTGTGTACTGCTTTGTTTAGCACATTGTAACTCATATTCAACACAAGAGCTAAGATTTTAAAACACTCTATTAAAAACCTAAGAGAATTTGCACTGACAGTTCGGGGACTTGAAGAAACAATAAAGCATTTGTGCAGTAAAAGGGAATATTTTAATAATATTTTGGTTTATATTATTCCTTGTTTTGAGTTCCATTTAGAAGGTATTTTTAGTGTTATGTTCAAAACCTCCTCAGTTAGAAGTGCAAGTGATATTTTAAGCAGTACACCTACATGAGCCTGATTTCTGATATTTGAAATACAACCTCTATAGGTTTCTTGAAAAAAATTTAAAAGCTGCAGTAACCAATCCTGTGACTGATTAATGTGGAATAATAATTAAAACCTGCTTTACAGTGTGACATACCAGTCATTGGCCTGTTCACATATGTTTTTTCCAGCATATGCTATCCAAAGTGGGAATGTGGGATTTTGACATTTTCTTGTTTGATCGCTTGACAAATGGTAAGTAAATTTTTTAAGTCTTTATTTTACTATCTCTCACATATGACTATTCAAAAAATCCCTAAATAATTGTTTGCTAGTTGTTTCCAGTTCAGATTACTGAAGAGAAATTGGCCACATTTAACCTCTATTAAAATCACATTCTGGAGCTTTTTCAAGCTTTTCCTGAACTATCGGGTAATTTTAAAAAAGTGTGCTTTTGTATTAATCTAATCTCCTACATTTGTTGTCATCACCTTTTGAAGAAGGTATTTCTGTTTCATTTACCTGGGAAACTCCCAAGCTACTTCAGATATACCTGTTAGATACATTGATCAATAAATCCAGATCTCCATAATCAGTCAATTTCTGTCAATACTAAATTGGAGTGAAGATACCCTTGCTTCTGTTTAGCAGAAAAAATTAGGAAATTTATTAAGAGAGTAAAAATCTGTGAAATGTTTTCTCTAAATACATGCCTGTAAAACCATCCCCCTTCCCCGCAAATGTCTAGGCAATACCTCTTGGTCAGGTAAGGGTCATGATCACACCTTTCCCCTTTCTGTACTGCTCAGAGAGCTGAGGTCCCTCATTCCTCACCTCCAGTCTAATTACGTTTGGTTGAGGCAGAAGGTGTAGGAAAAAGTTGGTTTAGGGGGTCATTCAGCTGAGTGACTGGCAGTGAAGAGGGAAAAGGATTGCAAATTGCCTGGGAAGCAAAAGCATAGCTCTTCTAAATTACCTTTCTGTGCCCCTGCTCAGTAGTCAAGGCCAAGTAAGTTTCCATGTGTTCTTCATACAGATATTTATTTTCCTTCCTGAGTTATGTTAAATAAGAAAAGACTCCCTTCAGACTTTGTTTATATGTAGTATGGGTTGGTTGGTTTGGGGTGTTTTTTCTAACTTTTATGGAAACAGTGCCGCTGAATTAAGCAGTGCAAACTTTTTAAAATACTGTGTTTATGTATAGCTGATCATGTAATACTCGTTAGGCTCAATTTTGCCAGTGTTCCCAGTATTGGATTTACAGTACAGCCAGTGCAACATTACAGTGGGACTTCAGACTGTAAATACTGCAAATTTTATTTCCTGTCTATGTCATCGTTATGAGATGCAGTTGTAGCTGAGCTAGGTTACATGGGTTAATAACATGTTTGTACAGCCATATGCAAAATAAAAAAATTAATTCCAAACTTCTGTTTTTTAGTGATTAATTAATTAGTGCAGTATGGCAAACTGAAGTGGCAGAAAAGCCTCTGTTGTTTCTGAAGATAAACCTGAATTATGAAGATGATGTCACTCTCAGACAAGCCTGTCAAAAAATTTTGTTAAAACCATGTCAGTTTGCCTTCTTCCACTTAAAACTACAGTTTGCCTGTCATGGTGAAACAGCAAACGTAACTTTATGGCATCTAGACATAAGAACAGCACTCCATTGCTACAACCTTTCTATCAAGTCCTGATGATATATAGGAGTAATTAATGTAAGTGACTTCTGAGTATATGAGTGTCATCTAAGCTCTCTTCATTGGAGATAAGGTGATAGGAGCTGACTAATAGGAAATTACCCAGATTTTTAGCTTTGCTTGGTTTGTAACTACATGTTAAGGCAATCTAAGAGTTGTTCCTTTCTGCTTTTAGGAAACAGTCTCGTAACACTGCTTTGTCACCTCTTCAATGTGCATGGACTTATTCACCATTTCCAGTTAGACATGGTTACATTACACAGGTTTTTTGGTAAGTGCTCACCTCAAAGCCATCTTTGAATGAATTTTAATGCTTAAGTAGAGCACCAGGGAAGGCACTGGCTTGGTCTGTGTATCTGTGTAAAAATGATGATGTCATTGCAAATATTTCAGTAAAAGATGTCTATGATATATATCAGCATACAGTTTCCAGGCACTCAAGTACTTGGTTCAGTACCTAGTCAGTGGAGAGACTTCAAAAGGCTCTGCATTGGGCTGAAGCACCCCAGTGCCACAGTCACACTGGTGATTTAAAATAAAGTATGCCATGCAGAGATGTGGCTGGCTTAGGCACACACAGACAGACAGACACCACACTACAATTGTGGTGCGGTGTAAACATTTTAGTGACTAAAAGACCGCTGAGACCCGGGGCAGTTAAAAGCTTATGTGCAAAATTTAACAAATTATATCAAGCTGTCTACCCTGAATAGTGTTGATGAAAGCCCCTGCTGCTGTTACTGCCGACAGAAATATTCGCCCCATGCTGTCAGTGAACCAAAATAAGAAATTGGCCAAAATCAATTACTTTTTGCATCACTTCTTGAAAGCAGCTAAATGACAGTTTTTCAGGCTGTCAGGCAGAGTTTCCAAAGCAGGGTCTCTTCTTTAAGACTGCCTAATTGTCTCTTCTGGAAAGCATTCCTCTAGTGTGGAGACAGACAAAATCTCCCTGCTGCTTCTAACTCCTGTGGGCAGACGTGAAGTGGACAGTCGGGTAATTAGACCTAGTGGTACTCACACTTTAAGGGATTACCCACTGTACCTCCAGATGCTTGTGCTGCTGGAAACAGACAGAAGGCTTGGACTTTCTTTGGCGCTGCTCATGCTGGCAGGGAGTGCCATGGGAAATCTGCCTGTTAGCTTTCCATTTGATTAATTTGATCGTGTCTAGGAGAGCGCTTCAGGCGAGATCACATGCAGCTTCCAGCATTCACGTGGTGGTGTCCCAAGACCACGTAATGGTGCACACACTGCTGCAAGGAACAGGGGGGTGTGAAGCACTCATCTCAATTATTTTTCTGTCTGAGAGAAAGCTGAGAGTTAAGAGGTTGGTGCTCCTGGTCCAACTGGACCAGTTCCAGCACTGCAAACTAAAGCAAGAGGGACTGGCATTTTAAAATGAGCGCACAGATGTGACTAAAATTGTCACAGGAGATTTTGCTGTGAATATCCCAATGCTGTTATCTTTTGATTTTTCACCTAGGGGGTGTAGGAATGCCTTTGGCTGTAGCTCGTCATGCAAATAACAAATGATGGCAGGATATCGGGGTCTCACTTCCTGCTGCTGTAAAATAGGTGGTACTGCCTTAATGGCACACTACTACCCTATGACAGCAGCCTAAATAATTACACTCCGTTGTGGATAAATTTGCCTCTCTCCCTTGTTTATTTTACTCCTCAATGAGAGCCTTCACTAAGGCAAGAAAGAGGTGATTTATGCACTAGACCCAGTATATCCCCTTGGGCCTCACAAATCCTTTCATGCCTTTTTTCTCTAAAGGTATCCCAATAAAAGCAGCAATTTAAATAAGCTACAGCTATTTGAAGAAACTCCTTAGGCAGCTGACTGCAAAACCTCAGATTGTATTTTAAGTCCAGTTCCCGCTTGTGGCCATGGCATTCAGAGACAAAAGGATCTTTGTTTTCTGTTTTGATTCCCAGTTATGGTTCAAGAAGATTACCATAGCCAAAACCCATACCACAATGCTGTCCATGCCGCTGATGTCACACAAGCTATGCACTGCTATCTGAGGGAGCCCAAGGTAATGATAACCTTTCACACTGATGTTCCTTCTAGGTGGTTCTCAGATTTGTTTCCCAGGATTGAAATAAAAACCCGAAAAGATAGTTCTAGGTAGCAGAAAGGGATGGCATGCTGGAAGTCAGCAACAAATCAGGAGCAGCCACAGCTACAGATTAGAGACAAAATTTCTGTCAAGCCATGAGAGTCACTCCTCATTGTGCAGGCATCATGTCTAAGTGCTGCCATACGAGCTCCAGCCACCACCACGCTGTGACCCAGCCACCCACCAGTGCCTGCAGTTCTTCTCCCATCAAACTCAGCAGGAGGCAATGCATGCCTGTCCTCAGCCACCTCAGAGCATAAGCTCCTCATGTCATTATTTCAGAATACCAAATTGGGCAGTGCCACACCAGGAAAGGGGAAAACAGCCCCTTCAGGTGGGTCTGTTGCAAGGGTGTCTTGCATGAGTATTTGACTTCTGCTGCAAGTTCTCACAGCATCAGGGTGGTGTTGCCTTGTGTATTACTGGAAGGCATTGTGATATTGCCATGCTGAGCCACAATATAAGAACGTAACTAATATTTTCTGGCTTGGCTTAAATGAAAGGATGTTCTGTTAGAACTAGCAGTTTGTTGCACCAGAATATAGCAGTGGTAAGTGAGGCCAGGAGCACGCCCCACCTTTCCTGTATTTTCACCTCCTGCAAGACCTGCAAGTCCTTTTTCGCCAGGAAGTGCAGAGGGCAGCCAACATCCAGAACGTGTACCATACTGCTCATCAGTTCTCACCTCAGGATGCTTCTTTCATCTCGTAGACCTGTACTCTGTACAGGCTCATTGGGCTGGTAATTACTGCCTCACTCTCACAAACAGAAAATGCTAAGACTACCTCTTTTTGCTTCTAAATGAGCTCTGTAGCAGAAAAAAATCTGGACAGGTTTTCCAACTTGAATGTTTGAGTTTAGAAAGGTAAATTATGTTCTCTGATAAAATAGATATACTTGAACTGAGATAGATATTTAACAGCCAAGGCTAAAATTTCGGAAGTTGATAATCTCATTTTATAACACAGTGCTGTGCTAGAAAACTGAAGCCTGATGTTTTGTTGGTATTACTAAATACTTGGAGAGGCAGAGCTGTCACAATGGATGCTACCATGCCAACCTGCCAGCACACCTATTTGCTGTTTAAACTAAATGTTTGAGACTATGCTCAAGCACTTCTATTACCACAGTCCTTATATTGCCATGAATGATAAAGAGATAAGAAATACAAACTCTAATAAAACATGATTATGTAGTCTAATAACTTCATAGATGTATGTTCAACACTCACCTTAAAAACATTGCTCACAAAATTTATGTTTGACATTTGTATACAAATGCCTACAAAACGAAGCAATGCCATGATGTCAGCTGGTTTGTTTATTTACCAAAAGAAGTGTTTACTGTTCATGTTCTTGTTGTGATTAATGTGTGTGATTTTTCAGCTTGCCAACTTCCTCACCCCGTCGGACATCATGCTTGGACTGCTTGCTGCTGCAGCTCATGATGTGGATCACCCAGGGGTCAACCAACCCTTTCTGATTAAAACTAAACACCACCTTGCCAGCCTGTACCAGGTAAAACTCCTCATCAAGTTGCTAATATATAAAATGGAGTCAAGGAGAGTTTAAGCAAATTGCAGTGAACTTCTAATGCCAAAATATGGCAGCAGGAGGATGCTGACAAGTTATCCTGCACTTCAGAGTCTGGACAATTTCAGTCAAGGTCCTCACTGGGTGTCTCTTCTTACAGCAAAGCTGATGTGGGAAAAGAGGTGGAAATGCCAGGTTTTGTTGAGGACACTTAAGCCAAATCAGTTGCCTGGGTTGTTTCTGTTGTAGATCATCTGGGGAGAGGAACTGTGGGTCAGGGATTTAAAATCATGATGAGATTTCTTCTTCTTTCAGTGAGCAAGTAAGCAGCAGGCATGCTCTAAATTGGTATTGCATTAAAAGAAACCTTTACTTCCTGTTGCTGTAGTAACATTAAACACTTAACGAACACTGCATTAACCAAAAAAAAAAAAAAAAAAAGGGAAGATAGGGGAAACCGAAACCAAAGGAAAGGTTGTAGACATTTACAGTAACATTCCTTGACATACAAAGAAAGAATTTCAAGAAAGTCACTAGGTCACACCACAGGCTGTCTAGACCAGTATCCTTTTTCTAAGAGCAGCCGGTAAAAGATCTCAGAGGAAAACATAAGTCTGGGCTATGTACAGAGTTGTCCTTCACCTGGTATAGATCCAGTAGAAAACTTCCTGAAACAAAAATACAGACCCTTTTGCTCAATAACTACCAGTGAACCCATGCTGCCTGATTTTTGCGGTCCTTTTTGAATATATTTGAGGTTTTGGCCCATGGCAATAATTGTAGCTCTGTACTTTATCTGCAACTGTGTATGACTATAATCTCTACACACATATATACATTGTTATTATATATGCACATCTCTCTATTCTTTGCATTGTACTTACATGCACAATTTGCCAGACCTATGCTGTAAATCTTAATTTTGGTTGCACTAACTATAATTCAAAAGTAATAAATGGAGATAGTATTGATTTCTAGCCTTTAGAATCACAGAATCATAGAGGGTTGGAAGAGACCTTTAAGGTCATCAAGTCCAACCCAACTGTTCACATAGCACCCAGAGCCAGATCCAGACACCTCTCAAAACACCTCCAGATATGGTGGCTCCACCGTCTCCCTAGGCAACCTATTCCAGTGCCTGACCACCCCAACCGTGACAATTTTTTTCTGAAATCTAATCTGAATCTCCCCTATCTCAGCTTAAGGCCGTTCCCTCTGGTCCTCTCACTGCAGGCGTGGCAGGAGACACCAACCCCACCTCACTGCAGCCTCCTTTCAGGCAGGTGTGGGGAGCGATCAGGTCCCCGCAGGCCTCCTTTTCTCCAGGCTCAGCACCCCCAGTGCTCTCAGCCACTCCTTGTAAGGCATGTTCTCTGATCCTTCCATGAGCCTTGTTGCCCTTCTCTGGACACGCTCCAGCACCTCAATATCCTTTTTGAAGTGAGGGGCCAAGGACTGGACACAGCACTTGAGGTGTGGCCTCACCAGTGCCGAGTACAGGGGGACAGTCACTGCCCTGGTCCTGCTGGCCGCACTATTGCTGATCCAGGCCAGGATGCCATGGGCCTTCTTGGCCACCTGGGCACATGCTGGCTCATGTTCAGTCGGCTGTCAACCAGCCCTCCCACTGGGCTGCTTTCCAGCCGCTTTGGAAGAGTCAATGTCAACCTTTGTGGAGGTCGTCAGAAACAGAATATCCCACTTTAAAAACTAACCTACCTGAAGAAGACTCACTAATAGCTACATACACATAGTTAGCAAATTGAGAGATTGCTGTGATGTGCTTACTACTTGATAAGAGAACCTCTCTTTTTCTACCCTATACACAAGCAATGTTTGGGTTTTCCCATAAGAAGTGGATTGTGTAATGGTGCAACTGTCCTGCCCTCAGACATGGCAATGGGCTGGACTGTGGGAGCCCCAGCCAAGGCACAGTGATGCTCAAACACTGAAAACTTTGTGAGTGGCCTCATCATAAGCTGATGCAGCTTGTTATGTCATACCCATATGATTCTGGTCCAGTCTTTTCTAAATGCTGGGCCGGCTAAGTGAGGAGGGAGAAAGGCCAGGGGCCTGAAGCTGGGCTTTGGGAGTGTTAAGGCTGCTTTGAAGAGGAGTAGAGCCATCCACAAAACCCCTTGTCTTGTGAAAAGGTACACACAATTCCTTCTCAAATTAATAGTGGCAATCATTACTTTATAATTAGTTTGAAAAATCATGCTAATCTGAAAGACATACAGCTAAAATATTAGTATCTTGGAGAAGTGGTTTCTGCTAAGCTATTTGGGTTTGAATATACTTTAAAATGTTGGTTAGAAAAGGCAGTGACAAAGCAGAAAATGCAATATTTCAACAGCAAATGAGATCTGAAGTACCCTACTTAAGAACATTCACTGGCAAGTTTGAGTTATTTTAACTGAAAATGATCCCACATTGTTTCTAATGATTTTAGTAGTATACAGTATATGGATGCCAATAAAAACAACTCCTGGAAAAGATTTTTGCTGAAAACGTTTTTAGTCAAAAATTTAGATTTAGCGAATAGTCTTTAAAACATGTACTTTAACATGTGCTTGAAACTGATACAAAGTTCTTAGGTTTTTGGTTTTTAAGTAGCAGAACCACGGAACTGCTGGGATTAATAAGAAAAAGGATCAAATGAAAGTAAGTTTTACCAGAGCTGGCAGTCATCTGTCATTAAGACAGCAGACTTATTCACGTATGGCATCTCTTTGCTTTTAAATGTCTCTTGGCATTTAAATTAGAACTTTACATTTACATTTGTAAGAAAAGGTTTTGCAGAATGAGGTAGGTCAGTTTTTGACAAAGATGTAAAGTTGTTTGACAGCTTCTGAAGTGCGTGTATATAAGAGTCATTTCAGGAAGACGTCACCAAGGACTTCAGAGCTTTTAATATTTATTTTCAAACTAAATCCATGTTTTATGATGCAATACACTTTGTTTTGTAATCTGTAGGGTAATTTCCACAGGGGTCTGTTGCATGTGATTGCATGCACCATAATTTTTTACAAAAATAAAAGCACCTCATTGAAATCTCCAGCGCTAAAGGGACAATTGAGAGCATAGAAGGTGACTCCAGTGGTCTGGAGGTCACTTAGTTTTCCTGTGAGGAGTACAACATCATTCCTTGTGATGTGATGCAGATTTTGCTTCTAACTTTCATTGTCTGGCTTTTAAATAAAGAGTAAAAGTTTAAAAGTGCGGGTAGATCACATACAACATCTGTAGTACAAAACAGGTTTCAGAAAACTATAAAAGGACACTTTACAACTTTATTATAGATGTAGGTAAGCTGGAAATAGGAAAGTATGTTTTGAGCATCAGTAAAAACCGTTCTACTTTGTAGTCTTCCTTAAAAGCAACGCTTCTAATTTTAAGTGCCATTTTTGACTATTTAACATTTTGTAGTTAAGTAACTGCTCAATGAGTAAGAATAGTTTGAAGAGATAGGAAGAAATTCTGATCCCCTTTGACTTTGAATTAAAATCAAAGTTTGCTCTGCACCTAGTTAGTAGCAAGTCTCCCTCTCTTCAAGTTACTGTTCTTTTTCAGATGTGTATGTCAAATGTAGTGGTTTGAATGGCTCAGACTAAGTAACAGATTGGAAACATTGTGGTAGTTTAAGTAAAATAAACAGTCATAGTCCTGAAGTCTCTGTTACAGCAATGCACTGGGCTTGGGCTGTAAATGTGGCAGACGCTTTCTGTAGTGCAGCCTTTAAAGCAAAGTTGCACTATTCAGTTTTTTAAAAAACTAAGCCACCACATGAAGCAGAGCTGAGAACCCTGGTCTGCAGGCCAGCACGCAGACTTTCCCTGCATGGTTTATCTCCCTCCAGCCTGGGTGATCAGATAGCTCGCAGCAATTAGTCTTAATAAAGTAGTGGTGTGGTCCTAGATGGAATAGCTGACTCTTCCTAATTGCTGGCAGCTGCTTCAGGGATTCTAGCTTCTTACATTTAAGAGGGGAGTCACATGACTTCATGCTCAGTTGATGCTTATTAACTTGACTATTCCTTTTCCCTCCTCCCTGTAGTTTCAGTGTGGTAAACTAAACAGTGTAGCACTGTCTGCTTAAGGCTCCCCGTATAGCAGCAGGCAAGGAGCCGAAACTTCGAGAAGTGGAAATACTCTGAGATGACTACCTGAGTTGCTTTTTCCTGTGGGTAACTACTAATTGGATGGAGGAAAGTTCTCAGATGCCTACGTGCCTCAGCCCTGTTCTGGCTGGCCTTCAGCACGGCCAAGAAGCAGCTGTATCCATGGAGTGTAATTCCCTGTTTGAGGCAGGTGCTGCTGAAGCAGCTCCTCACAGCAAATAAGGCTGCCCTGCTGGAAGGGATATGGAAACACAGGGTGCTCTCAGGGAGATCTCCCTGGTCACAGTGTTTCAAGGATGCAGTCAGACCAGGGTCGCAGGAAAGTGTACACACAGTCACCATCTTAAGCCAGTGTAAGCCTTTCCAAAAGCCAAAGGTGACAATCAGGTAGAGTTTGTCCAATTTAGTAGGAAGATGGCAGCCTGTGACCTTGGGGTGATTTTTGGGACCAGTATTCAGCTCTGCGACTGGGTAGGTGAACAAAAAATGTTGTTATGTTCTATTACATTCCCATATTTTTCTTGGTCAGAGTGTAGGGTTGCAAAAGCCCATCCTGATGTATTTAGGCAAAAGGAGAAAAGGGATATTTAGGTTGGCAAAGGAACAGAATTGCTGTCAAGAGTAGTTTCTGTATTGCATAACTGATGTTGAGATCTGAGTCCATCAGCTCTTCTTAAGAAAAGGGACTGGGTTTTGCATGATTTGAAAGTTTTGGAGTTGGTTTGACTTTGTTTTTTTCCCCTAGTATCTGTGATTTCTGTAAGGGAAACAAGCAGACAAACCCAGAGAAGTACCAAAGCAGCACTGTTTGTGTGAATTCAAAAGCAGCAAAAAGCACTGCAGAAAGTACTGTAATAGGAAGTAAATCCGATTTGTACTCTCACCTTTGCGCTAGGCAAGATGATCAAAATGCAGATTGGATCTTGGTTACTGGCAATGTTTAGTGTTTCATCAGTCATTAGATATGACATGACTACGAAGGAATATAGGGAGAAAATACTGCTCAGTTCCTCTTGGAAAAGTGGAAGCTGCACATCATGTACTATGGCAGCAACACCTAAGAGTTGTGGGGCTGTGTGTGAGGGAGCTAGAGGTGACCAGTGGCTGGAAAGAGGGATTCTGACTCCACTTTCCCAGTTGGCAGTGACAGGGTGGAGTCCTTGTTCTGCTGCCTGCTTAAAAGGTTTGGTTGTGTTTTGTGTTGTTTTTCTCATCCAGTACTCATCTACTGCAAATGTGTGAACTGCCCAAAACAGGGAACAGATGATAGAGGTTTCTGAACAGGTGACATTTCTGAGGTATTTGGTGATAGAAAGTACTCCGTGAACTAAACAAGTGATGATGGGCAAATGCATTGTGTGTTAGGGTAGTAATTTCAGGTCATGAGACATAAGATACCAAACTCGTTGTAATTTACTGACAACCTAGAAAGCTGGGTTTTTCCTCCCTAGCAATTTTTTATGGCCTAACTTTGGTTCCACTTAGTTGAAAGCAAGGAAACAAAGAGGAGTCACAATTTGTTGCAGACTAAGTTGCTGAAGCCTGCAAATGCTGAGCAATAGTGCTATTTCTTTTGCTTTCACTGAACAGCTGCAGGCAGCTTCCAATTCCCTGACTCAAAGGGAAAATTGGCAGTTTAGTTTTCTTTTTCTTGTCCGCTCTGCGTTAAAACTGTAGAGGCTGAAAAGTCAACCTGGAATCAATAGGAGGTAAAAATACAGTTTTGCTCTCCTGGTTTAATTCATTTGTTAATAAATATGTTAGAATGCAAGCTACCTCCAACTCAGATGAGATTAGCTCCTCTGTTCACAGCAGGACTCAAAAACTGCAGAACAACAGGACTCTAGGGCTAACCTTAGCTAAGAAATCCAGAAGCACAAGGTCTTTAACCATAGAAATCTAGACTAATGACTCTAATCCAGCTGTGGCTGAAAAGCACACATTTTAGGCTCACGTTACAGCATGTCCAATGAGCTCTGGGTATCATGTGATATGGGAAATCTATATGTGCACCATGGATACTGTCCTAATCCTTGAGTTTGTTTGTGTTTTTCCTCCCCAGAACGTTTCTGTGCTGGAGAACCACCACTGGCGCTCTACCATCGGCATGCTTCGAGAGTCACAGCTGCTCGCCCACCTGCCCAAGGAGGTCACGTAAGTGTCCACCAGAAGAAATGCATCTCTGAAACTAGGCCATGGCCTCTTTCTTAAAAGCACACTGGCAAAGAGGCCAAGGCTTCAGAGAAGGCTGAACTTCCTGCCCCTTCCTGGTGCCGCTATGAAATCGTGAGACAAAGTTATACAGCGGAAGTATTTTTTAAGAGCTGCCCACTTCTGCAGCACAGGAATGGCCACTCTCAGCACCAGGAACGCAGGGAGTCCCAGCAAGAATAGACTTGTTCAGATGGATTGTTGGCATTTTTCATTTTACATAGCACCAACTGAATATGGAAAGATTTACTGATTAAAAACAGGAAATTGAAGCAGTTGGTCTAGCAGACTGCTTTGGACTTCCACACCTCACTGAGGGAATGTGGTTCTGTCTTTATGGATAAAGCGAAAAATGAGCAGCCACATGAGCACCTTGCTTGGCCAAGTTGCTGCTAGCTTTTTACTTGCTGGTTTTGTGCAGTGTTAGTCCCACCAAGGATGGAAGATTGAGACAGTGAACAGACTGTAGTATTAAATTTTAAATCACGGGTGACCCTACCAAGAATATAAACAAGTTACCTGGAAGCAATAAGCTCCATATCCCTCCAGAAATTCTTTGCATCAGACCAACAACTTTAAAGGACTTCAGTCTAGACCTTCATAACTTTGCAACTTCAAAGCTGCAGTATTCACCGCTCAGATCTGAGCAGCTGAAGTAAGACGTGAGCATTTTTCTTGATGCAACATGCTGTTGTTTCGGGGTGGGGTTTTTTGTACTTTCCTAGCACTTTTTAGAAGCTTTCAGAACAACCTGCGCCAACAAGCATTTTTCTTCTACATTATCTATTCTTCTTGAATCCCTTTTTGGTGGGTAGAACAGTTGTGCCCCACAAACACTGACCAAACAGATCAGACTGGATCCAAAGAGAAAGAGAGAGTTTTATGCCAGCTCCAGTGATCCAGAGTAGGTTATTTTGAGCTTCTAATGTTGAATGGTTCCATGATTAAAGGGCCTTACTTTCCTCCATGGCAGAGAGGACATTGAGCAGCAGTTGGGCTCCCTGATCTTGGCAACAGACATCAACAGGCAGAATGAGTTCTTGATCCGTCTGAAATCTCACCTTGACAATCAGGATTTGAGGCTGGAGGATGCACAAGACAGACATTTTATGCTTCAGGTAACTTCAAATTTTTCTTTTTTTTAAATTCTTTTTATTAATTTTTCAGGTCACAGTATTTCTGTAAATGTTAAGAGTAGTATAAGGTAGCATGGCTGGACATCAGCCTCTCCTTACCTATTACCATAAACACTTTCCTTCTGCCACCTTCTGGCACATCAAGCAAGCATAAGGTGCCTCCAGTATTTCCTTATGTAATTTCCTTGAGTTAAAAAGGATCAGTGAATGCAACAGATAGAGGAGAGTGTCAAACACCAAGGAATGAAGATAAGCTAGTGATTATTTTATTTCCAGAGCACTGTTTCTCTTGCCAGGTAATGCTTCAGTTGTAGTGTCTCTCTCTCTTCTGGCAAATGTCACTCCACTGGTGTTATTTTTTAGCACCATGCAGAAGAGCCCCCTCGTTGGTGTTCTTTCCAGGACAGCCTGACATCAGGTGCCCAAGTCCTGTTCCTGTGATGGATGCTCAGGAACTGCTGCTGCAGAGACAGCTGTTGCCATGGCAGCAGATGCTTGTCTAGTGCATCTGCCCAGCTAATAAAAAACCCATGCTTTATTCAAAAACCAAATAGGTTCACACTGGTTCTTCCAGCTAAGCTGCAGTCATTAGCAGACTCTTCAGAATAAACCTCTACCTATTAAAGCATTATTGTGATTAATGTAGCTGCATATACATGCTTCTTTGGAGAAATTACATTAATTTCATTCTTAAATACATAAAGAAGTAATCTTTTCCATTTTTAAAACAAACACCTGCATATTTTCCTTCCATCAAAGTCACAGAAAAGGTGACAGCTGCAAGGAAAGAAGTGCTGATCTGTTAATTCTTCCCCCTCCAGCAGTATGGGAAATGTAGTAGCTTCTCACCTGTCCTGCCTCAAACACACTCTTCTGTCAGATTCTTGCACAGACTGTGCAGGACAGGATGACAGGTTGACCATATTTCTGGACAGATGAGGCAAGAAAGTTCTGCACATGCCAGAAGTAGAGGAATTACAGCTCTCAACTATGGCAAAAAAGGTTTCTTATGCACTATGAACTTAGGAACCAGGGAACAGACATAGTAAGATTTACTTATCTGGTGGATTAGTTGTGGAAGAAGAAAAGAAAAAAATCAAGAAATCTTGATTGATTGGAATAAGCTAAAGAATGTTTGAAAGGTCCTTGTCGTAGACAATAACATTAAGGCTAATCAGCTTAATCCAAAGAGAAAAATGTCTTGGAGACTTCCCTCTGCTGGTTCACAGGTCTGAACTCTTACAGGAAGTATTACTTATGTTTTCTTCCCGGGTGCCACGATAACTTCTGGCTTCTGTCAGACTGAATGAGTATGTTCAGTCTGTGAAGAAACAAGGCACATGATATTTTGTTCCAAGGCAGTAAGACAGACAGACTACTACATGGTTTACTTTTCTGAAGTAGTTACTTGGTATTAAAAACCTTTTCCCCTGTGCTGATTCTCCTACAAAGCACTTAAAAGTACTAGTTTGCTAAGTGAAACCAGGCCAGGGGCAGTGTGGAAAGGCCTGTGCTTAGCTTTGTAAACAAAAAATAGGCAGACATTAAGATGAAGTGTAATTGAAGTGAGATGCAAGGTCACTCACTGAGACCGCAGAGAAATCATGCCCAGATACACCAGCTTGGCTCTTCCCTTCCTTGTCATCAGCCATGGATGCTGAGCCAAGCAGTCAGCAGGAGCCAGCCTGAGGCTTTTGTTGGCTTATTCCTTGCAAGGAATATCCAAAACACTTTGCAGCCTTGGAATGTGGCCCTGCTCTTGTTCTCACTACGGTAAAGTGAAGAGTTGAATGAAAGTTTTGTTTGCAGCTTAAATAAATGCTCTTTCCTCAAAGGGCACATTTGGGTGAGGCTGAGTCTCTGAAAGGTAATCTTAACCCTTCCCAGCATCACTGTTGGGGCCTGGGAGTTCCATGACTGCAGATTTACTGCTGAAGCACTGCTAAACAGTAACTTTTTTTCTCACTACTACTTTTCTTCTTGCTTTCAGATTGCACTCAAGTGTGCTGACATTTGCAACCCTTGCCGGGTCTGGGATCTGAGCAAACAGTGGAGTGAACGGGTCTGCGAAGAGTTTTACCGGCAAGGTCAGCCCCTTCGACTCACAGCAGTCCCCTTTCACCTCAGCTTTCCATGATTTCTGTGTGACAAGTCAGAGGTAGCATTCCCTTGAGAATGAGCTGTTCAGAGAGTCACTGCCTCATTGTAAAAGTGGGAAGGGGTGGAAGAGCAACAAGTGTTTCTCTGCTCCTCTCCCAGTATCAGGCAGGAGGGAGGGTTCTGCTGTGCCTCAGCACTTGAATTCAGCTGAAAAGCCCATGGCTGGGTTCTTCTCTGAGACCCTCCAGTCACCATGAGCGTTTCTGAGCAGGAATGGTGCCGGCGCCACACTGTCCCAAAATCCTAGCGAGGTGTTTTGTCTCGCTTTTCGTGCTCCCACTACAACTCTGATGGGAGCCTTACCCTTACTGTTTCCCAAATATGACACATTTTTCCGCTTGCAAATGCAGAGAAGGGGTTCAAACACGCTTCCCAACGTGCTGTTGAAAGGGCCCAAGCAGGCAAGCCAAACCTCAGCTAGAACCTACTGCAAATGTTTTCAGACCCCTGCAGAGAGCACAGTCAAGCAGGACTTTTTCTTGAAACACAGTAATTACACCATTTGGCTCTATCTGCATAGTCAAGGTCGTGCCGTGCTACAATACAGGGTGCAGCAGAGTTTAATCACTGCTAAATTCTTTGTTCAGAGCATCCTGAGAGTTGAAGGCAAGTGGTACAAACACTGGAAGAGCACACAATGGAGTTCTCAGTTCATTTAACATTCTGCACTACAAAATAAGGCCACATCTGAGCTAGTAGCTGGTACAGTTAGTCTGTAACAAGGACAAACAGGTCAGCAAGTTAATTTTCAGCCAGTGTCAGTTTAAGCAGGTGAAATGTCTTCGATGCCCTTGGAGCAACATAAGCAGCTTGCCTGATGCAGGTTTAGTTAGTCAGACGTGTAGTGCAGGCATACTCAGTATCCAGCTCATGAGGTGCAGTGCCTCACCTTTACTGTATTGGGGGACCATGCTGAGAAAGAGCTCAACTCTTACACATGTAAGCTTTTTCCACAGCCCTCAAGATTCGTTAGTCTGAAAATATACCTCTGAAAGGGGATACCTGAGTACATGAGATGAGTTAGAAGCATCACAAGGAGAGAAGGAGCATTTCGCGTGGGACAACATATAGAAATTGTGGTCTGACTATCACTAGTGGCTGTATAATCCTTTTCAGTGATACAACAGCCCCTGTATTAAATAGCATGCATTTAGATACCATTATCACTTTGAAGTGTTTCTGTAGACCTCTCTACCCTCTTACACATGATGATGGAGCTTGAAGGTATTTTTTGCAACTAAGTTTAACCTTTGGAAACCATAAGGTCTCATGTTTTGATTTCTAACTATACATGAGACAGATAATACCACAATTAGTGCTTTGTTTAGTCTTCCTTCGGAACAGATACAAAGTTTTAACTTTTTTTAATAGAAAATTTCTAAGGCCATTTTAATAGAAACTCAGATCCTGATCCTTCAGTGCGTCTACACTACATGTTAGTAAATAAAATCTATAATCCAAGTACATTTCATGAAGGATCTGATGCCTACAGCCGCTCCTAACAAGAACCTTTCCTAGAAAAATACTTTAATTTGTTTTCAGATGTTTTAAAAGTCAACACAGCTAGGAACACAGGGTAAGTAATAAAACTTCATTTGTATATATGAAACTGGAAGTAGTAAGAAAAAGCTTTCATGAAAAGCTAATTTTGGAGCAACATTAATGATCAGTTTCTCTGCTTGGAAGGTTTTCCCTAGCATGAAAGTTCTCAGGAGCTAATTAATGCAGTTCACTTTATAGTAACTTGAAACAAAAAAATTGACCATCATTTTAAGTTCTTACCATGCAAAGGCAAATTTTATTTTTGCCAATTAAGTGACTTCTGAAAGTCAAGAAAATGATGGATACACTTTGAGGCAGACACGTCAACCATTTTCTGCCCAGAACACGGAGATATCGCTGGAGTTAGAAACTTTGTTTCAGTCAAAAATTTTTGGAGAGGTAGATGAAAAGAAGACAGTCAAATTGCACATTTGGAAACATGAGAAACTGTTATTTTGTCTCAGTTTTGCTAAATTGCTCCTTTTGATTGTTCATGAAGCTAAAAACGTTTTCCTGATACTTTCTAAGTACTCAATTAGAACTGAAAATACTCTGCTCGCATTTAAGTAATTGTATGCTGCAGAGGGAAGAAAGGGAAGGCTTGGAAATGTACATGGTGTTTTACATGGTGCTGTAGAACCTGAGTAGCACAGTAGCACAATAGCAAAAACTGTTAGTGGGGAGAAAAGAGCTTTTAAACAAAAGCAGTGGCTTTAAAGCAAAATGTTTCTTTATGTGTTGAATACAGTGTTTTGTCTAAGCTAGCAGGTCTGTCTTTCTTACAGGAAAGTTTTGCCTAACCAGCCCTCACTACATCCTTATTAGTAAATCAGATGGACAAAATATTATCGTCTGAGCGGAAGTGGCACATCTTAGCTTGCACACAGTTAGCCCTCACTTCCCTTCCATACTGTAGTCAGGAAAGGTCCTGTACCTCTTGCAGTAACCAGGATTGTACACTGGCAGAGAAGGCTAACAGTCACAAGGGATGAATGTGTTGCACTCACAGACAGAGTGTTTGTTTTAAAAAAACTCCTACACTCAAAACTTAACTCAGAGCAATCTTTGCATGAAGTAATTGCAGGCACGGGGGAATGCAGTCTCTCAGCAGAAAAAGTGACTGTTTTCTTGGATGGCAGTGAGCAAATGACACCCTCTGAGGTGTTTTTCTGCTGAATTCCTAAAGCCAGCATGGTTATTGCTATTGATTACCTTCAGCTCCATGAAAAACATCTCCTGCCAGCACTATGTACAGAAGCCTGTCCTGTGTAACCATTTCTGCAGGAATAATTTCTGCTGACTGTTTATAAGCATCTTCTCAATATCAAACCTGGTCAATTTTGCATCAGGAGCAATCTGAGGTGGCATCTGGAGTGAGCAGATCCCCCAGCCAGGTTTTTCTTCCAACAGTTTGAAACAGTCCCCAGGGCTGGTCACAGCAGGAGCTGCCTGCAGGAATCTTCAGGGCAGCCCCAGATTTGGAACCGGAGACCTCCTGGTCCAATTAGTCAAATGTTCTGCTATGAAGGTGGCTAGGAGTTGAGCCAACTACTTTGCTGTCTCAAGTCAGTCCTGTGCAGATGCCTTTCTGGGGACTTCCAGGATGACCCAGGAAATAAATATGCTCAGTGCAGCAGCACAGGCATAGCCTGATACCCAGCTACCACACAATAATAAGACAGACTTTTAATTTCATCCTTTTCCACATTGATAACTTGAACTCTGTAGCTCTTGACACTTGAAACGTTGCAGGAGTCCATGCTCTGGCCCTTACTAGTTTCAGTGCAGCCACAGATGTGGGCTGCTAGGCTCCAACACCCTTCCCTTTACGAGCCACTTCCACGAGAACACACTATCAATTTCCACTACAGTACTGCTGAGATGCGTTTCTTCTAAAATTGATATACTGCAATTTTCTGGTAGGAAGAGATTTGAACAATGAGCAGATGAACTAGAATATCTTAAAAATCTTTCACGAGAGAGTCTGTTTTAAAAATTAAGGTCCTCAGAACACTTACACGCTCAGATTTAATGTTCATTCAAAAGTAACATTTTCTTAGATTTTTCTTTATATGGGTAATTGGTTTCTCTGATACCTAAAAAGTCCAGAAAATGAAGGTATTTAGACATTTACCATGGTTGTCATTGGTAGAGGATTCCAGCTCCTCACACAGTTGCAGACACTGTGTCCGTGAGTATGGAGAAGAGATAAAAGTGACAGAAAAATATGTTCTTTTTTTTTTCCTTTTTTTGCAGGTGATCTGGAACAAAAATTTGAACTGGAAATAAGCCCCCTTTGTAATCAGCAGAAGGATACAATACCAAGCATCCAGATTGGCAAGTATTAGTTTCTCTTCATGTTTATCTCACTATGGCACAAGCTTTAAGAGAAACTTTTATCCACCACATGCCCTACTCCAATCCAGTTGTTTTAACAATAAGAGCTGCGGACACCATAAGAGTTAAAAAATATGTTCTAAATTAAAATGTTCAAAAAGAAACCTGTCTAAGCCAAATGTTCAACAGAAAGACAAAGGAGCCTTTGCATCGGGGGAAAAATACCCATAGGAAAAAATTGCAGCCAGTGTGTGATTGAACACAGGTTACTTTCTTGTCTGAAATTTCCTCAAAGGCTAGCTGACTGTCACAGAGTTTCCTGTGACACACGCAGATAAAGCCATATCTTGTCATCTATGCTGGTCAAAAAGCTGTGCATTTCAAAAGGAATCGATGTCTGTTTGAGAGTTTGTTGTTATTTCTCATCAAGGCTTTTGCCACTTACCTTGCACTGTGCTTTTGAGGCACTCTGTGGGGCAGTGCACTTGTGGAATTAATTTGTTGCTCACCAAGTGTCCCTCGTGTGTTTCTCCAGGGTTCATGACATACATCGTTGAGCCACTCTTTGAGAGGTGGGCCCAATTTACAGGCAACACTCCTCTATCTGAAAATATGCTAAACCATCTCAGGAGGAACAAGGCCAAGTGGAGAAGTTTGCTCCACAAGCAACACAGCAGTAGTAGGAGCAACGACCACTCAGGCCAAGTGACTGGCAGCCAGGAACAGACTTTAAATGAAGAAGAGACTCCTTAGTGGCAGCTTTGCACTTTTCCGTCTAGCACTGCTATCTCCGTCTTGGTCACAGCAGCAAACAAGGTCCGGGGGAGCCAGGAGCCTGTTGTCAACACCGTGCAAAGGCAGGAAATGGCAAAGCTCTAAGGGTCCTCACACGGACACACCCACGGTTCTACTGGGTTTCTTTCTGATCTTCACGTTCCTTTCCCCTCCCTCCATTCTGCGCATGCCTGATGCCATTCGTCACTCTTGATCCCGAGCTGCCCCAATGCGGAGTCCTGGTCAGCAGCAGGGAAGCCAGGCCAGTTCTGACTCCCGGAAAGCAGGGAGGATTGCTGAGAGAACAGGGGGCACAGAGAGGCACTCTTGGTGATCCTTTCATTTATCACAAGTCATGTTGTGAGATACGTATATAGGCCCAGAGCGCCACACCCTTTCCAGGCTGGCACCTGGCCTGCACATTAAACCACCAGCATCTCCAGCATCCAGAGGACACGGACTAGGTGGGATGGTGCTCGCAAAGGGCAGAAAGTTGAGTTGTTTTAGTAGTTAAAAACCTTTTTAACTTTTGTATTCTGTGCACTAAACAACAGATCTATAAACCTTGGACTGAAGTTACTTTCCGTATACACACTTCCGGTGTAACAAGGCTCATTTTGGTAATTTTATGCCACTTTGGATAAAAGACAGGCATCTTCTCATTGCAAGGAACAGTATTCCCTCGCAGCCAAAAGGGAAGGTGTAGTATAGTCTAAACCTTTGAAACACAAACAGAGCTATCTTTTGAGTACGGTTTCAAGTTACCTGTTTATATTCATGCGTGTACATTTTCTGTAAATGCAAAGCGCTACTGATTCCCATGCCAAAATACTGGAGTACTGTGGGATGATTGCTACCTGTAAAAACATTGGCACTGTGAACAGAATACTGTTAGTTTTAATACAAGAGAAAGCATTTGTAAATATGGTGAAGAGTTTATTAATATACACCATTGTTTGTGGATAAAAGCCTTAACTTTCAGCATCCTTCATCTTCTGATAGCTGCCAAAATCATATGATTACAACATACGATTCTGAACTGCCTTTCCACTATCCAAGGTGTATCAAAGGTCATCAAGGAGTGAAGTCTGGCAGGATAACTTGTTGAAAACTTCAAACACATTCCATATGGGTCCGTGTTGTTAATCCATGGCACCTTGCACATTCAGTCTAGGCAAATGTTTCACAGAGCCTGAAGTTTTAAGTTCAAAAAAACCCCCAAGCCCCACAGAAGCACCAAATGATTTGACAGTTCAACCTGATTCCCATTTATTCAAGAGTGTGAATTTTTACTAAATAGCTTAGTGATCTACAAAGCACGACATTCTAATAGTTCTGGAGTTCAGTTATTTTCTTGAGAGATGTTGCAGTATAGCTGATTTTTTTCCCCACATTCCCTCCTTAGATAGTCAGCATCAAAATGCATTGGTATTTTTCTTTCAATTAAATGAATACTTCCAACTGACTTTTTAGATTAGTCTCAGTCAATGAAGGAAAAAAATGTGTTGTAGTCAGGCTATTAAGAAAAATCCTCTTAGATATCATAGTGGCTGAGGAATTTTCTATAATCTCATGTTTGTGAAAGATACTTGGCCTTAACTATGCCATAAACAACCTCAGTTCAGAAAGTCTTTATTAAACTTTACATAAGCTTCCACCATTTCGATGAGATTGTATTCTCAGACATTACTGCGTTGCATCAAAGGGATTGTCCCATGCTCCTCTGTCCCCAGAAAGAATAACTGCATTCAGGTGAAGTACAGCATTGTTGTGAACCCCCTGTACATCAAATCTGTACAGCTGCTTTCCAAAAGAATGAGCAGGTCTGGCCAGGTAGTCACATTTGGATAGTCATGTTGGGATGTGAAGACCTTGAAGAGGCCAACAAAGAAAGAGCTTTTTAAGTTGGGGTTTGAGAAAACATGACAAAGATGTTTACTCATAGAAGTGCAATGGAAAATATGTTTTTCTCAGTTACAAGGGTTATTGACTTGATGAGAGAAAGTTCATGTTCATAAGGTGACTAATATGTTTAAAGGAAAATAAAAAGCATGAGTTTTAGTGAAGGATAATTTACTCCACTAATTCTTTGTATGTATCTTCAGAGAAAAGAGGCTGAAACCCAGTGAAGTAGAAAGGTGCAAAACACAGCGCACAAAGCCCTCCAGCAATGTTTTTCTGCCCCTCCACTGTTACGTAAGGTACAACCAGCAGAAAACCTCCTTCTTCCTCCCACTAATCTAAATGAGATTCACTTAATAGAAGGACCACAGCAAGCAAAGGGCACTCAAGAGAGTTGTAGTAGAATTAAATTGTTTCTAACTACAGGACATAAATGTCTTCTTAACTACATGGGGGTGGTGGGGGTGGAAGCACCACCACTTTGCAGCTTTTTAGGTGTACCTTTCCTCTGGCAGATGTAGGACAATTATTAGGACATTATGTGAGCAACGTAATGTGCTGCTTAGAAGCACTTAAGTCTATACAAAAGTATGTAATTTCCCGTGTTTTATCTTTTTACTAAGAAATGGAAGCCCTTTTCCATCTAGTTCAAAGAATTTTTTCAAAATGTTGTGAAATTTAGGTAAACCCAGCATCTAGCAGCATAAAAAGCTCTTGACAGAAACATTGTCGAGGTGTTTATGAAGAGCTTCCAGAAAATAGGTCTAACCAAGAAAGCTTAGGTACAAATCAAATTTTGTTACAGCCACATTAAACCCAAGCCCTTTACAAGTGGAACCTACAGGGTCCATTACAAGTTTGCTCTTACCTAGTTAAAACTTTTCAACTTTAAAAAGCTCTTCTGAAAATTATCAGGCTGTGGGGGATTTTGGTGCACTGAACATACCTGCTAGATTTCAGTCACCTTATCTAATGAAACAGTGCTTGAAAGAGGTTCCGGGTGGCCCCAGCAACGTTTCTGTACCTGTGAGCCAAACCCGTTAGGCAGGTTTGGGCCTGGGCCAGTGTGCCTCAGGTGCTCCAGACAGAAGTGCTCAGAAAGGTTAGGCTCTGGCAGCCAGATTCCCTGGGGTCTGTGATGCAAAATGCAACCATCTGATTTCCCGTAGAAACCGTAAGTGGTACCAGCCAATCCAACAGCACCAGAGCTCAGCACATGCAGTTGTGACACATATTTGGTATTCTCTGGTTTGGAGCGCATTTCTGCACTGGAGTTTCTCCCCAGGATGCCAACAGGCTGCTGATGCACAGAATAGAAAAGCTATGCAGATAACATGGATTTTGGTAGTGTTAGTTTTACCAGTCACTTTACAGAAGGTCCTTGTAAATTCTTTTTCCTTCCCACTGGGTCAGTACAGCTGAAAGATTTTGAAGTTTTCAAACTGAGCTAAGGTTTTCATATATAGAAAGAGGAAGAAAGCTGTTAAAAGCAGGATGTTAAAATGTTTTTATGCCCCACAAATGCAATTCGATTAAAATCTAGCTCCTCTAAATGAAGATTTCATACCATCTAAGAGGCAATTCTGTATAACTAACAACAATAATAAGTGAAAATCTTAGGCTGGTTAAAATAATGCATACATATGCATTGTCATTAAGTAAAGATTTTACCTACCTTTATGTTTCTAAGTGTCAGTGGTCCAGCCACCAGTCAAATGGGGAATAAAGGACTATTGAAAATACATACCTTTGGGACAAGGAACAAAGAGAGGAGTAGCTGAGATTAAGTAGAGTCTATGGAGGAAAAAGGAAAAAAAAAAACAACAACAAAAACATGATCTGCAGTTGTATCTAACCTAATCTACAACACGGGTCAATTATTTTTGTATAAACTCGGTTTTCATGAAGAAAACCAAAGCCTCCGCAATGATTAATGAGAAAGCTGTAAATGAGATAACACTGTTGTTACACTGCATAGCGATCTCACCAGCTTTTACAATCTGGGGTTTAAATTTCTGTTAAAAGTTTCCATCGCAGTAGACACAGAATACACACTTAACCCTTCCAAATGAATTCTCCTCAGAAAGGAGAAATTCGAGTAGCTACAGTTTTATTTTCAGGTACCAGCCAGGGTACCAGCTGTAATTTATTGCCTTACATTTTAAGTCACTCAGCTGAGTTGTCCATAAAATATGCCCATTTTCTTCCTGATGTCACCATGACCCCCATGGCCCACAAAAATCAATAATTAAATTTGAATTAAAACCCTGCATGTCCAAAAAAGCCACCCCAAAATAAAAACCAAAAACACAAGGCACGCTTCATACCATGAATATGTATTCAAATTACTTTGGTGCAAACTGTTGCTCTCTTATTTGTGTCTATAATCCATCCAATATTTTAGGTACATAAACTTTAAGTGCAGAGCATAAGCTTGACTTGGATGTAAAATATATTCTGCTTATCTTTAAATTCAAGACTGTATGTGTCATGTTTATTGTAAAGCATTTTATATATACATATTCACATATCTTACACAACTTTATGGGCCAAACACTGGTCCCCTCAACTTCACTGGGACCAAGAATCAGCCCCCATATGTGCGTATACATGCCATATGCATCATTCTGAAAGGAAGCACTAGATTGTGTGAAAATGCTGTGACTGCTATGCAGTGATGCCAAGAGACTTAACTGTATCTTTTTTAACATACTGCTGTAAGTATTCATCATGTTGAAGAACGACAACTAATAAAAAAAGAAAAAATAAATAAGTGAAATATCCTAAGTTCTTTGGTAAAGCCAGTTGATTGAAGGATCTCCTTTGTTTGCAGAAGACATTCTGGTTTGACAAGGCAGCAGAAATACTGCTGCATCCATTCTCCCGCTGCTTCTCCTTCCCCCCAACAGAATAATCACTTTCCTAGTGCTCTGTTTCTGAGAAGAACTTTTCTCTGAATTTCCCCTTAGACTCGCTGTATGAATATAAATGGAGTTCCCAGCAAGGAAAGCATTTCCATGTAATTTTCCTAAGCATGTAGTAGAAGGATTTTCAAACCCCAGGGAAAATGTTTCCCTGGTTAAGTATTTAAGGAGAGTTTTCTTTTACTGTTGTTTCAGTTCCAGTAATGAGTTCTCCTTACTATCACTGGTCAGTTCTAATCTC
This sequence comes from Picathartes gymnocephalus, assembly GCA_013390045.1. Lineage (NCBI taxonomy): Eukaryota > Metazoa > Chordata > Aves > Passeriformes > Picathartidae > Picathartes > Picathartes gymnocephalus. Next base: position 68,957 of record WEKY01033786.1, read on the forward strand.
CATTTTCTCATTTCTGTTTCAGTCCATTTTATTTATATGTGCAACATGACTGAAGCTTGAGAAGTTTAATTGAAAATCTGAGAAGTATTGATGTTCTACACTGATAAGTATTTCTAAGTCAGAAATACTTGTCATCACTGATTGGTATCACTGCAGTGACTGTTCTTGACTTTTGACACATTTCCTAAGCCAGAATTCATTTGTACCTCAAATTGTTCAGTCACAATTCTCACATAGTTCATGCCATGCAAATATTACAATTGAACCAAATATAGGAGCTGGAAATATATTTTGTTTTAGTGCTATTTAGCCAACATTTTAAATATAAATTTTTCTTAAAAAAAAAAAAA
>WEKY01033788.1:3546-18018 GCA_013390045.1 Picathartes gymnocephalus
CGCAGTCAAGTGCCAGTGTTTCCTAGGAGATATGGGTTAACTGAGGTGTGAATTATACTTTTAATAATCCAGGGGTCATCTGCTGTATTTGTAAACCTGATCAAAGCGCACAGTTATTCCTTGCACAGTTTAGGTGGTTCTAAGCTAAAGGAAAACTTATTAAAATTTTCAGACTTGATGTTTTGTGCAAATGAGTCAGTTGTCTTCACATTCCTACCAAACTGGAAAGGCAAAATTATATCAATACTGAGTAGTATGAAGTCCAACAGCCTTAACTGGAGTACTGGAGCCCCACCACCACATTACCAATAATAGATTGCTGCAGTTCTGCGTTTCTAACTTTGAGATGAAAAAAAGCGGAAAACAACTGGTTTTCAATGCAACATATTTTGCTGATTTAATACAATTTCATAATTATCAGAAATACCAATTTTTCTTCCAAGTGAGTTATAAATGCTGACTAATTTGTTCTCACAATTGTCACAACAATCTGGATTTTACTCTCTCAGACTAAAAAAAATATCACTGAAGACAGGGAAACAAAATCAGTCAAATATTAATTGAAGGGTTCATTTCCTCTGTGAAGTTAGTCTCAAAATGGCATTAGATTACATCTGGAAAGTCCTTATTTCCAGTGTAGGTCTAGTCACTAGGCACTTGTTCACTTGCTCATTTTCTATGAAGCTGGTTTCTCTGGAATCTTATTGCCAGAGGAGAGGAAATGAAAAGAATAAAGAAGCTTTCCATTGTTAATTTAGCTGGCTTTGTAAGCTTACTTCAGCTTCATTCCCACCCTTTTCAGTTAATGTTTTGCTTTGCATATATTGAGGTGGAAATGTTTATAGAAATGATCTTTTCTTAAAATATATGGTTATCCTCTCAAGTATGGCATGTGTAAGTATTATCCAGAACTTTTCATTCAGTCAAGTGCAAAATAGCTGCTCTTTTGTTCTCTGTGGCATCAAAGAAAAGGAAGACGAAGGGAGTGGAAGAGACAATGGAGTCGTGTTCAGTCCAAGCCTGTATTGCTCATCAGGTCTTCGCAAAGCTGTCCAAGGTTACCTTTTTCTTCACTGCCAGGAGACCTGGGCTGTGCATCTCAGAGGCAGAGGCTTCCCCTTTCCTCTGTCCTGCAATGGCACAACTCTGCAACTCCCAGAAAGGAGGTTGTGGTGAGGTGGGTGCTGGCCTCTTAAACCATGCCAACAGTGAGAGGACTAGAGGAAATGGCCTTCAGCTGAGACAGGGAAGATTCAGATTAGATATTGGAAAAATCTTTTTCACTGTTAGGGTGGTGAGGCATTGCAATAGGTTGCCCAGACACGTGGTGGATTCACCATCCCTGGAGGTATTTAAGCGGTGCTTGGGTCTGGTGCTGGGGGATGGTTTAGTGGTTTAGGGGCTGCAGTGGTAGTGCTGGGTTGATGGTTGGACTTGATGGTCTTAAAGGTCTCCTCCAGCATTGATGACTGTATGATTGTGTGATTGTATAATTTATGACTGCACTGTCACATGCTCCAGTTATATCTGGCTGTCATGGCTGAACCTGCTGATGGAGTGGGACTACTCACGGAGAAGGCATTCTTTGTAAGCACAGCTGGTAACAGTGGACATGAAGTGTGGTACCAGCCCCCAAAGGTCTTACCCCTTGCAACCGGATCAGCCTAATTTGCTTTGATTAGTAAAGACTCATGGAAATGTAATGCAATCTATGATGAAGATATTGAAAATCTCAGAGAGCTTGGAGCGCTGTTCTGAACCCTCAAGAGAAGTACTTGTACACCTGTGTGTGGTGTGAATTAATTCCATGAGTAGACTTGCACAAAAAAATAAGTACTTTTTTCCTTGGCAGATGATTTCCAAAATGTGAAATATCTTCTGTACGTATATCCTTGTGAATGCAATGGGATGTTTAGAAATGCAATTTCCATTTTGTGTTAGTGTGCATTTATTAATCGCAAAAGCTTTACTTTTAAAACATTTTCCACTTGCTCGAATTCAAATATTAAATGTCAGTAAGGTTTTAATCTGAAAAAAATTGTAAAAGCAGTTCTAATTTAATTTTCCTCCAACCTTGTGTTCACCTTGCACCTATCACACAGGGAAGCCCGAAACATTATTAGTAGCTATGATTTGTGAAAATCTTATCTCTAAAGAACATTGCATGCACTCCAAAAATGTGCCTTCCTATTTTCCACAGGACAAAGAGTTATACCCATTCACTGGGGCAACAGATGGAGATGGCTATTAAATAGCAATGTTTCAAGGTCTTATAAACCCCATGTAAAAGATTCAAAGCAGCTAAAATTTTTCATGCTTATAGGAGTTGTTCAGGACTTTTAAAATGGAAGGTGCAATTTAATCAATGGCATGCTAATACAAATTAGTGGTTTTCAACAGTCCTTCCTGAAAAATGAGATATTCTTTAAAAATTCACTGAATTCTCCAGCACCTGCCACCTCTGAGACATTGTAGGTTATTGTCAAAAGATGACCGGAATACAGAGCCACTAAATATTTCATCTTAATGATAATGTATGCTGCAGAAGGTTTGAACTTTATATTGAGATTTGAATTGACTTTTGATAAAAGACATACTGGATTCTCTCCCTTTCTTTTTTTCTTTTTTTTGCACATTAACTTTCTGTGAGGAGCAAGGGTCAAAGCTAGCATTTAAACTCAGATTTTTCTCTACTTATTGCAGTAAAATGGGGATATCAGGATATTTATTTGTTTTTATTGTCATTTTTAAACCTTGTCTGGATCAATTTAAATGAATTAGATGTGTTTTTAAAGAGATAGATGGGATAAATGTCAAAAGTGTTGCAAGTCACTTGTTTAAGTGAAGTATGCCCTACTATGCTGAAGTCAAAGGTAATTTTACCATCACTAACACTTTAAAAATTTTGTGCTGTACTCATCCATGCACCCAGCTGTGTCCTTCCCAGCTTTGTGCATTTATTAGTCATAGAATCAGCATTAAACACCAGTGACATAAGAGCCAAATGTCTAGCATAATCAAATGGTCTGTAGTTCAGTGCAATTCAAAATATATTTTCTAGTTCTTATGACTGACTACTACACAAAACCAGGTATTTTCCTGCATGTCTAGAGTTTTTTTTTCTTTCCTTTATTTTTCAAGGAGTTTCAGGAAAAAAAAAAAATTCAAGCTTAACAAGGGCAAGTCTCACCAAGTTCTCTTTCAAGAGGATTTTACAGTCAGAATGCCATTGTCCGAAGTTGCTGCTGCATATAAATTAGCAGTTAATTTTTGTGCATTAGGAAAAAAAAAATGGAGGTAATATTTAGGGCTGTAGACATGTTTCCTGATATATTTTTTTTCCCTCTTTATTTTGCATTTTCCATTGTTGAATTCGAGTCTTACAAATATAAAAGGTGCTATACATACTTTTTTTTCTTTTGTGTAACCTTTTTTCAGAATGTCCTGTTTAATCTTACAACATAGCAATAATAACTTTACACTCACATAGTTCTCTTTTTTGGAAGGATTCCCAGGAAAATAGCTATGATTTCTATTTGCTCTTAAACTTTGTTTTAAAGAATAAGACCCTGCAGTTGCAACAAATAAGATGGTTAATTATGAGTGTTCTGAAACATAACTGTTTTCAGGAATTTACCTAGTGACTGATTTGTAACTTAGCAGAATGGAAAAATTATACTGATGTGTTGTATTACTGCAAGGTCTGAATGTTGATAATTACTTTTTAACTCCTTGAACTGGCTGCTATAGATCTTCTCATAAGACTGGCTCTGTTTGAAACAAAGACATTAGTTCAAAGTTTAAAGAAATGGCAATCCAAACATTTGTATTCTCCATGCCTGCATCTTTTCAGAAAGCAGAATATGCTTTACTGCCACCTCTTCTGTTTGCCCACATTGGTTTTGCACCAGAGAAATGAGATGAGATGGTTGTCACTTTTTGTGCTTTAACTATAGAAATATGGATCATCATGCAGTCACTTATGCTCAACAATCCATGAGAGGAAAATTCATCATCTCAGAAATTTGGGCCTTGTGATACAGATAAAATTTGGGCTTTAATCCCACCTTCATTAAAACAGATGTTTAATTTTTTGCTGTATGGAGTGGTACAGGATGGCACAGAAAGAAGAAGTTTGGGACTGAAGGATGATTCCAAGGTCCTTGAGAGGTAAACAGGAAGTCCCAATCATGGAGAGAGGATAAATGGGAAAAAAAAGAACCCAAACAAACAAACTCAGAAAGCATAAAATGCTGTTTGCTTTGCAATACTTTGCTGATTGAAGCTTGGAAGCTACAAATTTGCTTGATCAAGTCAGGAAAAAAAGAACGGAGAGGATGTCATTGCACATAAGTTTCAGCCGATCAGTGGATGTGCAGCTGCTGCAATTAAGCTCTTTAAGGGGCATGTGTTAAGTTGTAAAAGTTTGAAATCAGAAATGTTTATTTTGCACACTCATTCATTGTGCTGAGCAATGAACATATGCAAACAAGTGCATTTTCTCTGTTTATCCCAAACACTGACATGAGTCCTGCGAGTGTTGAATTCCTTCACTGCTCTGTGGGAACAGGGAGTGAGGGTCCTGCCTGTTCTCTGAGTACTTAAAATAGAGTATTTCTTGCTGTTACTAGCACAGGGACAGAGACTACTTCATGCATCATAGTCTATTAGTTGGATAGATGCATATTATTTTCTAATTGTCTTAATAACTTTAATCAATTCTGAAATTAATATAACACATTAAAGAATGCATTTAAAGCATTATCGTATAGGTTTTTTTGTTCAAGTGTAAGCAGTAGAAAGGAGATGTAGGAGGAAGGCACCATCAAGGTTAAAGTCAAAGCTTCATTAAATGAGCAAATCCTGATCTTCCAGATATTACTCAGATGTTTCATTATAACCATTGACAGAAGTCTCATTGCTTTTCTTGGGGTCATTTGTGAGTTTGAAAGTACAGCAATGAAGCATAAAGTATCAGGATGAAAAATGTAAGAGGAAAAAATAGCAGCCCTTGCTTTCATCCTTCTGGCAAATACATATTTTCTGTTGGATATATTGAGCACAGCACAAAAGTGTCTCATGAGAACTTTGTGCAAGGAAATGCACTGTGTCAGTCACTTAAAGTAAAAAAGAAACATGTCATCACTCCAAGTGGTATTGATTAAAACAATAAGGATTTCCTGGTGCCAACAGTTGAAATAACTGTGTGAAAAGTAGTGAAGAGGTATTACCATATTGTTGCAGCTTTCTCAGGAAAATTCCAAATAAACTGAAGGATTCCTGTCAATATTTGTATAAGGAAACATGCTGCTCCCTGATTTGGAAGCACTTCACACACATGCACATGCACACACTCTCCACTGCATGCAAAATTCTAGAGAAACTTTATTACAGCCACACAAATAAAAGGACACGCTCAGAGCTTGGTGCACTCTTTCTCATGCTAATATTTACAACATCGATCTCTTATTGTTGGTATTTGATCTACATTTCTCCCAGCTCTGGTCAATGGAAGGCACAGCTGCTGAATCCCCATATTGTGCAGGCAGCATGCCTTTGTGTTTTGCAGCTGGGAAGTTCTCATGTCCACAATAGCCAATCTGAGCACACTAAATTAGGAAATATTATTGTTTCATTTATTGACTACACAGGTTTAAAACAGTGAGTATATAGTTTGTTTCATGTTTTATTTGTTAAGGTCATTTTCACCAAAAGCTGGGCACATGGACACAACTATAGGGCAGCTGTACTTCCAGCCACCTCAGTAGGAAGAAAATTCCAAACATTATTGAAATGAAATTGGATGGTTAGTTTCTTTCATGTGGCACAGCTTCCCACCTGCTTTCTCCCAGCCATCCGTTTGTGAAGACTTGCTGCCGCTTTTTTTCATCCTTTTGCATCAAGTTTCTTCCCCACAAAGTGTTTATCCTACAGTACAGTTCATTTTAATCAAAGCTGGTTTTACAGTGGAAGGAAAGACAAGTGAGTTCAATTTTTGAGCTCAGTTCTCCAAATGTTTCTTTCACTGAATGGTCTTTAGAAAAAGGAAGGCAGCAATTTTAGCTGGAAGTAAATATCGCTTCTGTGTAACAAAAAAAGGGGGGGAGAAGTGGGAGAAAAATCTATCTAACACTTTGGGATATAATGGTATTCAAATAATATATTTTTCTACCATTTATTCATTTGTGAAGAAACTCAGTGAATAGTAATAGCTGCTGTCAAAGATATTTATATTTAAGAGGGTCTTTATGTAAAATAATTTTTTTTTTTAAGGAGTGATTTTTCTCCAGGAGAAGTCTGCCATCTCCTAGCAACCGATATGGCTATCTTTTTTTAACAGACGCTGCAATAACAATGGGTGCCTAACCTTTATATGGAAGTATTTGCACATGTACAATCAGGCCGCTTACGAATTCAAACTGAGTTGTTAAAGTGCTCCAAGGGAGACTCTGGTTACCACTTTATCTTCTATGCATCTCATCTATCCAGGACTTTATAATGGCAGCCATTTTATCTGTGGTTGAGTACCTCCCAGAGAACTCCAGAACTAAATCTGGAAATGACTCACACCTTCACTTCCTTCTCTCTGCTCTCACAGGAAAGGAAGGGGCTCATTTCACTATTTAGGTATTATTTCCCGCGATGCCTTTCTGATTGTGTTACTCAATTTTCGAAGCCGTAGCATCACTTAAACTTGCTAGGTAAAGAATTCTTTTAATTTAGAGATGTAAACAACAGAGCACAATGACCTATATCTGCAAATGAATAATTAATTTAGAAGGTACATGACTGTAAATTAAGTACCTCTGACTAAGGGTAGGTTCTTCCACTTTCTCCACTTGTCTGGTTTTGGAGAGCGCAGATTTAGATTTAGGTTTAGACAAGGGGAAAATCTGGCAAACTATAGCATGCCCAGGCTCATTTCAGCGATTCACACCTGCATGCCTGCCTGAAGACTGTTCTGGATCATGAACACCACATAAAGCCTGGATAGCACATAAAGTGTGTGTGTGGTACTCAGGTAATGTGAGATCTAGCTTCCAAGAATTCAGAACTCTCCAGTTACTGCTCAAAGGCTGTTCTGCAAAATGCTTCAGTAAGAGGTCTTCCAAATTTCCTCTTCTTTGCAGAAACAGAAACAACCATTGGCTGAGAAAGAGGAGAGAGCAGAGTCAGTGAAGCTTTGGGACATGTACCTGATACACGGCCTCTGCTCCTGGTCATAGGACTGTTAATATCTCTTAAGTATCTTGAAATATCCTTGAACAAAAAGTGGGAATATTGTTGGCAGGAAACATGCTGCTGGTGATAGGAGCAAATGAAACCAGAAGAATGAAACTGTGTCTTTCCCATTAACAGCATGCCCAAACCGATAATTTCTTACCTATAAATTACAATGGGTAAACCAGATACAAAACAGGGAGAAAAGGTGGAACAATTTCAAATAAATTAAATAAAACTTTCCCTTAAAAGCTCTCCTATAAATTAAATACAACTAAACATTGAACTTCAATGTCCCTATGCCAACCCTGTAGCTCAGTCCCTTGCTTATTAATAGGAAGCTGACAAATCCCCAGCTGTGATAACAAACAGACTTCATTAAGCCTGAGTATCTTTCTCTGATCAGAGTTCATCCTTCTTCATTCTTCTATCAATTCCATTCAAAGTGATGCTTAAGATTTTTCAAAGCAGCCTTCTGGATCTTTCCTTTAAGTCAGAATATAGAGTTTCTCTTTCTCATTTTTACTATCTGTGTGCAGGAATTTCCAAGCTGATTTGGTGTGTTCTCTGCTTTTGCCACACATTAAATGTTTTCCATTACTGATGCTCTCTCCACTGATAAATAAGACTGTTGTGCTTGTTTATCTACAGCTTTGGGATTGCAATTTAGATATTTGCCTATAACTATATGTGTATATCTATCTATCTATCTATCTATCTATCTATCTATCTATCTATCTATCTATCTTTCATCATATATAGATAACTTTCAGCAGAGAGGCTGGGTGCTGCCTCCATGGAGTGACTTGAGGAGGTATCAACACACATGGGTTTTAGACCCAGCAGTTATTACTGTCGAAGTATATTTTAACTTTAGACATTTTTGCATAAATACTTGATGAAAAATATGTGTCACAGAGAAAGAAAGGAAAAAGAAAACTGCAAAATCTTGATGTTGGGGAAGTAAATAGTAGCCAGCATTCTTTGACAGTCTGATGCGTGTCATTTGAGTGCTTAACAACAAATCTTTAAATTAGTCCTACCAAGAGAATTCATTAACATTAGATGAACTTCATTCACTGCATGAGTTATAGAATAATAAAACTTGTGTATAATTTGCAGTGGATACTTTACTTCTAACATGCATCTGACATATTTATCCTCTTTTTCTGTTTGTGGAACACCAACCAGTGCTGACAAGCCTCTCTGTCTAGTAAGGACATGAGATATGAAAGGACGTCCCAGGTAATGGGGGAGCAGCTTCAACCTCTTGGGTAACAACTTTCTGCTGTTGCTGGCAGCCAAGTTGTACAATTTCTTTTCCAGTTTGATCTTAGATGTAGCTAAGCTGCTATTTTACTTCTCCAGCAATTGGAAATCTTCCTCTAATTTTCCAGTCTAATCTTAACCAAGAATACTTTTTTTTTTTGATCATCCTTAGATGAATGTTGGTTTTTCAGCCTTACTAGCTGTTTGACTTTTCTATTGCACACTTGTTTCTCAACATCTCTTCTGTTAGATTAATCAAGACTTATCTAAATCTTCTTTCTTCCCTGGACTACCCTAGGAACATTTTTTCCCATTTATTCAGATTTCTCACTTCTATTATCATTTTACTTAATTCAGATTTTTTTACTTTTTTTTTCTAACTTCAGAAGCCAATCATGAAGAGTTAGTAAGTGCTTAATAATCAAGTCATTGTTGATTTGTATCAAGTTTTTTTTTATTATTCATAATCTTTCTCTAAGCCTTTCTTTTGATTGTAGCTTACCTAAAAACTATTGATTTTACAGTATTCAGTGGTCTGAATCCAACTCATAATGAAAGGGTAGAAAATGTCTGATCATTTTCTCTTTTGAAGAGAATACTACTTGCTGAATTACTAGATGGGTAAAATGAGATAATTTTAGAACAATTTACAGATTTTTTTTTCTTGGTTGTACCTGCCATGCCTAGGGTTTTTACACTGGAAATCATCCTGATTTATTATGAATTTATGATGGGTGATGATTCAAAATATATACAGTGTACCTTCCATGTCTAGCCTGTGCTATGTCTATTAAACCTTTGTTTCAATCCTTCTGCATATTTATGTTGCCTGCTATGAAATTGGTAGGCAGCAATGGCTAGATGAATTATTCCTGACTGTTTACAATAGTATTTTGGTTTTGTTTATAAAATTAACATCTTTGCCCTGTTACTTGCATGTGTATCTGCTCTGTCATTAGCTGTTTTGTTTTCAGGCATCCCAAGTGCCTTTACTTGATTTCAAGCTGAGTGAGTGCAGCACCTTGCAATAAATGAGGAGAGCTGCAAAGAGGAAATGTGATTACTAGAGGTGAGTTTGTTGTTGGTAGATTGCAGATCAAGGCATGGTTTGCATTTGGCATAAAGGGCTGCGGGACAGGAGAAGATTGTGGTGCTGATCTGCAAACATATGAAGTAAAGACCTAATGACAGAAAATGAGGCAAAAACCAGTTGTGTGTGGTTCTCTTGCTGTGCAACATTTCTTGGATCTCTGACTTGTTACTGGTGCTGTCCCAGCTCTTTCTCTAGCTGTTTGCTGTAGTTGCTTGCTGAACCAAGTTAGATGTATTTTATCAAAAGGCAAAGGTGAGAAAAGGTTTAGTTATTTTTTTTCTGTGTAATCCAACAAGGTATCAGTGATCAAGAAAGGGGAAGATGCAATTTAAAGAAAATTATTTGGCCAGTACGTGCCGAAGGTCAGCCTCTGCAGGTGAGAAAATTGTACCCTTTCGCCGCTGAAAGCGATGGGAAAGCGAATCCTCCTTGCCCGGCTGCGCTGGAGCGTCCCTCCGTCGCTGGCCGGTGTACTGAGAGCTCCCCCTCCTGTTTCCTTCTACATCGAAGGGCTGGCAGATCTCTAACCCGCAAATTTCTGCCGTCGTCCATCTTTTTTTCCTGCAGTATAACATGGCAGCACAGAGGACACCTTTCAGTGCCAGTTAAGTTTCCTCATGCTTAAGTTGTAACCTCACCTAAGGGGATAGGGAGGAGAAGATGCTGCCCAAAACTTTCAGCTGCTATTTATTCCACGTACAACCACAGTTTTCCCATATTTGATTTTGGGTTTATGGCATTAAGTTTCCTTTTTCTGTTTGCTAACTGTAAGATGAGAATCACAAAATTTCCTCCAGTAGGGAATTTGACCAACATAAAGAAGTCAATTTTATTTTTGAAATTTCTCATTAATTTTCAGATGGAAGAAAACCCCCAAATAAAACCAAACCAAAACCCCAACAAACAAACAAACAAACAAACAAACAAACCCAAAGCCCCTATTTCTTAGACAATCAAATTTAAGAAACTTCCCCAAGTCATATTCAAGAAGAAGAGTCATGGAATCCCATGAAAAAGTAATTAGAGAGTATTGAGGAGGAGCAAGTTGTGACTGTGAGAGAAAGGAGACCAAAAGGGACAGAATCCATGCTGTCAGAAATTTGCAGTTGTTACCATATCCACAATATAGAAACTGAATGGTATCTTCTGAGACGAAGGTAATTATATAAAATGACACATATTTTGTGGAAAACTGTACAATACTAAAAACAAAATAAACAAATTAATTATATCCACAGCCACCTAAGATGGTCTTTGCTGACTTTATTTAAACAATGAACAGTGATATTTTTCATGAGCCTTTATATTGATGCCATATAGGCTCTTAATTCAGTGGAGAAAAATGAATTTTGGTGTGCATCTTCTATAATGACTTTATTTCACTGGATATTTCACAGAAAATCAACTTCAATGTACCTCAAGGTTGTTAAAGGAGAAGAACTTGTAGCAATCATATCAGTAATTTTTTCATTTCCTTCAAGAAAAATAGGCGAGTGAACAGAAGATTCTGGAAATAATCTGCTGATAAAGTGAAGTGATGAAAGAAACAGATGCTCATTTTTGTTGAACATTGTTCACTTTTGTGTAAGAAGTGAGGGTTACACTGTTTGAATGCCAATAGGAGAAAAATCAAGATTAAATATCTGCAGACATATGTAACACTTGCATTATTTGTGGTAAGAGAATATAAGAATTTACAAAAATTCAAAGTGCTTAATCCAGTGGAGTAGAATGTTGCGTCTCTTAGTGACAGACAGAAAGAAACATCAGCAATTAAAAAAATATAGTGGCTACAGAGCTTCTAGAGTACATAAGTACAAAGTACTTATGACAGTTTTATTTATACAGATAGGATAAAGCTCTGAATGGCTAACAAAACATTTAGACATTGTCCTTTAAAGCTAAAAGTTGGGTTGTTACAAAAAAATATTCTCTGCCATTTGATATGACATTTCATCATTTCTCATTTCTTCCCTTTTATATTTTACTTTCATGTATCCCTTTACCTTTGACTCTTATCCACAAAGATCCCCATACTGCCTGCTTTTCACTGCTTTCCTGCTCCTCGACATCCTCCCTCCAGGTTTGTTTTCTGAATGAAATCTCACAGTAAACACCTTTATTGAAAGAAAATGGAATTGAGGTAGGAGGAAGAAAGCTACAGTAACAAAATCTTCCTTGCTGTGCAAGATACTGAAGAAAGTGCGTAAGAATGAATTTCCAAGATATATAACTAGGGTTAGTGATGTGTTATGGATTGTCTGTTGCTATTCAAGTGTCCTTGCAACCCTTTTTACCCTAATGAAGTTCTTCTAGAAAACTACTGAATTAGTTCCTAAGTGAAAAGACAACCTTTCTTTGCATGATTTTTTTTCTCAGTGAACTTCTGTGGAAGACAATGAAATCTTGAAAAAGATAATTGTTGCTTATGTCTTAGGATTTTAGGCATACATATACATTTTAAAGAAACTTGTGTGAACAAGAGTATACCCCATTTGTGGAATGGCCTTCCTTAGTCTTTTTTGCTTATATGGATTGATGCAGAGCAAAGAAATAGTCAAAAGGGTTTTTGTTTTTGTTCTGGTTTGGTTTGATTTGGTTTTTTTTAGTTTGGGTTTTTTTTGTTTTCTTTTTTTTTATTTTCAAATTTCCAAACCGGCACTGCTTTTCCTGTTTCCCTTTGCTGTACCATCTTTCATAACCTGGCAAAAGATGGAGGCAGCCCTTGAAAAGCTGTTGGAATAGGTGGATTGCAAGACAAAGGTTTAGTGACACGAGAACTCAGCAGATCACAGTCTGAGAGCTGGGACTGCAAACCAGCACTGATGTCTGGAAGGAAGCAGGGCCTCAGGAAGGATACAGTGAGGCTGGGGCTTGCAAAGCACATTGTGTCTACAGCTGCAATGAAGATATTTCATTGCGTTAAGGTTGTGTTTTGGTTTTTTCTGCAGAATAAAACATTATTCATTCTGGTTTTGCTTTAGGACTGATACATCAGGCTTGATAGTCCATAAGAATTTCTGACTCCTTCAATGCTGTGAAGTAAATAAAATCTGAAGATGCCAGTGGATCTCAGGTGCAGGGACTTTAAGTGTCCGCTCTTAACCCCTTAAGACTGAAGGGTTTGCATTAAAACCACCTTATTTAAGGATAATTTGAGCCGTGAATCACACAGAAAAAGGTGTTCACATCTTCTGAATTGCCTGGATTTTAGGTACGTTTCCCAGAGGAAGTGCTAGTACATTAAATGCTACTCCCCTTCTCTCACACAGTTTACCTTTTCCCTACAACTCCAGCCCACCCACAGGCACTGCTGGCTCATACACCAAAAGGAATGTTTCTGGAAGCCTCTGCTGCAAGATTGCATAATCACTCATGCAATTTAGTCAATGGGCACAGGAGAATGAACCTCCTCTGCCACTGTGTGTAGCATACACAGAGGAATTATGGCTGTGTAATGGCAGCAGCAGCAGCCAATGAAACATCTGCATTTGGATGGCAACTCAAATAGGAAAAAGGAGGATTTTTTCCTACTACTTCATTAATGTAAGCAATTATGCATTTTGTCTGCTGATTGCTATGTACAGGCTGCAGATAACTTGGGGCAGAAAACTGTGAGAGGAACATAAGGGACTTAACTTTCTGAAGGTCGGGGAGAAATATGCTGGAAGGTAGCTTTGGGAGGATGAGAAAGTGAAAAGGGAAAGAGTGAGATCATCACTCTCAAGATTAAAGAGCCGTTCAAGACCTCTTCCTATCTGCCAGGACTAGGGTAGGAGAGGGAATGCTCCTACATGATGACTGCTTCTTTTGGACACTTCATAATCATCTGTAATATTGGATATGACTAGGAAATAGACTTCTATGGTTTTAAAAGCCAGAACACAAGTGTTGTGTGTTCTTTTCAACTTTGTAGTTTTTTTCATTTGAGGCAGATGACTAGAAAACTTGACCTTGGGTGTGTTGATCCTGACTCCGGTTTCTGACTGCATGTTTATTGACCAGCCCCGTCTGTGTTTCACAAGTTTCATGGCAGCAGAACATACCGATTTAATATTTTCCTTTAGCAAGGCTGCCATTCACTTCCTAAACCCTTTAAATTTGAAACACAGATTTACATATATTTCCCCAATATATATTTTCATTTTTATTTTTGCAATTAGCCTCTTTAAAAGTGCATTTTGTTACTTTAGAAGCATCTCAAATTACTTTCAGCAATACAGATTAGCAGAGTAATCACTGTGTATTACTTGAATTGAAATTCTTTATATTCAGGGTAAGGAATGACTGAATTAAGGCTGTTCAGTTTATATGTGACTACTGTCTGTGTTTTTTTACCATAACTTTTTTTCTTGTTATACACAGCTGTAAATCTGGGTAGACACATATGCTTTTGTAAAATAAAAATAACCCCTTAAAACCTCTAAATTAAGCATGTTAAATGGAAAATGTTAAGCACTTGTTATATTCCATTTTACTTTCCCAATACAATTCTCAGTGAAATAAAAAAAAAGAACAGCTTTATTAATAAATTCCATGGTATTTATGTATTATGGGAACAATATATTCTTAAGCACTCCATGCATCTGAATTTTGTCTCGATGTGGCCCATTTATTTTAATTTAGATCTGTCAGCAGAAAAAAAGAAGTAATTAAACTTGTGACTAGCATGGAGAAACATTTTACATCCTAACACTGTAGCTTGATATGCTGTAGTTTCTTTATATTTCTTCCAGTTGTCAGATCAAAGTCTCTCTAGTACTGTAACTCAGCCATGCTTTGATTAATTACTTTACACAATGAATTTGCAAATTATATTTCTGAAGTGATTTATGTACTTCTAAACTTCAATCACACACACTCTCCCTCCCTCCCCCCACCCCCATTTT
>WEKY01033788.1:25634-37541 GCA_013390045.1 Picathartes gymnocephalus
AAGAACATGGCTCTGTTATCTCTGTATCTTTATATTTGGCAGCTGCAGAGAACAGAAAGATTTCCCCTTCACCTTCTCTTCTTAAGGCTGAATAAGCCCAGTTCTTTTGGCTTCTCCTCATATGCCAGCTATCCTCTGGACTTGGTCCAGTCTTTCAAAATCTTTCTTGCAGAGGGGTGCCTCCAGCTGGAAAGTGCAAATGCAACCTCAAAAGTGCCAAATAAAGTGGAATAACCACTTTTGATCTGCTACAATTAACTGTTGTGCCCAGTGGCACTGCTTCAACAGCACTGATTTGAGACTGTGCTTATTTTTAATAATCTGTATCCTGGAGGTTATAGCATTCTCTGGGGGACATGATAGTTGTGGGTTTGCATAGATTCAATAAGGGAGTCATCTGGATCTCTTTTCTACATCCTGACTGAACATTACAATCATTAGGTTTTGTATTAAAGGGAAGCTGTAACCTTGGTGTGGGTCCTGATGCTGACTCGGGATGCTAGGTGTGCTCTGAGAATGCTTATTGGATCATGATGTCAAAATAGATGGAGAAGCATCTGTTATTTTTATACTGCTCTGGTTTAGGTAAGAAAAATG
Source organism: Picathartes gymnocephalus (assembly GCA_013390045.1). Classification (NCBI taxonomy): domain Eukaryota; kingdom Metazoa; phylum Chordata; class Aves; order Passeriformes; family Picathartidae; genus Picathartes; species Picathartes gymnocephalus. Next base: position 26,232 of record WEKY01033788.1, read on the forward strand.
TATTTGTTGACTTAGTACTGCGAAGGCTGAGATACCTCTGTGCATTCTGGACTACCACAGAAGTTCATGGATTTACCAAACAACTCCAGGTAGCTCCAGGATTAGGCAGGATCTGAAAAAGTCTATTCAGAATAATTTGTCTTTGTCATGTATGCCTAAATTCTGCTTAAATATTATTCTTGAGCTACCTCTGATGGCTTTCAGCTTGCACTGCCCTTAGGGATATCTCATACACAGGCACAAGCTTTCCCCCAAACAGGGCAAGAGACTGAAGTCTGACTCTACCAAATACTCAATACAAGCAAAAGGACAGGAAAGAAAAATACAGTATTTGAAGGGCCTTGAGGCTTCCCAAAATCTTAGGTCCCTCAACAGCATCTTTCTAAGTGCTTCTTGATAGTAAGGTCCCCATCAATTTTTTAATAGATCGAACCCCACCCTCAGCCAGTTTCTGATTGGGTCTCTCCTTTCCACATGGAGCAGATGTATTTGTGCCTGCTGAAGCAATGTGCTGTTGCCAGTGAGTTGCAAGAGAAAAATATGAATCTTATCTCCATTTTAACACTCCCAATTTTGCAATCCCCTTCCTTCAAAGTAGGTATAGTCCACTGCCGGCACATGTAGAGCCCAAGGCAGGGTTAAAAGTGATGGCAACGGTGCCTTGGGCACATGTTGCTGTGGCTGGGGAACCTGCTGAGCCTTGGCAAGCTGAACCATTCACAGAGCAGGTGTTTGGAAAGGCAGTTGTGCCAAGGGCTCTGAGCTGCTTAGGTTGGCCACACTGCTATGCCATTTAATGTGAGGTCAAACAAACTCTTTCAGAACAGACCAGGATTTAGCAGTCCCAGAGTCTTGCTCTCAGTCAAACTCTCTCATGGGTATGGTTGATTTTTCTTTGGAATAAATTAGGTTTGGCTTCAGTCACATGTTTTTAATTTACCTAAGATTTTATCAATGTTATCGGCTTAAGAAGAAGCATGTTTTTTCTATGAAATTGCATACAATTTAGTCCTTTATCTCTGCTCTAAGGAAAGTATTGGCTAAACAGATACACCGGACAACAGTACATGAGACTCCCGTTGCTTATTTGTTGCTTTTGTATGTTACTGTCTGGGAAGATTTGAAGGGTGGACCTCCTCTTATCCCTCTGCCTCAACTGCGGGCAGGAAAGTGCTTCAGCAGTAAGTCACGTTTCTCTTGTTTACTCTCACCAAGACCTTTGTGTTGTGCAATTCTTTTGTTTTCCACTGTTGTAATCTCTGATGCACACGGATCCCAGACAATGTAGATGACCCGTGTGGGATGCATGAGGTTCCCTGTCAAGATATTGTTGTTCCTCGCTGGCTGGCAGCCAGGTTTAGTACTAAGCTAGAAAAAAAAAAAAGGAAAAAAAAAGAACAATGGAGATAAATTTAGATGCTGTTGGGAAAAAGAATCTAGGACACTGTCCATCCCTGCCCTTTGAAGCAACACCCACAAAGCAGTTTCCTGACTTTTTCAGGGATTCCCAGATTTTCACAGCAACTTATGCAACCAAAGCTGACACCACCTGACTAACATTTGGCTAACCATTTGCAAACTCCTTCCAAATGCAAGCTAAGAAACAGAGCTTGGTGTCCTAAGTTAGGGCCTGACTGTGTGCACACTGAGCACAACTGGAAACAACTGGAGCACGAATACTGGTACCAGAGGCCCCAAGGCAAATCCACTGCACTGATTTCCTGAAGGCCATTACCAGCTGTGCTCTGCAAGCAAGTGATCTAGCCCTGATTTTAATTTTGCTAGACAAACACATACACTAAGACTGAAATTCGTGCTACTAGGTCCTCTAAAATACTGTTAATCACTGACTTTGTACACCCATTTATTATTTTGCTTAATAGTTTAGTTACATGACTGCCTTGCAAAGGCCCCATTGAGGTATTACTAGCTAAACTGATCCCTAATTCCAATTATACAATATTGCCGTTTCTATGTAGATGTGATGTTTAATTGTTTAAGAGGAGTAGGACATGGTGTGTGCCCTAAGCAAGTTTCTCAAGTCAAATTCTGGTGGCTGGGGAAGGCCTTGCCCCTTCTACACCTCGTGGTTTGCATTTTTCTTGAATGGCTTCTTTTTTTGAGAGTTCTTTTCCTATGTTTTGAAGATTCACATTCAGTCACTGATGAAACGTTTTCCAGTGTAATTTGCATTTACACAGCAGTCCCTATTCAAAAGGATGCCGTGACCATTTTTATCTGCTGACAGGGGTAGCCGAATGTAATGTTTACTAATGCAGGGCAAGACCTTTAGTTCCATTTTTTAAAGTTGAAAACTTTTGCAAAATGTTGCTTTGGGTTGTATCTTGTAAATTTTTGTCTCATTAGTTAAGTTGCTTTTTGCTAAAATAATAGAAATTGCATTTTAATGTCATGTAATTGAAATATTTACTTTTTAAATTTCAAATTGTATTTTGGTAAAAAGGTTATCTCTAGGATTTTTGAAAAGAAATCACCATGTTTCATGGAAAAAAAAAAACCCCAATCCAGCTGCAATTTTTTTTTTAAATTTCATCATAAATATATTAAAATGAATTTTATATACGTCATAAATTTTCTTTTTGGTTTAAGCAGATATAACAGAAAAAAACCCCACAACCCTACTCTCACCAGTCCAGTCATAATTTGTTTGTTAATACACACTTTCTCTATGGGCAAAAGCTTTGAATTTGCATGATAGGATTGAATTTTGTGGGTTTGAAGGCAGGTCGTGTTTTTCTTTTTCTCTCATTATGATGTCAAACCATATCACAAGACTTTTTTCCATCATTTAATGGAAAGATATTGGGGTGGAGAGCTAAAATGAAAGACTGAATGGCATTGCACCTGGAAAGTGAGCAAATAGTTATCAGAAGGATTTTAGTTGGAGTTCTAGGCTGGAAAGCTGTTTCAACATACACCAGTCTTCAAGGATTTCAACAGTACCATGAGACTCTCAAAATTATTTGATACATAATTTGGTGAAATTTGAAAGTTTTTCCTGTGCAGATGTTTTGATTATCTGACTATAATAACTCTTTGACCTTAACCTAACTAAATAGATATTGTATGTTTCTGATCAGTGTGTGCTTATGTTGTTTCCATTTTATTTTTAACTTGAATGCTGTAATTTAATAAAACCTATGCCTTTAAAAGTACCAAATGTTACTAATCCACTTAAAGGCTTAACTATCTATAAAAATGTACTATGGAAATTGGACTTTCCTTCTTCAGTCATCACAGCCAAGCACATAAAACTTGAGGAAATTTATGCATTTTGACCATCTCTAAATCGTTAGAGGCCAAACCAATTTAAATAGCAATCAGTGACCAAGAACACCCTTTGCTCTCTGAAGGTTTGTTTTTTTTCCTTGGTATTCTAATTATTTTAATTCAAGCTTGTTACGTTCAGCTCTGCTGGATGCTTTGCAGTCTGAATTCATTCTGCCTTGTTTAATTTGCCTTTTTTCCTTTGCCATTAGATTGCTAGCTCTCAAGATGAGAACAGAGAACTAACTCACCACTGCATAATATGAACAGAAGCTGCTTCTTAAACTATTAAAAAAGATAGGATGATCCTGTGGATTTGACACTTAGGACACAGTTTTTGTGCCTTTTTAATTGCTTTCCAGACTGGGATCATTATCCTTAAGATTTCCCACTTGTAAGACCAAACTCCTCCCATTTTATAAAGTGTTTAGAGGTCTTAAAAAACCCCAAACTAACATATGAAGTTTCTTTGTATTAATTTTTCACTGACCTCGGTGGAGTCAAAGTTTGTCTCTGAGATATCCGGAGGTGATCACAATGGAAATGGGAAGGAACTCACAACAGATCTGAAGGTTATTTTCAGAAGTGGTATCTCAGACTGGGCTGGATGGACAAACACGTTATTCTCAAAATCTGTAACAAACTCATCTCGCTGAAAGGCAGCATTTTTCCCAAGATTTCGGTAGTCTGCTACTTCAGAAATTGCTCACGTTTAAACCCTTCCCATCATGTTTATTCTGTTGGAAACATTGACAGAGGCATTTAACTGGTGTGGCTTTTACTATCAATTATTACCTCCTTTGTATGAGATCTGGTCTCTGAAGTCATCACTGGGAAGATGTAGAAAAAATCTAATAGTGGGCAGATTTTTTATGTCTGAGTCACTCAGATTTATGATACTACAGCTTCTATATGCAAAAGATGCATCTTTTATGGCAAGATAGCTCTTCTAATGTCTTGAAGTGTCCTGAACTCATTACAGCTTTTGACTTGTTCCAGCCTTCATATTAAAATGGTTCAGGTTACATCATTTTAAACTGCACAGAGGGTCAAGAGACCATATCATTTCAATGAGGCCACAGTTCATTTGCTTTGGCTCAGGAAAGCCAGAGGATGAAATACATATTAATAGTCACAGTTTGAAAGAAGGATTGCAGCCTTGTATTAAAATGAAGTGAAACATTTCATACATGATGCAGCAAAACAGTCACTGGATTTTTTGCCAGTTTGAAGGAGATGGAAAGGAAGTGAGAATGTAAAAAACAATAATTAAAAAATGGACCTGGTACATTTTTTTTTTTTTTTTTTTTTCCGTTTTCATTATGAGGAAAAGCAGTATTGGCTTTTCAGCTTTTTTCTTCATGGAGTTGAAATAAGTCCTTTAAGAGGGTGGGAGAAAAGATCAATAGATAAATTCAGCATACTGACTCCTTCATATAGTTAATGTGCTTCATCTTACCTAGGTGATGAGCTGCATTTACACTGACAATGAGTGGAGAGGGAGGAAGAGAGTTTAAATATGTGGTTTGGGGAACAAAGTTAATGAAAGCATATTACAGGATTTTACAAAAAAACGTATATTACTGTTCATTTAATGTAGTCCTTGGGACAAATACATCCCTGGTGTAATCTCATTAAGCTAATGAGATCACATCAGTGATAAAATTGGCTTTTGTATTTGACGTTTTAAAATGGTGGTGGTATCATAATTCTCTTCTCTGCTTAGAATGTGGATGAACATTGGAAGCCTTAGAAAAAAGAGAATTTTTAAGACCAGTGAGATAGGGAGGATGCAAAGTAGAATATTGAGCTATGTCATTTTTAGCTCTCATTGTCTTTGTCCAAATCATTATTTAAAGTATTGAGCTTTGCACTTCTGTATATGAAGGAACTGTTGCCATCTAAAATCAGAGTCTTAAAGATGTAAGGCACCTACCTATCTCTAAAGAGTGCTGAGATTCATCTTTAGCCATGACAGACACCTTCAAAGTCATCCTCAGCTTCGCTGATCTTAACTGAGCTTTAATATCTTGTTGCCATTTGAGTGTCTAAGATGCACACAGCTTGGATGGTATCTCAGGTAGCCACGGTGACTGCTGACCATCCCACAGCAGGTTTCCTAACTGAAACAAAGCTTCCCATCCTCTAAAATATGGCTACTCAAATGCACCATTTATCTACTCATGTCTCCTGTGAATGTGATGCATAAAATATGCACAGCATACTCTTCCTCTGTGGATTCCTGGTTTTTGTCCTTGACAGTGGCATGTTCAGCAGTAACAAGCTGTATCCAAGTCCTTTTGTTGACGGCAGGACTTCAAACTGAATGTTGTGAGAGCTCCAGCCATTAAGATGTTGGATTGTTATTTCACGTGATTGTTGAGGCAGTTGTTGGATCAGCTGTTGGAGCTGAGACTTGCACCAGTATCTCGGGTATGTGCCTTAAGAACTGGGGGACAGCAGCTCCTTCCATCTGTGGCCTAATGATGAGCAAAACAAATTCTTCTGACTGGGAAGATGACTTGGACCAGTAACATAATATTCAGTGACAAACTGCTGAGGGTAATCTCTCTAAAGTGAGTTCAGATTACTGCCTCTGTGAAGTTACAAGAGAGATTGGATTCAAGTCTCTTAAAGCACAGGTAAATGACCCAAGAAAGCATCTACTTGATGGTTTCTCTGTCTTCCTGTGGCTTCTCACTGACATAGAAAACTAGACAAAAATGCCCTTAGAGTAAATTCATGGCTGACAATCTGTTTCACTGCAGAGGAACATCAGCCCTGTGCTTCACATGGATCATGTCAGTATGACAGGAGCATCAGAACTGATTTTTATCATTACTCTGTAAAATTGTGCACAGTCCTGCTTAGCTAGTTTTTGAGGTATCTGGCTATCCTCATGTTTAAGGGAAAAGAAAATAAAGGTGCAGTGTAGCAATTCTCTGATTATTCCTATTTGCCAGAACCAAGAAGCAATCCAGAGATCTCTAAGAGTCATGCCAGCAAATCAAATCTAGCTTTGAGGTGAGCTCAGTAAGATTCCATATGAAATAAATTACACTTCTGTGAAATTTATCCTGAAACCTGCACAGTAATAGTTCTTCGCTATTTTTAAATTACCCTATATTGCTCTTTTTTTTCTCAATACACCTTTTAATGGTTTAAAAATCCCTGCAGGGTTTGGTTTTCTTTTTTTTTACCCTAATATTTTCCCTTAAATATTTACAGGAATTTTCCAGCTGAGATATAGTAACATTATTTTCTTCCATCCTACCTTCTTGTTCTACTCCAGCAGTCTCAAAATGAACTTCTCAGTATACACGCCCAGCTTAACTTTCCTTTTCTTACCTATGACAATCTTCAGAGTGCACAGGAGACTTTATTTTTCACTAGGCCTTATTCTTCATTCGTCATGACAATGACACAATGCTCAAGACCTTAATAATCTTATGTAATTTCATTTTTGCTATCAATAATATTTCAGATACATTCTCTTCCCCTTCCACCCCTCCCTCATTAAACTGCTTTTGAAGTTTTCAATAAGATATGTAAAAAGGTAATTATTTTGATTGTTTTACCCATTGTTATAATTATGTCATGTTAATTTCTGTTTCACTTTAGTGCCTCTGCTACCATAGAGAGCGAGGTCATGTTATATATTTATATATATATCTATCTCTCATTTTTTCTATTCAGATGTACTTTGGTCCTGAGTGAAGCTTATTAAACTTGTAATGTCTATTCCTTGGAAAATGCTGAGATTTAATTTTATTTTATTATTAGTTCCAAAATTGACTCACATTTTTACCAAATAATTTGAGACTGATAGATATGCTCTACCTAGAGGTCATTGAAATATTGTGTTCTGATTCAGACCTGTAATTTTTTTATTCTGCTTTTAACTAAAAAAAACTTTAGAAGTTAAATACAGTTTTGAGATTATCAATATTTTCTATCTGAGTTTTTAAAACAAAACAGTCTCTTCACCAGGGCATTTCCTCACTTTTTTTTGTCCACATAGAAAAGAATGTTTTTTAATGTAAGGACATAATTATTGGAAGCTTCTTATTCTACAACAGAGCAGGTAAATTCTTGTAAGGTGTAGAATTCAGCTGAAATTAAAGAGTATCCTAATCTTTTCAAGAAGAACCTTGGCCTCGGGAAAGACTGGAGGGCAAGAGCAGGGAAACCGTGGTACTCCTCTGCAGGCAGGAAGGCTCCTGCCTCGACCCGAGAGCTATCCCACCCGCTCTTCCCTCCTGATCACTGTATCATGTTTAAGGTACTTAAGTAAAAGAAACAAACAAACAGAAAAAGAGGTAAAAGGACATTCTTGGAGCTCAGATAGTGATGGAAAGGGGAAAAGCATGCTATCACAATCCTGAGGGAGATATATGGTTACCTAAATGTGGAGGTAAACAAAAAGCCTGAGTGAAATTAGTCTCTCTTTGAAATGTGTTTCTTCCTTTTGTTTTTCCTCCTTTTGACATGGGGGGCCAGGGAGTTAAAAGCATGGGAACGCTTTTTTTTGTCTTACTGAATTCAGCAGCCTTTGTGGGTTTAATTTCTTCACATAATAGATGCTCCATTTTAAATGCTTTAACATCTACAAGGCTCTCAATGTAGATGAATGAACGCTGCCTCATTCCAAGCACATCACTTTTATATCTTGTCAGACGGTTACAGTTATTAACAGCAGCATTTAAAATTCACTTTTTTCTTTGAGGAAAGCCCTAGATATAAGATAGAACAAATTACAAGTAGTATGTATAGTGCAGCAGTGCTAAAACTGCTGTCAGCATCCCAACGTGGCCATACATCTGACATAAAGTACACAAAAGAAAGTGTTGAGGATTGGAGCACAGGCTAATGACAAGTAGGCCGGTTAAACAATAAGCCTCTCAAGTGAGCAATATACATTCTGTTCTGTTTTTCTTACTTTGTGCTGCTTTAAATCAAAGTCCACAGGCCTGCTATTGCTGGGAGGTTGGACATGTCTGCCAGTAAATAGGCCCTCTGCCAAGAAACTAGAGCTCACTCTTGGTAAAGGAAGCACATTGTTCACTAAAATAGTTTGTCTTTTGATGCCAAAGGAAATCAAATTGTAATCAAGGGCTGAGAACGGACTGTAGTCATAAAGGCTGGCTTGCCTCAGACTTTGGCAGCCTCGCTTGTTCCCAGGCATATTAAATATAATTTACGTTTGCAGAGGGGAGAGGCTTTATTGCACTGGAAATTTGTTTTAAATAACACTTAAGTGAAACACTGTCAGAGGCAGCCAGGGATATACTTCTACTGTCATTTAGACTGCTGAAAATCCAGAATATGTTCATGGCCTTCACTAGATTTGTTCTGAACTTGCATCTGTGTAAATGGATATTTTTAGTTAATGTTGATGAAGCAATCACATTTCCTAGGTTCTGATCACCCATGCTGAGTGGAAAGTTCATGATGAAAGGCTTACCTCAGTTAAAGAAAATATTTATATGTTTTTCTTCTATTTTATCATGCGTGTGAAAATCCAGATTAACTATAAATAACAATATTTGGAGGAAAATTAATGGATGTATATAGGACATATGAATCAATTATATCCTTGATCTGCAGTGTATGGAGTGAAATAAATTTTACTGATAATTCCTGTTTGAAAAAGATAAGTTTAAAATATGTACTTCATGATTTCAGAAAGTAACTTTAGGAACACTTCAAAATAAAAGAAAAATTTGGCTTTTATTTTTCTAAATGAAATTTATCTTTTGGAACAGTAAAACTACCTTTTATTTCACCATGGATTTAAAAACTAATTTAAAAATAGCCTCTCCCAAGAAGTGATAATTCTACTTTTCAGCATCTTGGCCACAAGTAGGCAACTAAGGGAAAATGTTGTTTTAATTCTTTACACACTTTTGGATGAGATATTTTTCTTCTAACCTGACACCATAATGTAGGTTACATCTGAAATTTATTTCACAGATTTGTACTGAGTCAAAGCAATGGAATCTGCCAACTAAAAATTAAAAAGTCTTCCATGAAGATCTCATTTACAATCACATTCACTCCTTTGTTTTGCAGGTTTGTCACATTGTATATAGCATTTGTCAGCAAAATAGTTTTCGTTGCATATGTACTATGGAAAGGGAAACTTGGCCCCAGGGAAATCATAAGGTTTAATTAAACTAGCAAAGAAATGTTTGAATAGCTGCTTCTTTAAAATCTAGGTTTTTTTTTTTTCTTTTGCTCTTTCAGTACTTCTGCTGGCAATACTATTGAAACAGCGCACTTCCTCCTTAGAATGGAAATATTTAGATAATTTTGAACAGCTCACCTCTCTTCAAGCAACAATTGACATTTGAAGCAATTTAAGGTTAATTCTGTTGAAAGACTAGGACAGATTTTAGACCATTACAACCAGTTTGGAGGTCTAACACTATGCCTTGGTGCTTGAGGGGCCAAACAGTCTGATATGTTTCCTAAAGCTCTTTCCCTGTCTCTGTATGTATTTACCTAAGCTTTGATGATGCCTGACATATAAAGGACTGGCTTAATGCCCAAACTCTGTCACCTCAGAGTAACCTATAGCCTCATGACTAAGCTTTTTCTGGAGACTCCTTTGAAAGTGTGTTCATGTCTTCTGTATAAGATACCTAATTTAATTTGACTCAGGGCAGTGGGGCTTAATAAGAGGCAAGGTGTTTAGGAGATGTGACCTGCATTTCTCACCATTGCCTGAGTCCGTGTGTGAGTCTAACCTAAGGCACTTAAAAATAACTTGATGGAAATTTAAACAAAACTGTCTTTTCCTGAAGATGGGGCCCTCCCTTTTCCAGAAAAAGAAGCTAAAAAGTAAATGCCTTATTTTCTGAACAAAATGACTTAGACTGTACTACTGATATTCAATCATTTTACCACAAAATATTAGGTTTTGTTTTTTTTTTTTTAGTGATGAAACAAGTCTAAATTACTGCAGAAGTTCTGGAAGTACCCTTAAGATATCAATGGCTATTTCAACGGGAAAATGACTGGGCAAAATTTTTTTACATTGCAGCATAAAAATACCAGGACTATCAGCTGTAACCCATGGCAGCCATTTTTCCCAACTGTAACACACTTTTAGAAGATATCTGATGAGGGCTAAGAAAATACAAAAGACAGAAGAGTGACTGAAGAGGTAAATGCTATGACACTCAGACGTGAACTAAGTTTCCTGGCGCTTTTGGCAGCCACAGGCACTCCCAAGGATTTGACAAATTGGTGGGTGCTTTAATCTGTCCATGTCAGTGAACAATACCATGTGATATCTGAGCATGGGCTTTAGAGACTAGTTAAAGCAGGACATTGCTACAAAATACAGTCAGACTAGGAAGTCATTCCAATAAATAACTGGAGAGACCTCAGTACGTGTTCCCTTCAGTGCATGCAGAGATTGTGGTGCTGTGTGAGCTTGCACCTGTGGTTCCTGTGAAGATCTGCAGCTCAGACTCTCTCTGAAGTCATACAGATGCTGAGACAGCCCTGCACTCTCTGAAGAAGTCCACACAAGGAATCATGAATTGCTTCAGGATTAAAGCCTGCCTGAAGTATTCCCTTCTCTAGCACAACACAATCCTGTATGACGGTTCTCAACTGTTCTCTAACTTTCTGTTGCTTTCTTTTCCTTCCCTTTCAGTCAATGTGACATAGTGTATTCAGATGTTAACGGGACCATTTGTGTATTTCTTGAAATAGGAACAAACAGACTGCTTTAAAAGTTTTTACTTTTATATATAGATAGGTGCATAGAGATATTTATACTTTGGTTAAGTTTTCTGCTTTCCCTTTGTATTGTCTTGTAAACATGTCATAAACATGATTCTTCATTTTTGAAAACAATAGGAGCTGGATGCTTAATTCAGGGGAAGCAAATGAAAGACTCATCTCTATTGTTGTAGTTTTCTTAAAAAAAGTGCTTTCAAAAATCTTCTTTGAATACACATATTGCACACAAAATAGGGGCTGAAAGAATATTTCTATGCCCGAACATCC
>WEKY01033790.1:0-31965 GCA_013390045.1 Picathartes gymnocephalus
GCAGCCTGTCCTAGTGCTTGACACCCTTTTGGTGCAGAAATCTTTCCTTATATCCAAACTTAACCTCCTTTGGTGCAACTGGAGACTATTTTCTGTCATCCTGTCTCTTCTTAGCTGGCAGAAGAGACCAACCCCTACCTTGCTACAGCTTCCGTTCAGGTGATTGTAGGAGAGTGAATCTTGCAGCTTCACTAGGAAAGGTCACATCAAAGCACTTGGTCCTGTGGAAAGTGGAATACTCTGATTAGATGTAAACTGAGCCCTCAGTAGATATTCCTGTGATGTTGAGAATCCTTTCCCATTGTCCCTCTGAGAAACATGAGAAGAGTAATTGAAGAACATGTACCTTAAATGCAGATCAATGTGCAAGTCACATCTGTTATTTGACAGTGTAGTGCTTCATCCCTTCTGATAAAGAACCCAAATATGGGGAGTTGACATAATCTTCCTCAAATCATTAGTAACTGATTAGTTTCAGATAAAGTTTATTTTCTTGCAGTTATTGTTGTTCTTAGTCCCAGCCTTTCCTGTTTTGTGACCCTTGTGGGAAGGTTAGGTTTCATGATGGGGCCAGGCTAATGTTGCCACATTCAGAAACCTAATGATTTAAACTTCTGGATTTAGTGCCAAATGACCTATGCTACCATAAGGCTTGTGGTCATTGCTCAGCATTGTTTTATGTATTTTCTTTATTATATTAAAACTTTGACTGTGGTCACTGTTATGTACAAATACCTGCAGAACTGAGTGTCTTTTGGGGAAGCTGAGTTTTGCTTTTTTGTGCAAGAATGCAGTGTAGAAACAGAGCAATGCAGACAGTGTTACAGCCCTAAAGTTGTCCTTAGGGAGAGAACATACAGGATCTCTCTTCTTCTTCCAGGTTTCCCTCCTGGAAACCTGGACTACCTGTGGGACTCCCAGGACACACATCCCAGCCCACTTTTTCTCTTTATTATCTCATACTGTCCTTGCATGTGTCCTCCGAATACGACTGTGTCTTTTGTAGGCATCTGTACCAGAATCACCACCAAAGGTTTAAAGGCAAATCCCCCTCTTTAACTTCAGGGGAATAAAAAAAACCCAACCGCAATCTCTCCCCTCAAAACCCCCAATCCTCCCTGCAAAAAACCCCACAGAATATGTAGACAGTGATACTGCAAGAGCTTTTGGATGACTCTTTAAAGAAAACCCTGTTCAGGTGTGTGGGTAGAATCAAACAATGCAGGTAGATGATCTAGAAAGCAGACAGCTGTATGTAAGATGGTGTTTCTCCCAAACCAAAATGATCTGTCTCCAGAAGTTGTATCTTGGTTTGCTGGTAGCATATAGTGTGGGATGTCACTGTGAAGGTGCCTATGCTGTTGATACCATTTTGTAAAAACTCCTGTTTTGAAACCCGCCTGTGTAATTTCTCTATTGATCATATGCTCCATTTTTGGATTGTATTAGTTCTGCACATCACTGTGCCACTTTGCTGAACCTGCAGTAACTTCTGAAGTTCATACACTGCACCTGGTTATTGGTGGCTGTTCTTAATGGAGATCAACTCTCTTGATTTCTCTGCCTCTACCTATGAACAGGAAAGAGACTTTGTTTTGTGTGAAAGGGTGATATGTAAAGAGGAGGACCAAATCTCCAAGACCAAAAACAAAACAGCTCCAAATCTGGATTCCAGTTTTCTTCCAGTGCGTCCAGCCTCCACTTCCAACAGGCAGACAGTAAGGTGAGGCTAGAGTGCTCACAAGGATTGCTGCATATCCTGAGGAAAACTCTCTGGTGCAGTTCTACTTTTGCTGTGGGGCTGTAAGGATGCTCCCTGCCACACTGCATTTAATTCAAATGGCAGAAGCTTTTGGAAATTTGTTTCTGTGGGAGTAGCAAACTTGTTTTAAGATTTTGTTTTTACCTCAGGCTATCTAGGACAATCTGGATAGCTGAGAACCTTGTTAAGTGTGAATAATTGGATTTATCCATCAGCCCTTTTTGTCAGGAAATCGTGTGTTTCTGTGATGCAGTATTTCTGTTTGAAGAAAGATGATTGCTTGCAAAGGTGCCTTTCCTGTTCATACATCTGATTGTATAAGCAGGGATGTTTTGAACTCTCTCTGAACCAGATTGGTATCTTACCCTGGAATTAATCACCAGGAAAACCAGTGACCCAGTTTCCCAAACCTGCTCTGATATCAGGTTAGCTGTTAGTTCAGATTTTCTATGGGTCAAAACCAAGGTGCTAAATCCCTCTGAAAAGGTGTTCTGTTCACTGACCTCAGCAAAGTCCCACAGTGCCCAAGTGGGACCAGACTGGTGACAATGACAGATTTCACTGGTAGCCCAGTGATCACTGTGCAGACAGAGAGGGAAGAGCTGGGACCAGGTTAAATCCATGCAGTGAGTCAGGCTCAGCAAGGCCAGGGCTAGGGTTGGGCAAACCTGCAGCATGGTTGAGCGTGAGCTTACTCTGGGCTTCTGGTCTCTTGGGCAGTGGCTTTTGGGATGCAAATCCCAGGTCTGGCTGGACAGAGCATTTAAGGGTTGTTGGTGCACTTGGGGTCCTGATAGCTGCTCTGATGTGGGCCAAGCACTAATATAATTAATAGCAAATGTTATTTACTATGTAAGAGTGTTTTATGGGCTCTATGAGACAGCTCAGTGACTAAAGCCCTACTAAGCATGAGTAAGGAACAGTAGGGCTTCCTTTCTGGAGGCCAAATGGTAAGTTACAAGTGTACCCCAGGCCAAAGCAAGGAGGAGTCCAACATTTCACTTGCCGAGGAGCAGACTGAGAAAGTGGTTGAGCCTTGATGAATTAGGGCTCCTGCCTGTTGATGTCCCCTGCTGTCCCAGGGTAAAGCTGAGGTGAGCAGTTGTGCACCAAAGAGAGGGACATTTCTGTGTTGCTGAAGAGTTTGGGTGAATGTAAGTTTTGGAAAAGGGGAGAAAAAAAAATGTTTTCTCCAAATTTCTAGCCTCACACTCTTCATGGCCAATTTGTGTCTAATTTTCTTGCATGTTGGTGCGAAGAAAATGCACACAGTGAGTGCAGTGAATAAGGTCTGCCTTGAGGACTTGTGGAAAAAGCTGGCTGAGCAAGTCACTCTCCTGGCCTTGCAGCAGTAGGGTGGTGACTCAACACTTGCTTGAAAATACCCAGTGCAGTTCTGATGTCCTTTAAAATGACAGAATGTGGGTCTGGCCCCAAGCTTGAAGAAGCCTGTGGAAAGGCCCACGTTGACTTCAGTGGTCTTGAGAATGAAGCCGTGCAAGGTTTGCATAGAGCTGTTGCCAGATGTGCCTCCCACCCACAGCTCTGGCAATGAACATGTGTGCACAAGGTCGGTGCAATTATGAGAGAGTTCAAAGGGAGCTCTACATCCGAGGAGAAATGTTCAGAGGCTGATCTGTGCCTCAACAATGCACTTCCACACAGCAGCCATCCATAGCATGGGGCCTCCACTGAGAAGGGAACATCAGACTCGCCCTGACCCCCAGCACTGAGCTGGACGCACACATGTTCTCTGGGTGATGAAGTTACTGCATGTGGGGTTTACAAAAGAAACATGCAGGAAAGTCCTGCAGCTTGCTGGCTTGCAGTTTGATCTTGCAGTAAGAAAGATCTGTGGTAGCATGTATTTTTGCAGTCAACACAGATATTTTTGGGGAGTGAGGCTGAGGTGTAGGCAGCGCATAATTGTTCATGCAGAAACAGTAGTTTCAGGAGTTGCTATGGAGGGAGTTACAAGTAGAGCTAGTGAATGAGAAGATGTTCTTAAGCATCATGGCCTCTTGAGATAAGCCTGATGTGCAGATAAATATGTTGATAATATGCAGGAAAATACCTGAAAGTTGATAGTGTGAAACCTCCTGCCCTGGATTGGTGGATCTCATTTGAGTTGTTCTTGTTTTCCATCTTCAGAAGTGCCATTTTTTGGGTATGGACCCCTCTGGTGGGGCAGGAAAGAGCTGGCCTTAGGTAAGTAGGATGTGATGGGTTGTATGACATCCCAAATCCCTGTAGGGACACTACAGCCGTGTCACACCCCCAAGGTGGTGGCTGCATCCCACAAGAAGTAGTTGTCATCTTTCACATAGAGGGACAAATTTATAACCTAAGCACCAGGTGGCTATCAAATATCTCTAATTTCTGTCATCAAAGGTAGCTTTGCTCACATTGGGTCAGGGTGTGCTGGTCTGGCCTTCCAGTATTCAAATTTGAGACTGGTTGATTTCTCTCCTCTTCATCTTTACATCCTTCCTCTTCACCCTGTAAGGCTGCCGTGTTGTGGTCCAGGTGATGCTGTGTTTTGCTGTTAAGTGACGCAGACCTTGTTTGCTCATATACAATTACAGTGACTAAGGAATTTTCAAATAAGATTTAGAAGTGTTGTCACAATGTGCCCTTACCCAATGTTATCGTGTGGGAGACAGTGGATGGTAAATGCAAAAGAAAAAAATCCAGTTTTTCTTCCTTACTCTTGTCAACTCTGCCAATTTAATACAGGGTTTGGTTTTTTGTTTTTTGGGTTTTTTTGCATTTGGGTTTTTTTCTACCTTATTTTAAGGCCAGAGTTCCTGGAGCTAAGTGGCTGCCAGAAATCTTGACCCTCTCTGGTTTTTATAGCTACACTGGAAAGCTTTAAAATATGAGTCCCAGAGACTTGAGGTCTGTAAACCTAATAGCAGGAGTACCGCCTTTATTTATTCCTAAAATTTTGTGATTTGTTTAGGTCGTCTCAGAGATTTATTTCGGGCATAAAGTACTTAAATTCAGCAGTATGAATTTCTTAATTTCACTGTCCACTTGCTGCGTGATGTTGGAAGGAGAGCAGGAGATGGGTCTGTGACTCAGCCCCTCTCCCAGCAAGCTGAGAGGTGTGACAGGAGAAAATTGTCTACCTGGAGTGGTCAGAGATTGTTTACTGAAGGGAAAGGAGCTGTCACTTTACTCAGGGCTGGGGTGAAGAGAGAACTTTCCTTATCCATCACACAGCTGAGTATTGGTAAGAAATGGACAAAGCCGTGCTTTTTTCTAACTTATTATTTACAGCACAGTTACTTCCCTACTGATGTCACTGGAAATACATTTAAATGCTGTAACCTCTAAGCATGGCCAAAAGTCAATGAGAAGAGTAGTATCTGGTACCCCTGAATTCCAGCTCTGTGTAAATAAACAAATATTTTGGTAAATCCCTGAGAATGGAAGCTGGGGGCCATGGCATGACAAGCAAACCCATCAAAAATAGATTTGTTGGTCTTGTTTGTTTTGCATTTGATTTTATTAGCAGACTGAATTTTCCAAGCAGGAGGATTGCACACACTGTATGCAATTTTTCTAAAGAGTGCTTTCTCTTGAAAGCTAGGGGAAGGGGAAGAGGAGGAAAGGCATAACTTTTCAGAGATATTCTCCTACTGCTTTTGTCTTTTATTTAAAAAGAAATGCTGTGTCATAAGCTACAAGCTTTCTCCTGCATCAGGATAGAACAGCTTTATGGCCATGCTCTCCACTTTGCTCCTGTTTCAGGAGCTGCACTGAAGGTGAGCAGGGCTGTTTGCAACCCAGGCACTCTCTTCCTGTAACATCTGCTTTTCAGAACAGAGCTTTGCAGGAAATCACATGTGATTGTGCATTGAGACTTTTTATCTTTCTGCCAGCCACACAGATGAGGCTAATTTGCTTCCGAAGTTTTTAATTGGGAAGAAAGTGTTTTGAGGTTTCATTTTGAGACCCTTGAAGGTTTGATTGGTCCTTGGCACCTTTCACTGCCTATCCAGTTTTATTTGGTAGAATACAAACAGGTTGAAAACACTGAACCAATTAAAAAAATAAAAACACAACTGATCCAATCCTCCACCAAGCCCCTGCCTCCAAAACCCTTCTAGGATCTGAAGTTCCATAGAAACTTGCCTGTTGATTCTGACAGCATGGCATGTGGGAGAAAGGTCTTAGCATCAATGAGAACCAAACTGAATGGGGAGTAGCTAGTTACTCTGCTGCATGTTTTTTGGTTGTCCTGTTATTTTACTGCATTGTCACAGCTTTAAAACTGGGCAGATTCCCAGAATTCTGTATGTATTTAAATAGCTGTACATTCTTGGTCAGCTTGGGAGCCCAGGGGCTGGTGTGGTATTTGCATTTTGTGGACACATTAAGGACAGGAACAATCATTCTCCTTCAAGTGTCTGTGGAGAGTTTCTTATCAGTTATTTCAGCTCCTGACCAGCAGGTGCAAACAGGTACTAGTTCATCTAAAACTCTGGCTAAATGAACTGTGCCTTCAAGACTACATACCCCACTTGATGAAGCAGCCTCTGTTGGGTAGGTGCTGTGCCTTTCTAGAAGACTACAATTTACCTTGTATTACCTTAAATTTACAAGGTTAAACCTATATTGCCTCATATGTATTTGCTTTGTTTTAAATAGGTTTTGCAGGGCATCATTTCTTTCCTTGATAATCTCAGTGTGCAGGTAGTAGTCACAGCTTTATGAGGCATCAGAGGAACAGTAGTCATCTGCAAATGGTAACAATCTGGTTATTCTAATCTGCGTCTTTACAATAACCCATGTATTAGGTAAACAAGTGTTATAACACTGCACTGAGGCATTGAGATTTTCATGTGACTTTGGGTAGGTTAGTAGCACCATGTTAAAATGAAACTTAGGGTTTGGAAGGTCTTAATCTGTCTGTGATGTCACTGGCTGGCTCTTGGCTCTGAGTTTGCCTCCAGGTGACCTTTCTAACTGAGCATGCAGAATCTCTTTTTTCTGACATCTACCACTTTTTATTTTCAGGAAAAGAGGCAGAAAATCAGGACAGTTAAAAATAAGTTAAATATAGCATTGTCAGGAACCAGAATGGCTTTACTTTGCCAGAGGAGAGTCATGCTTCACATGTGAATAATCTTCTTTTGACCTAAACTTAAACCATGAGCTTGGGGAACAGCCATTTATAGAATTGGTTAGGTCTGTAATTCACTGTGTGAATAACAGGATGGTCTGAAAGAGAAAACAAAGATGCTTACTTCTCAACAATGAACAGAATAAAGACTACCAAATTCTCTTGGGTTTTCTTGTTTTTACTTGTGTTTTTTTGTCTTTTTTTTTTTTTTTGTGGAGCAGAATTGGTGGGGTTTCAGAAATTCTTTCAAACAGTGCAAACCATTTCCTATTGTGGCTGGCAGCTGTTCTCTGTGTTTCAGATGAGGGGCACAGCAATACTCCTGAAGAAACAATTACTTGCAAAGAACAGATGAGTCTGAGGTTATGGTTAAGGGAGAGTGCACCCCCATAAATTACTGCATTATTATATATCAAGAATACTTTTGTAGTCTGTCACTGAAGCAACCGTTGAGTGGGATTATGCATCCTACACTTGAAAATGGTCCCAGCTCAGCCAAATACTTCAGCATGTGCTTGAAAGCTGAGCATTGACTTCAGCAGCTTGCCTAAGGGCTGACTCAGGTTCCATGCTGACCTGGAAGGCTGATGGAATTCTCACAACTCTCATGTGATCTTTCCTCTGGTGAGAGTGGACAGCAGTATTTGTGTGCTTCCTGTGCTTGTGAAATACAATGATCACTCCTCCTCCTTTTGCAAAGCTTATTACCTGGCTGGATCTCTGGGGAGGTGAGTGGGTGACATCCCCTGGGCTGGTGGTGTTGATCTGGGGTGAGTTGGGCTGTGAGTTGCTCCAGGCTCACCTGTTGTGAGACGTGGAGTTGCCGTGTACATGACACAAGGAGCAAAGTTGACATGGAGCAAGAAACTGATGTTAATTGGTGTAGCTGCCTCCCGTTAAGGAAGGAGAGACAAATCGAAAGATACAAAGATTGCTCAGGATTGACTAATGCTCTTGGTTTTCCATGCCACCATCCTAGTAGCATGTGACTAGCAGGGGTGATATGCCTTAGTCATGATGTCTCACCCTGAATAGGACAAAATGTGGTATTTCTGTGCTGGCTGTGGATGTTCCCATAATGATGTTATTTTTTCCCCCTCAGAATATCGTTTTATAGTTTCCTTTTATTTAAGAGGGAAAACGCAAAATCAGTCTTATCATATTGATGATGAATTGACATATCAGAAAGTTAGTTACTGTGTCATGTAGGAATCTGGTGATGTGCAGTAGGGTAGGAGATGGGCTGTAACCTATTGCCATATGCTGGCTCGGTTTTTGTGCAGATTGCTGGGAGATCAAATTCACCATGCTTGCTTGCTCCTTCTATATTGATTCAGTGTTCTAATGTGAAGACAGTTCAATGCAGAGATAATAAAGAGAAAACAAATCTGACAGACATTTGTCATTTTTGGCAAAAGTAAGTAACGAGTTTGCAGAGCTGTACAGCCCTGCCTTTGTGTTTGGAGAGTGCACATGATTTACTGCAGGAATCAGTTTGGCATAGCATAGCTGTGCCGATTCAGCAGGACCTACCATTATCTTGTCATGTTTTTTAGCAAATTGACTTTTACAAGGCAGCAATTCAAAAACATGAAAGAGAAATGTGCTGAGCAACCCATCCCTTCTTGTCCCCCTATCCAGTGCATGCTGGCAAATCTGCCACGGTTTCACCCATGGGCATGATGATGCTCTGCTCCCTCACTCCCTTGCAGGATTTGGGTGTTCTGTGTGCGTGATCTGGTGTGGGTCTTGATTTTATTATTTGTTCTCAAGCTCCCAGTTGCTGACTTTTCAGCTAAGTGCAACAGTTCACACATGGCTTTCTGTCGTGCTTTGCTTTACAGACTTAATAGGATTTTAGTGGTACAGCAGGAGTAACAAAAGCACCGTTAGCAACATTTTGTAAATCTCGCTGCTCTTCAGCTCTGCTCACCCACAGCTCATAGTCTTCTGTGGACAGAGAAAAATGGCCTGAAAGCAGTGAGGTTCCTGGACTTGTCCTGACTAGCACTGCCTTTCACTGCCTCTTAAGGCGCAGAGTATTGAGCTGGTCTCACCCAGACGGGCATTTTGGATGTTTTTGGAGTACATATCTATTCCGTCTTAACACTGAAGTAGCTGTGGATACAGTATTTCTGCATTCTCATATGTTTGGCAATTGTGCATGGATTGTGTTTATTTTTAAGGGGTTACTTTAAAATGTGTAAAACTTTCCTACCTTCTGGGAATTTGGGATGTTCAGCCCCATCTATGCTTCAGCAAATGACTTCTATTTAATAACATCTTTGTACATTATCATTGAGAGAGGGCTATCTTGGAGAGCTAATCTGTGGATGTCCCCAAGGGTGAAAAAAGTAAGACTGAGAGGAGGGGAGGGGAGATGGGAGAAAGAACAGTCTTTGTTAGTACAGGTTTTTTCAATGGAAAATGTGTGGGAAGGGGAGGGGCAGAGATGCTCCAAGAACACCCTGAGATAACAAAACAGCTTGTTTAGCTAACCACGATGGGAATGACAGCCCTACCCGTTTATCTGTCTTGCTCTCCTGTGAGCTAACCAGTGCTCGAGCAGCACTGTTGATGTTTGGGGCAGGACTGTGCAGAACTCCTTTTTCTGTTCCTTTGGGGTTTGAGATGGCATTGCAGGGCTAGTGGGGTTTCCCCTCCAGCTCCTGAGCATAGCAGCTTCTGTCTGGAAGCTGATGACACTGTCAGCTCCTCATGTTTTAACAGGTCCTTTGGCACCAGTGTGTGCCTGTGTGTCACTACACTCCGTGAACCTGCTCCACAAACCCTGTCTCAAGCCACAGTGGTCTTTTACTTGAGGGCATGAATATTTCCTCAATAGAACTTTGCTTTGTAGAGAGTATTTGGTACTCAAAAGACCCATCTGAAGATTAACCAGACACACCAGAGATGCCAGTGAGGGAGACCCATACTGAAGCAGCAGGTTTTGGATCCCACTGCAGCCCATCATTTGTGTAGGTTTTGCTTCCTCTCTCAAGTAAGGTCTTAAAATCTTTTGAATGACTCACTCAATAGGAAAAACTCTACTCTGTACTAATGGTTAATGGGTCTTTCTAGCAGATGTAAAATCCAGTGAAACATATACAGTTTCTTTAGTTTTAAGAGGAACAGATGATTTAATAAGCAGCTATAGATCTCTTGGGAATGCACAGACATAGTCCAACAGCAAACTTCTGCCAGATTTTTCACTGACTAGACTTATAGCCTATGAGTCATAATGGTCTGCTTCACTCTCCACCTCAGTTGCCTGTCGTTGTTTTGGCTTTTAGAGGTGCTCTGTGCTGCATATGGATTTTTTATCACCTTCTCCTATTAATGGGCTTGCTCTTTCATCCAGGAGACAGTTGACTCTTATTCTCTGTGTGTGCATGACAGTGCATGATGTTTCTTTTCCAATCCCTAGCTCACTGTGTGATTTTTAAAATTGTAGAAGGAAAATGTTTCTGAGGAGCGTATTAATACAGCTTCCTAAATGGGCCTAGTAGTGGGAATCCAGTTAAATTAAAAGAGATATAGCCAGCCTCTTCTTAATACAGTAATGCTTTCCTTCCAGCAGTCTGTGGCCATCTTATGAAGGTTAATAAGCTTCTTGTAACAGTATTTCTGATAGATTCACTTATTGTCAGCTCTTTAGAAATAAGGGAACTGGCAGAAAGCAGAGAGTTGTTTCAGTTGCCTGTGTCTCATGCTGAGCTGCAGGGGATGGTTGTATTTTCTAAAATATTGAGCTGCCATTCCAAAAGGATGTAAAATGACACACTGTGTTTTACAAACATCTTCTACATTGTGCTGGCCTGCTGGCTTTCTATGAATGTTTGAGGTATCTGGGAATAGGGACTGCAAGTTCTTGTTTTATTTTACAGCTGGTTCACAAGCCATGTGAATTATACTTGGGAGCCACTCTAGAGGAGGTGAGGAATTAAAATTACTAAGACTTGCTCCAGGTCACACTCAGGTAAACTAGAGATAAAACTAGTGATAAGACTCAAGACTTTGTGTGGAATATTTAACCATTGTGGAGGTTTTTGCAAGACAGGTGCAGTGTAGCTTTTTTTTTTGTTGTTGTTTGTTTCTTTTAAATCTCACAATGTAACTACAAAAATCTAAGAAAAAATATGCAAATTTCTGACTTCATCATAAATAGGCAGTAAAAATCAGGTTCTAATTCTTTCAGTGGCTCAGGACTGCATTCGCATTTGTTGCTCTCTGGGACCATGTAAATTGTGAGGGAAAATTCTTATTTCAGTGGTAAGGATGGTGAGGAAACCCTGTTCATATTTGGCCTTTTTCAGGCTGGAGGGAATATCAAAAATGCATAGATGTGAAGCAGGTTAAGAAACTGGAAACATCCTTAGAGGCTGTTTAATGTACAGAATTGTAAAATGTGACCAAAAATAGATATTGTTTGAAGTTAATGGTGGGATTACAATTTACTGCATTGTTCCAAGGAGTTCAGACAGCTAAGCAGGCCTTGTGTTACCAGGCAAAGAAAGCTATCCAAGGTCACACACCTACATGGTGTCAAAAGCAGGAACAGCATCTGACTCTTCTGACTCCTTGTTTGGGCCCTCCACACAGGGCAGGAGGAAGCATAGAGGTTTTCAACACTGTGCCTATGTGCAAAATAGCCCTTTCAGCTCTTTCTGGCAAACTGAGAGCGTTGCTTTCTGCTCTCAGCAAGCACAGAGCTCTCATGTTTACTGATGGGACTTTCACACGTCTGGAAATCAGAAAACTGGAGACATAATCAGCATGTCTGTTCTTGAATGGGGAATTTTCCCCAGAGCAAGTTGTGATGTGTGCTCCTAATGATTTGCATCTTACAATTCAGACTTTCCATGAGCTGCTTCCAGCACTGTAGGCACTAACTTGTGTTTGCAGTGAACACACACACCCAGCTGCAAGGGTAACAGCCATAGCTTGCATGTTTAGGTCTTGGCATAACTGTGGGATTGATTGGGAATGTCCAGTTCCATTGGAAGCTTGGCCAGCTGTAGGGTTTAGTTGGAGATGTCAGTGTAGCATTCAGTGCTACCCCCAGTTAGGGGTTAGCTAGAAATGGAGGCTTTTAAGAGAGGTTTTGCTCGCTTTTCTTCACTGGGAGCAAGGTCTTTTGCAAACTTTCTGGTGTGTGGTCTGTGCACACTGAATGGCTGACACTGAGCCTCTGTTGTGGGATTTGACCACTTCCATAGTATGAACAGCAAGCAGCTGCAGTTCCAGGGAGGGAGTTTTGTCCATCTCCTTAAAACAATGTACATAGCAATGGGGACTGTCATGTGACTACATGGACCTTATCCAGGGTTTTAAAGGGAAAATATCTATAACAGTGTCCTGGCCTATGTAAACTGTATAGTTTTCCCAGACTTGGAAGAAAAGCACTGGTACTTTCCCAAGTTCTGCCTTTTTCAGTTTGATGTAAAAAAAAAAAAAAGGGGGGGTGGGGGGAGGTAGGTTCTTGCTTTCCTTTTGTCTCTAAAATGGGAAGTAATTTAATGAAAATAAGAAATTATGCTTTTTCACGTTGAGAGGAAAAATCTTATCTCTGAGCCATCTGTTTTGATGAGAATGAAGCTGAATATGTACTTTTGGTTTGTTTTTTTTAAGTAACAACCTCTACTGTGAGTGGTGAAGAAAAGGCAGGTAGGTGTGTGATTCTTCAGCAGCCTAAATGAGGATGTTGGGACAGTCCATCCTTGGATGTGGGGCTATATTCGGAGACCTCCCCCAGCTTCATTTGGAAGAATGCACAGAATTGAAGGAGGAGGAATGACGTTGCTTTTAAGGCATTCATCTGGAGCTTGGGTGCTGGGAACTGAATTTCCAGCACTGGGACTGGCTTCCTCTGTGGTCTGCAGTGTGTTGCTCAGGGAATGTGTGTGCCACACAATGGATGTCAGCACAAAGGGCCCTGGAGCTGACTGCAGGAGGTCTGCACCTCCCTACAGTGCAGTGGGGCACTGTGTGGAGCCACGGCCCCCTTCCCAGAAAATACAGCTGCACTACTTCAAGGACTGCTTTGTGCTTTTGGAGCTGCGCTGCTTCCAGTTCTGGAGTTAGGGTGGTTGTGGCTCATTTGGACATCTCTGTACCACACTCCAATTGCAAACCCAGGAAGCACTGAGGTACTGAGAAACAAACACAGGGTTCATAGAATGTTTTTGAACTGTCTGTATGGTCTGGTTTTGGATTTATTTTGTTTTGCACAAGCTTGTCCTAGTCACTCCAACACCATTGACTTTCATTCCCTCTGTCACACTGGAAAACAGCTAGAAAAAAGCCTCATTTTGGCTGTTTCCCATACCCAAACTGTTTTCCTGAAGACCCTAATTTTGACTGTCCCCAACTGCCTTCCATGTTTGAACTCTGGCCTCAGGGCAAGAAGCAGAGCCTAGTGTCAGTGTTGGTCACACACAGGTTCCAGAGGGCCACTGTGCAGACTTGCACACGAAGCCACTGAACTCCTTTTATCCAAGCAACCACACCTGAGTGACATTTACATGGCTTTGCAAAGCACCCTGAGGGCCTTGAATAAGAGGAGCTCTGCATATTCAGAGCAATGTTATCTCTTCTATCCAAAGCAGAGGAGAAAATGCTTTATTGTCTGTGGCTTAAAATCTGCCTGCTATGATGTTTATGACAGTACAAAAGACAAACTCTCTGTATCCCTGAGAAAACACACACTGCCACTGACTTTGATTTCAATGGGGTGAAGGCGATGGGAGTAGTGCTGGGCCAGTGCTTGCACAGTCCACCCTCCCCAGAGATGAGAAATGGGGCTCACAGGCATTCCCCCAGTATGTCAGCAGCAGCTCACAGGGTCTGCAGGCCAGCTTGGATGTTCAAGTCATGATTAAGGAAGCCAACTGTGTAAGCACACAGAGAAATCTTTGCCTTTTGTCCAAAGCAACATCAGGCTAACACTTTCTTCTTGGAGTCTCTTGGAACCTAGCATTTGGAAGATAAGATCTATCCAGTTAGAGGGGGTTGTATAAACTTCCTCTGAACTCTCATAGTTGGTGATCAAAAGGAGTCACAAAACATGTTGTCATTATTTATCTATTTATTTATCTATTTAGATGTTCAAAGAGTGTACAGTGCTATTAGTTGTGATTTCCCCCCCCCCCCCTCATGTAATCAAGGTGATATCATACTGGATGCACTGCCTTAGGCCCACATTTTCCATTTTGAATTTAAGAGCTCATTTGCTCTGGAAAGCATCTTTGCAGGGGGAAAAATGCAAAAAATGCAACCACCACCCATATTCTGCTTCAGAAGTCATCCCTGAAATATTATCTGTCCTTGTGTCCCTTGCTTTGCTAAAATAGTCTCTTCCCTTTGTTAGCTTTGTATGGCCAGTATATCAATAAAGATGGTTCCCAAGAGCTTCTTTATCTTTGTGCCACTACCTGGATGCAAGTACAGGTAGTAGAATACCTTGACAATGATTTGAAAAGTTCCCTTTCAACTGGGGATTTGGCTTATATGATCTGTAGTCCCATAATTTATGTGCTCTGAGAAGGATTCTGCCCCTGTGTTCCCATTAGGTCAAAGCTTTGCAGCACTTGCTCAGATTCACACAAGATTTAGTCCTCTCAGAGTTATATTCTTGTGTGTTCTGCTTCAGTGCAACTCCAGGTGTGAGGGGATCTGTTTTTTGAATTGCCTTCTAATCCCATGTGTAGCATCTTGTGTCACAGGATGTGTGCTGTGAACAGGGGCAACAAAAACTTATCCTTTCACTTCTACTTGGAAGAAACAGTGCCACAAATGGAGATCTCACATTCATGTAGGGTCAAATCAGAAATCCTGTGGAATTTCAAGCAACTCATCGACATCTCTCCTGATATCGCTGTTTCCCAGAGGAAGCCTACTTGTCTCATTTGCCCTTCTGCTTGGGACATAAATCCACCCTTGATGGGGTAATACAGACAGGACTAATAGCCTCTCCTTGGGGGCTTCTCCCCCTCTATCAGTTTTGGACCTACAGGTTCCTGTCTCTCCCTCTTGGACATGCCTGGGGGTGCAGCTTAGCCATGCAAGGAAGGGTGTTGACTGGAAGGAAGATGGGTTGCAGACAGGGCTGGCTCTGGAGAGTTCAGGAGCAGAAGGACTTATTTACATGAGATTCCCACCTTTTGGTTATCCCCCTGGATTGGCTTGTGCCTTGGCCTGGTGCCACCTGACACAGTTTGCAGCTCTGGGATGTTGAGGGCTGGCTGAATTGGCTGCCTGGGCCCAGAGCCAGTTTGTGTGACTTGTTTGGCTTTGCACTGCTTTTCTAGCAGGGTGAGCTGTAATATGTGTCTCCTGTCATGAATCAGACCATAGGTATGGATAATTCTCAAACCAGGCATTCACATGAGTTAATTCCACGCTGTTCACATTTAAAGTTGTTTTATTAAGGAACTATTCAGCTTATTGCTCAGCAAGTTTTCAGCGTCATTAGTAGGTTTAGCATGGGAGTTGTCCTGGTATGACCAACCAGTGTCTTAAATCTTTAATTGCCAAATAAAAACTCTTTCCACCTCTCTTTTCTAAAATATACAACATTACTAAACTACCACTTTGGTAAAATATTGTAGCATGTGTTTGGTGTATTTTTAAGTTCTTTTGAAGTCAATGTTTAAGTGCTTTGCTGAATCAGGGCCTAAAATAATAATGGCCACAAAGTTAAGCCACTTTATTTTTGAGTGAGTGTTTGCACAGCAATCGAGTGCCTGTCAGCTTCTTGTCATGACCCCCAGGTACAGATCTCCCCTTAATTTCAGTGACTTAGAGACTTTTTCAAATTGCTGTCTTGCACACAGTTGCAGTATCAGGGTCAGACCCAAGAACGGCAGGCTCTCATTTGCAGAATGAGATCAAACTGAAATGGGCTATAGGGCCATAAAGGGATTGGCAGCATCTCAAAGAGAGCACAGCTATGATTAGTCATTTCCTATATACATACTGTATAAATGCTGGGGATATACATGCACTTTTATTTTTTTCTGGGTTAGTGAAACCAGTACTGTGCTACAGACCTGATCCTTGCTAGACCATTGAGGAGGTCTTGGAAACTTAATTCTCCTGTTAGAAGAGAGTTGTGCATATACTATAACTAACAGATCTGAAACGGGGGAAGAAAACGAGTCTGTAGCTGACTGATCTTAGTCTTTCACCTGTGCAGTCCCCTTGCAGCTGAGAGAGTTCCTATATTGGGCTAACTCCTTTGCTATTGTTTGCAAGGCTACCACGTACTTTTGTGCTACTTACTTGGATACCACAATCCTAGCAAAACATGCAGTGAGGCAAAATTGAACTTCACATGCCACTGAAGGTTTAATCATTTCAGTAGAATGATGCCTTTGGGGTCAGAGGTGTTACCTTGTGCCACTTGCTTTATTGTTGTGTTCTTAGACCATGATGTTGGAGTGTTAACAATAAGGGCCAGTGCTGTGCACTGTTAATTTAAAGAACTCAGCGGTGCTATGGGACTGCTTCAGAGTGTGTGGTGGCTGCTGCCCTGCCTGTCATCACTTTGTCCCACCTGGTAGTCCACAGAATTCCCTATGCAAAAGTATTGAGTGCTGGGTCTGTATAAAAAGAGCAAAGAACACAGCTTTTGTAGTGCATGTGTGCTTTACATTAAGAGCTGGCTCGGGCTTTTCCCCTTATTTCCATACTTCTGCAAGTCACTGCCTGGTGATGAGGAAGTGCTTCTCCCAAGCTCCCTGCCTCTCCCAGTGAGGTCAGCAGGAGCTGCAGGCACTTGCAGCAGTATTGGGTTAAAAACATACTGGGACAGATTAATTAAGTTCCACTTTTTGTTGTTGAGTCTTAAATTATGGAATTTCAAATAAATACATATTTTTGGAAGGCCACTGGAAAGATGGTAAGTGTGCAGAGATGACACAAGGAAGAGCAAAAAGATGGCCACCTTCAATGGGAAAGGGGCAAAAGCCTTTGTGAAGGGCAGAAAGTTATTTGAGGAGGGGAAAAATCCTAAGCAATTCTGCAAGAGTGTTTTTTAATCTAAAAAATGCAAAGGAAAATGTTACTGAAGTTGGAGCAGTGATTAATTTGGGTTTATACCTACCAGAGGTTTGTGCTGCTGTTGTGGCTGGCTTAGTCTGTAGCTCAGCTCTGACATTGTGCTTTCACCTACTGAAAGTGATAAAATTCCACAAGGAACAAGTCTGATTTTTGTTTCCTCTCCCGTTGCTGCTGATGGCTGCCTGGCAAGCGTTCAGTAAAGCATCTCAGACCGGGCGGCTTGGGTTTCCCTTGCTGGTCTCCAGGCAGAGACTCCAGGTGTGCCTGCTGAGGGCTCCTGCTGTGCACTCACCCTGCTCAGTTCGTGCCCGCTCCTGCACCTCACGTGGCTGCTGCAACCTGGGGCCAGGAGCGTAGGAAGGAGTGTGTTCAACCAGTCAGGAAGGGGAAGTGTATCGGAAATAAGAAACTAAACATCAGCTGCGTGTGAGTAATGGATCGTCTGTCTCCTGCAGGGGGTGAGGGTACACTTTCTGATGCCTTTTGACAGTAGGGTAGCCGTGATGCAGTAATTAATGTAAAATCAGCTGTTCATCATGTCCTCTGTTTATGACTTCAGACTCTGTCTCGATCCTAAATTTGTGTTCTGAGGTATTGATGTGCTCAAATGAAAGCCCAGTGAGAAAAAAGTAAGATGGGAATGGCTCTTCTTTCACTGGGATCAATCTGAGCTAAGTATGTCACCTTTTGACAAGGAACAGATTCAGCGTGTATTCGTGAGGCCTGCAATAGAAATATGCTTGTCTGAGGGCTTATGTGGTAGTCACCTGCCCAAGGCTAAAGCTTGGGTCATAGTTTTACTACTGTGCCTTTTTCCTACATATTTGTGTATGCTTGAATATTTTAACAACTTCGTTTGCTTTACTTGGAATTTTAAACTGTAACAGAGTGCGTATGTAATGCACACAGCATTTTCCATGATTTATGAATGCCAGCTTGCCTGCTCCCCCAGATCCTTGCCATATATGCAGATGTGGTCACCAAATGAAGTGCCACAGAGCCTTGCCATGAGTGCTGGAGTGGGATGTGATGGAAATGGTTGGTACATACTCCCATGTTACCAGTAATGGGGTCTACAGAAGAGTTGAGTGTGGTCAGCCATTTCGCTTGTCCATTCTTAGGATTTTTTTTGTTACTTCTGTGTCTGTGAACACTCCATCTGCAGTGATGCAGCGTAAAATGTTACTTTCTTGGGAGTAGTTAGCAGTTTCCCTCTTTCCCCAGTCACACTGCTGAAATTGTGCCCACTTGCCACATGTGATGAATTTACCTCAGTCATACACCAAAGGAACTTTTCAGGACAAAACCAGGTCATAATTCCTTATTATTTGTCTCTCACGGCTCTGACTGTGTATCACTGGTGCATTCTTAGGGGAACTTAGTGTGAAATTGCAAACTTAGCATGTGGTACTTTCATAACTAGGAACTATTTGATGTGATGTCACTTCAGCATTTTCTGAATCCTTGACAGTTTAAGTAGCTGTTCTGTTATATTTATTTACCTGTGAGTAGTCTGCATGCAGTTTTTAGTAACTGTGTAAAAATATGCCTCACGCATATGCTTTTGTGTGATGTTCTTGTTAGAGAGATGTGGTTTAAGTCTGCAATCTGCTGGGAGTTCTGTCAGTCACAAAATTTGGAGTTTTCTGAAGTACAGGCAGTAACATGCTCTGATGTAATTTATATCTAATAATGGCTATATGGAGACACAGGTGTTCCCATGGAACATCTTGGCTATCTCACACAACCAGGAAAGTAATAGGTTGGAACTCTTTAATATCCTCATGTATAAACCTAGTTACGTTGATTACATCACGTATGTTTTCTTGTGTTTGACCTCCAGAATAACATATAAAGGATTTCATATGCTAGCGTTGAGTTTTAAATGCAGGGGTGGAAATATTGTAACAGCACAATGAAGTGGCTAATAGATACAGAAGAAATTGATTTCCTATTCAGCTTTGTGTCGGCAGCTTTGCAATTTTCTGCCCACTAGAGGGACTGCTGCTTATACTGCTTGTTGCAGAACACAGACTCATGAAGTCCCTTCAGTATATTTTATGAAGTTTTAAAACTTTGAATGACTGACTCTGATTAAATACTCTAAAGATTGTCTCCAAGGTATTTCTCAAAGTGTAAAAACTTTGGGAACAGTATTTTTCTTCTGAGTCCAAATACTTTTTAAACTGAATTTTCTTAGTAAGTGTTCTTTCTTTTTTATAAAGTATTTTCTGTTCTCTTGATTTATCAGTCTAGGGCTTCCTATATGACGTTGGTGGGGATTAAATTGGATTTTTTTTGTCAAGGAAAAAAGGTTGTATGTCTTTATTTATGTTTGGAGTAAGTTTTGTTTTGCAACCATGGTGCCAGTGAATATGGTAAACTAATCAGTTCTTGTGTTTGCAAATGTCAGTGAAGTGAGTTTCTCCTTTAACTGGAAGATAGCAAGTTTTGGGTAAGAGGCACTTAAACTTATAGTCAGTATGAGAAAGATCTGGAAGTTATCTGTGTGTTCTTGATTAGCTGGGGGATTTTTTTCTGTTTGTTTGTTGGAGTTGCATGTTCCTTACCTGCCCTATTTTTTTCTTAATTACAGAAACATGAAAGAATACAGGAAATCCTGCATGACCTTATGAATACCTGTGCTAATTAAGTCACTGACTTGGTACTGGGAGAACAGCAAGGTAAGCAGTCAGGCCATGCCAGCAGCATTTCTTGTAATCTGCATGATTGTATTTCAACAACGCTTTAGTGCTTTCACATATCAAATTCATAACTAGGCAGGCAAAGACAAATAGCTTGCAGGTCTGAATGCGATAGATTTACTTTTACTTCAAAGCTTTGGTGAGCAAACATCTTTTTTTTCCTTCTGGGGGGAAAAAATACAAGTTCTGTGGTCGTTTTCTCTTTTTTAGAAGGCAATATCTCTAACTTCCACAATCAATTCCTGACCAAAGCTCAGCTTCCTGGGCTGACTGTGGGGAGGGGCTGGAGGAGGGGTGGAACGTTTCAAAAGTTAGCTGATGAAAAGGCATGCTGTTTTGTGGATGCCTCCCAGAATTGTTTAAATCTGTGTGTGTGTGCGCACGCTTATGAAAAGCGGGGGGGGGGGAGAGAGATCTCCATGACAACTGGCCTGGCCAGTCTGTGTTCTCTGCAATCATTTTAGCTGCAATCAGTGCTGCGAGAGGTCATATGAAGGAGTTATGGGAAGCACAGCAGGTATCCGACACTAAACGACTGGTTTTCTGATTGCCTCAGATAATAACACAGACTTTTGTCTGGGAAATACAAATCTGAGAATGGAGTGGAAAGGGAAATGCTCCAAGTTTCAGGTAACAAAAATTGCCTTTTTGATGTTATGTCCTCCCGTTGTAAAGTTTGATTTGTTTTTTTTTTGTTTTGGGTTTTTTTTTTTTTTTGCTGGTGGTGGTGTTTACTCCCAGCCGAGAGTGTCGGAGCAAGCTTGGATTCCCTAACTCTGTGGAATGATGTCATGCAGCAACAGTTGGATTCTATTAGCCAGAGAAAGAGGAAACATCCTGCATTTTTTGTTTTTGGGGTGGGAGCGGGGGAAGGGAGTTACTTTGGCTCTTTGTTGAATCTTGTGCAAAGGCTACAAGAAGTGTTTAAAAAAATGTTTGTAACAAATTAAATCCCCAAAAATATCATTTAGGACCCAGACAGCACCAAGCCTTAAACCCACTGCAATGATTACTCCTATATGCAAGAAAATTATTATGGAAATGTTACAGAAATCAGAAGACTTCTTTCATCTTGAATGCTCCTATATTCATCTTTAATGAGAAAATTAATTAAACTATAATTAACAGAGGATTTGGAGCCTCCCTGCAGTTGGGATCCTTTAGTAATTGTTTGGAGAATGTGCTGCTATAGAGTTTCTTCTGGGTTGGGCTCTGTCTCTCAAGTGGCTTCTCATGAATAGATGATGCTGGTATCATTGGTCTTAATAAGCTTTTCAGTCCTAGTAGACTATGTGTTTCATAGCTGTAAGCCAGCCTTTTTGGGAAAAGACAGTGGGGAAAGAAAGCAGAAAACTCATAATTTCAGCAATTTGAAAGGGACCTTTCTGCCCAGCATTTCCTTTCGCTAAATGCTGTATTAAACACTCAACGCTAGGATATCAGGCATAGCATTTTAAGCTGAAAAATACCTAATGATGACTGTACAACTGCTATATCCCAATGAAAAGACTTAAAAATTTGATATAATCCTACTTTGCCAAACATCACAAAAACACATTGTATCAGCAGCCATGATGAATATCTTAGGTCACCGTTGTGCTGTTTAAATTCCCCTTTGGAGATGCTCATTTCTACATTTATACTGCTTTGTACCCTTCTGTGCATTTCAGGCATGATCCAAAGCTTGCTGGAGTCCATGGGAGTTTTCCCCGTCAACTTCAAAGGGCTTGGGATCAGCCTCTGCCTGAGAACTTCCCGGCCTCTGTGTCAGTCTTTTGACTGCAGGACCAGGTCACAGGCTCTCCCTTTTCTTTCTTGAACTTTCCTAACAGAAGGTCTTTTGTGTTGCTCCAAACAATGCCAGGCGCTGCTGACTGGCTTCAGCGTGGCTGCTAATAGCACACGCTGGGGATAATGGTGATGCTGATCCTCACTTTCTCCCCAAACCTTCCTAGAGGGGAAAGTGCAATGAATGGAAATTGGATCCTTCTATCCTCACTAGATGCTAGAAGGATCCTCACTAATGGCTCTTGTTTGAGTGTGTCTGTGTGTGCAAATTGTTCCTTGATTAAAGGGCTATGCTTCAGAGGGGAGTTCCAGGAAGACTTTAGGGAAAAAATGCTGTTATAGCTGTCACCTACCCTAGAGCACTCATGTGGGAGGAGCAGGCTGTGCTGGAGCAGAACTGACAGCTGTCATCTGCAAAATGAGGGCTCATCAGCACTGCCTAACACTTTGTGTCCACCTCTTGCCTGCCAGCTTGAGTCCATAAATAAAATACTACTCTTAACAAATATCAATAGCTGGTTTGGAAAACAAAATAGAATTTTCATGTCTTTGATGGTTGAGACCAGTTGAATAAGAAATGCTTTTGCTGGTTTCAACTAGAAATTAAATATCTGTGGAGCTGGTGTGCTAATTTGAATCATATCCCTCCTTAAGAAGGAACGCTTTATTTCCCAAGTTTAAGATTCATTTGAGGTGAAAATGCTATTAGTCCCTGAAATTTCTAAGACAGACAAATCTAATGATTTTCAGTGTTAGAAATGCTGCTTTTAAGTGTTTCCATTTTATAGATTGTCATCTTGGGAATCCTGAGAGATCTCTGCAAGGTGTTGCAAACTGGCTATTCCAAAGCAACGGTGGGGTTTTGGTGTGTATCTGCTTGCTGTGATGCGGCAAGAAGCTTGGTGAATTCTCTCCCAGAGTTTCTGGCTGAGTGGCATTTCCCTTGATGGTCTGTGCTGTAGCATTTGCAAGTTACTTTGAAAAGTGATACAGGGCATCATTCCCTTGGTCCTTTAAGAATTTCCATATGCTCTGGCATTCTGGATGGTTTCAAATGAAGTTTTCATACGTTATGCTATGCATACCTTACAAGTAGAAAATAATAATAAATACAACATATTTGTAATTACAGACATTGCAAGATTGACCCATTGTTTTTCATCCTTTGAGAGAGTGAGCAATTCAGGAAGGCTGCTGGTATAGCTGGTAAGGACAGGTGGAGTTCTTGCAGGAGTCTGGGCAGGTGTAACAGCTCTGTGCTCAACAGAACACCTCTGGACAGATCCTTAACATTTACATCTTGCTGTAGCTGTCACTTTACAAGTGCATTCATTTCTGTATTTCAAAAACAGTTGCTTTGTGTTGTCCTGATATAAATCTCCTCTCTGGTCCCAGGTGTCCACCATGTTTCTGCCAGTGGCGCATGTCCATATTCTGTCTGTGGATAGTCAGTGGCTCTGAGTTTACCAGAGATATTGTTGTGGTTCTTTGATGGGATTAATTGCTTTCTGTCTCACTGTACTTAGAAGGAAAGTGAAGGGACACAGTAGAAATGTCTTTGTCCTTTCTTCTTTTCTGTCTACTGAGTAATTTTTATATTCTGAGGTATAGTGTTTTATTTGCATGTTTCATCTTGCATAAAATCCTGTCTTGTGTAACTCCTTGTACACCCTCTATCCTAGGCTGACAGCAGATGTTTGTGTTGTCTATTGAGGTGAATTCCAGGTTAACTGCTGACGTATTTGTCTTTATTACTTAGAAATACACTGCTTTGCAAATGAACTAAGGCCATCTAGAAGCCTAGGACTGACTTTTTACCATTCAATACTAGTTTCTGCTCTTACTCTTCTCTCTAGATAGCTACAGAGTCCTTTCTATTTTTCCTCTTAGGGAAAGTCTGTGAGACATTGTAAAAACCCTGTAGCTTTCTCTGTTTCTGCTGTTTTCTTTGAAGGTTGATCTTCAGAGCACCTGGTGTTGTGGATGGATTTACCATTAAAATCTTGAACACGAGATCAGTATTTTTCATCTGTAACCTTATGCCCACTATAGGTAGAATTACTTGTTTGAGAACAACAGTGCTGCATGTTTAGTAGGGTGGCTCATGAGAATGCTTAAATCTTTCCTGATTTTCTGATTTTTTTAATTTCAATTCCAGCAATATGAACAATGAGTTCCTAGTTGTTTCCTCTCATGTTGTTTTCTGGTCATGAGTGACTTTCCAAGGTGTAAAATGTGACACACAAAAAGATCTGTTCTGTGCAGCTCACACTGGATATGGGTATGGCTACCTTTAATTACAGTGAGAGCCTTGACATGCTGGCACTGTCATTTTGCTCTGCAGTGAAGGCTTTCATTAGTGCTAATCAGTTATCTCTCTTCTGGTTGTGCATCTTTGACCCAATTACTTTGCTGAACTTAGCACAGTTGCCAGTGTGACACAAAGCAGACTCTTGGCACAGCCCTGATCACAGAGCAGGGCAAGATCTGGCAACTTTCACACAAATCCATTAAAATTAAGGCTTCCGGTCTAGGATTTAAATTGCTTCTTTCTCTTAAAAGCCTGAGAGGCTTTTAAAAGTATTTTTTTCCGGCTGAAAATGGACCCACTGTGGGTAGAGGCAAAGTCCCCAGGTGCTGCTAGCTTTGGGCAGACCTGGAAGAGGCACGTGCTGCTCTTGTTCCTTCATCAGGCTTTGCAAACATGCTTCCAACCCGAGTGCTTTTTGAGCAGAGCCTCCCAGTTGTTCTTCAGTTTCATGTAACAACAACAGAGTCCCCTAAGCAGTTACAGGAGTGTTGCACAGTTGGCTTTCCTTCAGTGCCAGCTCTTATTCTGAGTTCAAGCCTCACGTAACATTAATCTTCTTTGCCCACTTGGAGCCAAACTGCTGTAGTCAAGGGGCCGTTCAAAGGAGTCCTGTTTCCCCATCCTCTCAGAGGCAGTTCTTGCACTTGGAACCGTTTTTGCCCATCCTGTTGCAGTTCAATGACAAGAAGATAAATTTGAGGCTAAAAATTCTGCCAATGGTAAAAGCACAGTCTGGCATCCCCAGTGAAGCTGGCATCCAAGGGATACAAGCCATCAGATTATTTGGGCCACCTGAGCCTGTTGGTTTATGACCAAAACATCCCTCCTGTCTTTAAAAGCTTCCTTGAAAGTTAAAAGG
This sequence comes from Picathartes gymnocephalus, assembly GCA_013390045.1. Taxonomy (NCBI): domain Eukaryota; kingdom Metazoa; phylum Chordata; class Aves; order Passeriformes; family Picathartidae; genus Picathartes; species Picathartes gymnocephalus. Next base: position 24,619 of record WEKY01033790.1, read on the forward strand.
CATCACTAAGCATTTACCACATTTATGGGCATGCTGAGGACAGTTGGGCAATTTTGACAGTACAAAACCTGTTCCCTGCAAAGCTGTTTCATGCCTTCTTGGTAGAGAGCAAAAAGCAATTTGAGAGCTGCAGCAGTATGGAAACATTTGCAGCTGCACAACTCACATTCCCATGTTTCAGTCTCTCACAGGCTCATGCAGACCTTCTATTATTAGTTTTAAAAGAATAGCTGACAGCTGATTAATTGGAATGGCGTATTCCAGAGAGAGCTGTTTTATGACTGTCAGGAGTGGCAGGCCAAGAAAATATTGACTGAAGTTACAAAGAGAGATTTCTGATGTAGAGCGCAATCCTGTTTATCCAAAAGATTTGTAGGGGTCAAAACCATCTTCATACCACCCTGCTGTCAACATGTTCAAGCCCAGGCTGGGGGAGGTGAGAAGCTGAACAGCTCAGCCTGTTTTGCATTCATTCCCTCACAGTTTTCTGGGAGAGTTCCTAGGGGTTTCCTGACATTTCCTTGTCACAGAGCAGGGGCCTTATTGCAAAGCCCACCAAAAAAAATATTTCAAGTGACTCATTCTGGTGTTGGTTTTTGGAGAAGAGTCAAGCTGATTTCAGAGGGAAGAGTGAAAATAAAACTGCTTTAGGACAATGGATATGTTCTGTGTAATCAGCTGATGCTCTGGGTTAGAGCTGCTCTGCTGTGTATCAGTCTGGGTTTCACTGTTGTACTGACCCAGCTGCATTCAGGCTCAGGGCAGCAGACTGGCTTTTGGAAGTGTGTGAAGATCTAAGAGCAGACATTGGTTTTTCAGTGCTCTTTTTACTAGCAGCAGCACATGACAATAGGTTACAAGCTGAGCAATATTACCTCAGGACATGTGGAGGTGGCTGTCTAGTCACCCCTTTCATTTCCTGTGGAAAGCACTGTCCTTGTGTGGCACCTGGCAGCAAGACTCTGCTCACAGCCTGGGCAGCCGAGGCACAGTTACAATGTTCTTGCCCTGATCTGAGGCTTCAGTGGAGAAGGAGAGCCAGTTCTGTCCCTGGACATGGTCCAGTTAGGCCTTCTGCCCCCTACAGCATCAAACCTCTGCCACGATGCTGTAATGTCACTTGCTTTCATGGGACTCTTCCCCCTGCCCTCTCTGTGGGAGGCTCTAGTGTTGGCAGGAGTCACAGAAGGTGAGAGTGAAGCGATGAATGGGGCAAGAAGGCAAAATCATGCCCTAGTCATGAGATTTGTTTCATGCAAAGGTTGGATGAAGGCACAGGTTGAACCACCTGCATTTAGAAAGACTGACTTTGTGCCCACATCTTTGGAGGTCTTTGTGTGGTGAGGGGGCTCCTATCCAAGCTGGTTGTGCAGAAAACCCCATCAGCAGGTTATACTCTTTTCTGCTCCAATCTCAGTGCACAGTAGAATGTGCTGTCAGATTTGACATGCTCTCCTCTCATTTGAAGGCATTATTCAGGTTTCTGCTGAAACATGTCAAGAACTGAGGTCCCTGCTGCGATTTATTTACTATTGGCTGATGTGTATGGACGGCAGAAAACAAATGCAGACGTGACTCAGTAAGCAAATGTAAACCTGACTCAGTGCTGTGTACTGCAATAGCACAGGATGCCTCCTGGGATCTGTAACCTTCTGGAAGAACTGGGCATCCAAGAGGCAGCCTGAGGTCATCAGCTGTAGCACCGTATCAGCAGTTCTCAGTGCAGTTCCTGTGCTTCTGGCTCTGATAATGGGTGTGCTACCTGTTCGAAAAGTATGGTGAGATCCTCAGGTAGAGGATGGCAGTGGAGTTATCCTAAAGGTTTCTATGACTTTTCTGGAAAATCTATGCAGTTCATGTTCTGGGTAGGGCAGACTGATTAAAGTGGCCATCTATCCAGAGATTTCAGGAGTCAGGCAATGGCTGCTCCAGTCAGGCTGTGAGATGTCCTGAAATTCTGGACAAATTCCTCTTTCTTCACCTCAGTATTTCCATGTACAAAACCAGGCTGCATTAGGTGAATTCTCCTGTGTATCAGCCCCTTGCTGAGTTGTGTCAGGTGTGTGATGTCGTTTTGGCAGCTGCATTGCTGGTGTGATCTTGCCTATAGTAGCAGTGGACGTGGGCTGGCTGTCTGCTGAGATCTGGCATCACATGGGTCCCTCAGGGATGCAGTGACAGGACAGACTCCAAAGTGAACTGCCACTGGTTCTTGAGAAGGCTGAGCTTTTACTACCTGTATTGGTGCCAAATGATATGCTGGCTTCTGGAAGCATAAGTGTTTACTATTAAAAATGATTTGTCATGGGAAAAGGAGAAACCTGTTGCTTGCAGTGAGGGAACAGTCAGCTGCTCCTGAGTATGGGTAGAAAAGGGAAATGCTAGGAAATACCTGGAGGAACAGGGCAGGAAAAAAAGCCAGCTGATATTGTGAAGGAGTTAAGAGAACCTTGTTAAAATATAATTATTCTTCTGGATGAGATGTAGCCTTTCTGCAAGGTGGGCAGGAGGGGAGCAAAGTCAAAGCCCAGGCTTCTGACTCAGCTTATAATTTCAACACTCATCATTGCAAGATTTGCTTATGATCTGATTTAAAAGCAAACTGACCCATCATTGTATCCTGGGAATCCTGTAAAATAATTTTTCACTCTCATGGACACATGGTGTTCCCAAAACAAAACAGTCCAGGACACTTGTGGCAGTGGGGTGATGCTGGGGCCTGCCTGGCTGTTTCACTGCTGAACAGGAGCAGCAACTCTTGCCTCAGACAGATTGCCCTTGTGACAGTGGCTCATTAAAGATTGTCCCATCAGTTATGTTTCCATGACAGCCTCAGGTCTGACAAATGTGACAAAGCTGTGTTTTATCAGCAATCCCCTGCGGGCCCTAGTTAGGAAAGCATATGGATAAAGAGAGAAAATTATTCTTCCTGCTCTTTGTTGCTGACCGATTGTGCTCTTTGTGTGTGAAGTAATGAGCCAGGACTGGCTACATTTCTCTGCAATTTGCAGAACCTCCTATGTGGGGCTGAACCAGTGCTGACTCAATACATTTTCCATTTGTTAAGAAGTTTAATTTGTTGTTTGGGGACCAAGTAAGCTCTTAAGGTCAGATTGAAGTTCTGGGGATTGAAGCAGCAGAGGTGCCACAGGGCAGAGTTGGGCGCCCTTGAATCAAATTGACTTTTGCAGAACAGTTACAGAAACTCAGATAGGTATGCTGGCCTTAACCTGTGGGGTGAGCAGTCAGACTTGTTCTCTTGGAGTTACTTAAAAAAAAAAGAACAGGAATATTTCATTTATATTCAACTAATATCTCCCTTTGAAAATCCTCAGTGAATACAACAAGATGCAGCAGTCTGCAACCGCTTATCTGTAGGTTATCTATTAATATGTTTTATGCCAAATCACATTCATACATAAAACATGAAGAAAACAAAAGGATAAAATTATAGATATGAAGAGCTCTCTTACTATCATGTATGTATCAATCTTGATTCCTAGAAGGATTTTTAGTACCAGTATTTGCCCCTCTTATGCAGGGAAGATAAAAGAAGGGGAATAATTGTTGTATAAATAAGATAAGTAATTGTTGTATAAATGACATAAGTAATAAAACAGAGGATGGCTTTTTGAAGTAGAACATGATTGGCCTTTCCTGAATAGAATCAGATCTGCTTACAAGCATTCAGTCCATCTCTGAGGGGAATTGCAAACAGGATGCAGCTTTGCTAATATTGGCAGGTATTGGAGTTTTTTAACTGAAGTGGTAGACCCTGGGGCTCTCTATCAGAAGGTCATGAGTTGAATCCTGGTGCTACACACAGGAAGCTAAAAGAAAAGGAGTCAGGATGTGTCTCAGACAAAATTTTGTCACATACAAATAGCAAATTCTAATTTCTGAGAGAGTGGTGAGACACAGGAACATGTTGCCCAGACAAGTTGTGGGTGCCCCATCCCTGGAAGTGTTCCAGGCCAGGTTGGGATGGATGGGATTTTGAGGAACCTGGCCTAGTGGAAGCTGTCCTTATCCATGGCAGGGGAGTTGGAACTAAATGATCTTTAAAGGTCCTTTCCAGTCCATACCATTTGGTAATTCTGTAAACTTTGTGACACATCAAGCATAGTCAGTGGGAAAATGAAAGACAAGGGATTCAAATGAGTTTGTTCTCGAAGGACGCTCTGTACCTCAGCACAGCTGGGTGTTTTGTGAGGGAATACCTTTGTTTTGCATTTATAACAAAATCAAATCTTTGTTTTCAGAAAGAAGAAAAAGACTTCTTCAGAAAGAGAAGGTGTTGCTTAATGAGTGAAGTATTTCTATGCAAGATTGAAATTCTGTTGTGTTTTTGGCATTGAAAGTAGAAAAGGCAACTTTTGAGGACAATCAAAAGGAGTTGACAACCATTTTATAAGATGTGACCTTTGTATGTAGGCTCTGCTGGCAGCTGTGGTGTGCAGCATTACCAATCATGCTGTATATTTTGCAAAACTACAGCAAAATGAAGCATTAGATGAGTCATAAAGTTTTCTTTGTCTCCTGGTAACAAGCAGTCCCAGCAAGGTACCTCTTCCATTGCACATTTTCAGGAAGGGTGCAAGAAACTGTGTGGATGACATCACAGAAAACTCAAATTGCCACAGTGTTTGAAGAGTAACTACTCAAATGAGACTAACAGTTTGAGTTTTGTTTGTATAATGTTCACTATGCTAAGTTTGTATAATGTTCACTATGCCTTACTCTGTTTCTGAAGTAGTGGGTGTAATAATAACTGAGTTAGTAAAGTTCAGGCCTGATGAGCACCACTGTTAAATTAAGTAGGATATTGCCTTTTTCTAGTTGTAGTTCTCCTATACATACACATATTTTGATTTTCAAAAACCACTAACTGTGTCTTGGTTAAAAGGAAAGGTGAATGTGTCAATGCGTGTCAATTTGCTCATCACTTTCTCCCAATCCTGTCTCAAATCTGGCTAAAAATGCAGTACTTACAAAATCTCTCCATCCTGTATCTCAATGAGAAGTTTGCATTTCTGTTTTTTTAGAGCCAGCACGTTCCTGTTGTCAGTACAGATGAGGAAGTGGAAAACCAGCTTCTTAGAATTGTGAAAAAGTGCTTTGCCTCTTAACTGGCTGCATCCTAGCTTGCATTTTTCATTCTACCTTGAAAATCTTCCCCCAGAAAAATGAGTCTGAATCCCAGACAGTGTTCCTGTAAAAGCAACTGAGTCATCTTCCTTGGGAATTAAGAGAGCACTGTGACGTGAGGAAACTGTCTTAGTGACTAAGATGAACAGATAGTTAGGAATTTGCTGTAAATCTATATTATACCATTCATTATTGTTTCTTTAGTGTGTAGTTATACTGGGAAAAAGCAGACAACATTGCTCTGAAACAGGTTGGGGTGGTGGTTGGTTTGTTTTTTTTTTGTTAATGTAGCAGCAGACAAAACAAAAAATAGTGGGACTCACAGGGAGTAAGGTGGGGAATTAAGAGAGATTTTTCTCTTTTTTCCTCTTTCTTCATCATCAAAACCTTCCAACCAATATACTTTTTGAAGCAGTTCATGCTTCACAGCTAAATGTTAAGATTTCCCCACTTACGCTAGTTAGGTGGATCATATATTTGCAGTTTCCTATCTGAGGCTTTAATAATAATCTTATCTATTCAGGTAAAAGTAAATATGACAAATATCTTTGTGAGGGAGTTAACTTGCAATGAATCTGCGGTGTATGCAAAGCAGCAGATCAAGCCTCAGAAAAGCATGTCTGTGATTATACAGATTTTTATTCTTCCTCTCTCCTTGGATAAAAAGGACTATATCCAAAGGGGATGTGCAGAATATTATGTTCAGTTCTCTTCTGAGAAAGCTGTTATGGGTGGGAAAGAAATTGCCTGCATTTCCAATTGTGGGAATGACATGTGGACAAATGCCCTGAAGGGCAAGAGGTGTGTAAGGCTGTCAAGAAATAAGGAAAAGAAAGGCATTAAAACTAATTGAATAATTAGATCTCATTCAAGCAGTGGTTCATAGAGCTTGGTTTTGGCTGTCTTTGGACAGAAACTTTGGAAGAAGCAGTAGCCAAGAGATGAATGAAAATGCACCACAGTTCTCTTGGCATATTGCCTTCCAAAATAGATGGTGAAGCATCTCATGGAGCTATTGGCTGCTGTGTTAAAAATGTTTCTTATCTTAGTCACAAACAGAGCTACTCAGAGATGAGTTTAAAAAAGATATTCTACAGCAGGTCTAGTCAAAGCAGGGTTCATTTTAAATTGTCATCCGTGCTGTCAAATGACTGCTCAGTGCCAGCCAAACAGAGGTGGAAGTCTTGAAGGGATCTATACTGTTTTTCTAGGTGACCAGGTAGATAAAATGTATGAAAGCAACGTGAAGGACACGTGGTAGTGGCTTTGACTTATCAAATAGAAAGCTTTTTACTGGCATGTAAAAGTTTGGTTAATAGTTAACAGATTAATAAATTTTACTGTAGACGTATTCAGTACCTGATGGCTGTCATAATTTCTTTTATCTTCATTTAAAGTTTTGTTAATTGAAGGTACTGTGGAAATATGATTTGTGGTGTGGTATGAGTATATCCTGATCAACCTAGAGATTTCTGGTGCAATAAGGTTTGTGAGAAAAATGAGTATTTAGAAATGACACGTTAAATCACAGATTGGATTGCTGGACCTCATCCTTGGGCTGAAGGACCATGTCATCAATTTCCCTTTCCTTTCCCAGAGGAGGAAATTGTTCTAGCCCAGAAGTTGATGGGAGTTTTTTTGTAATTATTTAAAGTGCTTTTACTTTGTTGTATACTGGCAGCAGATGCTTCTCTAATCTTGCTGTGTGCAGAGAACTATCAATGAAAATGTTTTCAGCTCTGTTGCAATTTTTGGAGTGGTCCTTTTGCCAGAGAAATATTTTAAGATACTGGAAAACTGTAGACAACTGGTGCAAGAAGCAGTGAGCCTATTGATTGAAACTGTTCTTACCAGAGTTGTTGAATCCTAAATTCCTTTTAATTTGAACATCAGAGAGTAATAATTACCTAGGGAAGTTTCTGAAACAGCTCAAAGTTTAACTGATGTAAATAAGTCTGTACCTTTGTGGTACACCTTAGCTGCAAAATATGCAATGCCTGGGAAGCACTGGTTATTTATTTTGGGGTTTGAAGTTGTCAGGGAGCATTATTGTGATCTTACACAGGAGTAATAGAGCTGGGCTGCTGCACAGACAGTCTAGTGGTAACTTAAAAATAGAGCCAAAGTCTGAGACCCCACTTATGCTGTTACTGAGCTAAAAATTTGAGATCCCACTTATGCTGGTACTAAGGAAAGGAT
>WEKY01033816.1:13635-54892 GCA_013390045.1 Picathartes gymnocephalus
CTTGGGGGTGGGGGGGAGGGGGTAGGGAGGAGAGGATAGGGAGGATTTTTTATGTTGTATTTTGATTCTCTTTTCCGACAGACAACCAGCATCTCTGGCTGTTGCACTGTCTTAAATGGTCATAGCAGGACCAGGGAATGAAATGAAGAGACCAAATTGCTCATACCCTTCTAGTTTAGAAATCACTGGAAGGCTTCAGGTATATTAGTGTTGGAATCCCATTTATTCTATTGATTTCTCAAGGGAAACTGTATTATGTCCTTTGTTTCATTTTTTATTGTACTCCTCTAACCACAGCTATTTAAAGGCTTCTTTGCTATATAGCATCACAGCATTACTCTAGTCGTGGTCATTGTTAAGGAAACTTCCCAGTCTGCCCGTTCCTGAGATTCCCTGGCAGTCACACTCCCAAGACCAGAGACTTTCACTGCTAGGACCAAAGCCCCTTCAAAAGGGTGGCTCCAGGAAGCTGGCAGGTGCCCTACTTGGCTGCCCACGCATCCCCCTCACACAGTCAGGCCAGGGTTCCTCACCAGTTTGACCACAGCTTTCCCATGGCAGAGTTGTAGATGTCTCATTCCATGAAGCCATTTTTTCACGATGCAGTAACACAGACACAGCGTGAGCTGCTGCCAAAAAACAGCAGACAAGCATTGTCTGACCAAAGTAATAAAAAAATCTAAAAAAATTTAAAATTACTAAACACGCTGTTGATACCAATTCAGGTGCCCTTGTGTCTAGACATCAGCTGGAGGTGTTTAAAATAATGCTGAGGAGTGATTATGGGAAAGTAAGGAGACATAACCATGCCATGTCAGAAAGTGGGATATGTGCAGTAGTAATCATGGGCAAATATATTGGCTGATGACTCTATGTCCAAAGACTAGAACTTTAAAATAATTGGTAATTTTCACAACCTCTTTTATGCTTTGTAAATCCACTGTTTGGAACCCAGAAAACATTTGTGAGCTTACCTTCAGAAAACCCATGTGTTAGCCCTGACCAGAAACCTAGGAGAAGGTCTGCAGAACTCAGATAGCTATGACTGAATTTAAGATGTGGGGCTTGGTTATACTGAACACAAATTTAAAGTGTTAGAAACTCATTCCTTGTTTTCTTTGATTCCTATTTTGAAATGGATGAAAACATATGATTGAGTGACAAGAGCTGTTAATAATAGAATAAATGAATGACCCCAGGGCTGTCCAGTAGCAAATAGTAGTCTGGTCGTCTGAGATTCTTGGTGCCACTAACATTGTAGTCGTGCTTTCAGATCAAGCATAACTTTGACAGATAATATTTTCTGAAGGATTTTTTTTGATGGAAACCTGAGGTATCTGCGCCTCAGTGATGTGTTTGTGCTTGTGCATAGACATTCTATTCAAGATGATGGATATTCCTTTCCCAAATCCAAGACACAGTGTTTCTTTCCAAAAAGTAATCTTTCTCCTGTGTGTAAGACCAGAGGTCCAGGAAGTATATTCTGGCACTAGTGCAACTTTAAGCTGTTTGTGCGCAAGGCTGACTGTCTTCTGCCACACAACTTCTGGATTCTTGGTCTTTGCCTTTGCTAAGAACTGAGTTTCTCAGTAGGGGATTCAGCAAAAACAAGAATTGAACAAAAACTCCTTCAGACTTGCAATGTCTTCATTTTTTAGGAAATACATGGGGTTTTGTCAAAGTACAAATATCCTATGCTGTTCCTTTCTGTGTCTTTTCCTGTCAGAAGCAAAGAACTTCAGGGTGGCTCAATACTTGAACAATTAAAAGCCTGTTTGTTGAAATGCTTATGTATGAGTAGAGGATCTTCAGCATAAGCTCTAATTAATAAGCTCTTAAATTAATATATGTTCAGCGTGCTTTCAGCCTGTATGCAGACCAGAGGCAACTCTGTTTCCAATACCGTTCCTTCAGTTGCAGTCAATGTAGCTTGGACAATGAAGAATGAGTTATCTGCCATTCAGAGGTGAAAGCAAACAATGGGCCCATTCCTACATTTTTGTATGTCACATAGCCAACAGAAGCTGTATATCATGTAGCCAGAAAAGGTCCAAATGGCACCATAAAATCAAGCCGTGCTTTGTAAGCTGAGTGGCTGATTTCCTTAAAGAATATCAGAAAATATATTCAGTTCCTCTGGTGTAAATCAGATTTAATATAATAGAAATTACTGAAGAGAGTAAACCTGGGAAAAGAATCAGTCTCTTTGTGTGAAATGGTAAATTACATCCAGACTGTGTTTTGAAATGAGGTCAAGTGATTAGACCAAAAACAGGATATGAAAATAAAATTGAAGTCGTTCTTTATTAACCGTGACCTCAGTAGTCCACAGTGGTTTGGCTTATTGATTTCTAATGTTAATGTGGTTTAAACTTCTTACTAAGCTCTGAAGAATGTTCTTTCAACAGAACCATATCTATTAAATGAGTCATTTGCTCTTTAAAACTAGATAGCTTTACAGCACAGCATGCCATAAGCCTCATAACATCTCGTCAATTGTCCAGCAGGATTGTTGATATTTATACAGAGAAACTTTAAAGGGATGCTGACAGGAGAGTTTCATCATCTGTAAATAGCCTTATTAAGGTTCATGCATAAAATCCTCTTGTATTTTTCAAGCATGAATTCTTGCTATGACTGCATGTCGGTACCTTCCCTCCCAGTCTGTCCTAGTTTGCTATTGCAGAACATCCCAGCGTTGTTCAGCTGCTGATTATTTTTAGTCGATTTGGTGTTCTTTTTTTTTTTTTTTATAAATCAAACATGAACTAGAAGAGAGTCTGAAAGAAACCTAAGGAGAGAGAGTGAAATCAATCTGCAGACTAACACAGAGAAGCATCCTTTTAAAACATTTCTATAATGTCACAGAGATGCTTTCATAATCCTCTTAGAGTGAAGAAGAGAGAAATGGCTAGGCTTGCATATGTAACAGGCCAGTCCATAATTCCTGAATGCACCACAGGTTCCCTGTCACACCATGTGTACAGCAAACCCTATTGCAGTGAATTGCTACAATATGGTAATAATGACTTGTCCATGTTTTACAAAAAACACTACAAATTCCCTCCATGAAAATCACTATTTTTCATCTCTAGGAAATTCTCAGAAATACTCAAGCTGCATTTTTCAGTGATGTGGAAGTACTCATTTACTGTTGATAGCATGAATCCCTTAGCTGGTGTTGTAAATGAGAGTGAGCATTCTAAGCTCATTCTAAGTTGTGCTGACACAAAATGCAGATCTTCAGAGGCATGAGAGTCGCAGATACACCTGCACCTTCTCCTTGAAGGGAATATGCCAGAAATATCCAAAGGCTGTCTAGTGTCTAATACTTGATTTGATCAGAGTACAGATGAGAGCAATGTAATTGCTGACAGAGATACTCTGGTCTTCTGATGGAGATAGGTTTTTTTCACCCAATGTTCACAATCAAATCTTTCCTGCCCACCCATGAGGGCTGTTTTTTCCCCTCTTGCTCCTATTGTGGAGCTTTGAGCAGTTTCCTAAATTGCATGCTCCCATCTCGCACCTGAGGAAAGTGTCATTTCCCCTAGCACCTTGCAGATAGTTTTGTGAGTCCTTTTGTTGCAGACAAGCCTCTCATTCCTGTTTTGAGCCCCCAGCTGGCCTGCTGGCTCCCTGCTCTCTTTTGCTCCCCTTCCTCCACTGGCTTCATCGGCCCCATGTGTTGCAGCTGCTTACTTACACTCTGGAGTAAAGCAGGCAGCCCCTCTGCTGTCCTCCTGTAGCCTTTCTAACCGTCCACAACACACACAGTGGTCCAACACTGGGTGCCACATCCAGACCAAGCTTTTGCCAAGAAAGGTTGGACCAGATGATCCTAGAGGTCACTTCCAACCTGGTGTCCTGTGCAATACAAGAGATAATGTCCTTCCCACTTCGCTAAGTGTTCTTGAAACATTTGCTTGTGGCCAATGGTAACTCTGGACAGTCTGGTGTTACCGGTACTGAGCGCGAACTGTGGATTGCAGCTGGAAATGCAGGAAATCAGGTGGGTTTGAAAAAATGTAAACAGCTTTGTCTCTTTAAAGTCATCTAAAGGGAGAAGTGGCACAAGAAACTTCAGATACTTTGAGGAAAGGCTTATTTCTTGGCCACGTGATCTTCACTGGCTAAATATGATTTTTTTTTTGTTCCTTCTTTTTTTATATAGGGTTTTAGTTTTAAACAAGCTTTTGCAGAAGCCATGAGATGATTCAAGCTTTATTGTAGAACTTTTTCTAGTAGCAGAGAAATAAATTCAGGGTTCCTAGGTTATTTTGGAAGTAACCATAGGAGCTATATCTATATTTAAAGTGCATGAAGCATCTTTTCTAATGTCCACAGAAGTAGCCTGTACAGCTGAATAGCTATCCCTTTGAAAGTATATTTAACTCCCAATAAGTATTAGGTATTGTACCATCTAAAAATGCCCTTCTCTATGAACCTTTTACGATTGGGGTTTTATGTTCCAACTCTGAGCAGGAAGTATGGAGAATTCTGGTTTTTAATGAGACTGGTTTTTGTTCTTTTAAAATAATCTGATGACCTTAAACTTGTTAAGACAATATTTCCAAAAAAAGTAAATGCTCTCTTTCATCTCTGAGTGCATTTTCATCATTTGGTCTGTATGGATTTGGAAGGTTCAGAGTCCATTTTTCATACTGGCAGAGACATTTTTTCCTCCCCCATGAGGAACCACATTTTCTTTTGAAGCTGTTTCACTTACTGTCAATTAACAGGACTTATAATTTGTGACAGAAATTTTGGCTGGAAGGAATGTCTGGAGGTCATTACATCCAACCTCCTGAACCAGTACTGCAATTTTACCGGGTTAGGTATGGCTTGGCCTAGCTAAGTCTTACAAACCTCCAAGGACAGAGCTTCTACAACCTCCCTGGGTACCCTGTATTATCCCCCAGTAATGTTGCAAGTTTTTTCTAGCATCCATCCCAGCCACAATCTGTGGATGTTCCCCCTTGCTATCAGCTGGCAATACCAAAATTTTGACTTGTTTCATTTGTGTAAATACCCCAAAAATAGTTGTAGAGTATGATTAAATCACCCCTTAGTCTCTTCTTTATCAGATTAAACAAGATTAAACAATTAAATTCTCTGAACTGCCACTTTTTGCCTAAAGGCCCCTGACCATCTTAGCAGTTCTCTGCTGCTCTCTCTCCTGTTTATTATCATCCATCTCATACTGGGAGTCCAAAACTGAACAGAATATTCCAGTTGAAGCTTTAACAAACAGTTATTTACCCCCATTTTCCAGGGACATGCAGCAAAACTGTAGTTTCTGCCCTGTTCCTTCTCTTTCCCACCAACCCCAATGCTGTTTGGAAATGCAACGATTTTATTTTTCCTTTTGTTACATCTGAGATTTTGTCTGGCTACAGTTTGGGAAAAGAAGATGCTTTGCTATTGATGTCATCTGTGGAGCTGGCCACAAGGTCACCTCTGCAGAGGCACACATACTCCCGATAGACAAAATGAAAAAGGTTGGTGTTGGGCAGATGCTGAAGTAAAAACCACATATGTACACCTTCTGTGAGATGCACATTTGCTGAAACTCCCCAGAGGAGTGTGGTTGCTAAAAGGAAAATAAACTTCTTCAGTTTAAGACTGTTTCCAAACATGCTGTTGCTATTTGTTGCAAATCCAAGAAGGGTACTTGGTAGCAATCCTCTCACTAGTGTTTTGCTATAGATTCTCACGGAAGATCTGTACCGATGAAGCCTCTTGTATCTGAACTCATCATGTGCGTTTTCTAAGTAGCTGGAGAAGGAAAACAAAGGTTTGCAGATGGTGGTTCAGCTGGATGATATCCCAGAGCTCCTCTGAAGTGAGTCACCCACTGACAGTTCCTTTCTCGCTCCCTTCAACACAAGAGGAGCACCAGAAAAGGAGCAGTATAGTATAGTTCAGAAGTATAGTATGTTTTCTGAAGTTTTTCTTTGTTCATTGCTTTTGTTGCCTTTGATGTTTAAGTGAATGTTATGAAGATCTTGAACAAAATACAAAACACCCTGACCTGCTTTAGCTACCCACTAGATCAGTGTATGGTTTTTTTGAAGTCAGCCCTGTTTTGTGTTTGACACAAGGTATTATACCTTGATGATGATTTTTCATTTTGAATAAATGAAAACAGGAGATATGACATGCACTCACCCAACTTATCTTATCTGAAACAAGTTTGAAGCATTGTTGGATGCCTCAGTAAATGATATATGATCATCTGGAAACAGATTTTTATAAACCAGGTTTTCTATCCATTTTGGACACATTGTTCTGAGGGGCAGAATTCAGCTGGATTCAAGCTGGCATTAAATGTAAAATCTAGTGGAGGCCCTAACAGAGTATCTCATAAACAAGGTGACTTTGAGCCTGATCTACCAGTGTTATTCTAGTTTACCTCTAGAGTAACTCACTTCACTTAACCTTACTATACTTTATATTAGCTTCAAACTACAGGTACTCATTGTTGAATCAGGTCCTGTGTTTTGATCAAGACACAGAGAACTGTATTTTTAAAAATGCTGAAGTCTTTGTTTGTTTTGGAAGATGTTAAAACATGTTAAAGAAAATTAGTTCTAGGCTGAATATTTGTATGACAAGTTCTGCCTACAGCAAATCTCTATGACTGAGCTGCAGATCTCTCAAAATAAGATTTCAAATTGGAATGTTTATGCAAGTCTTAACACTTGTGGTACCAGAGGATGTTGCCATAATAATAGGTGGAATAACAGAGTGTTTTCACACTGCATTGAATTTCTGACCTGTTTCATCTTGTGAGACAAATTGATCCTCGAACATTAAGACCATAAAGGATTATCTGAGGAAAAAGGTTTTCTGGTTACTTGTAATGAAACTCAATATGCTACATGATTCAAGCAAACAGTAAATGAATTCATTGTTGTGACCAGTTTGTAAATGACAGTGCAAAAGCGAAGTGCAAAGTAGAACCACCAAACAAAAAAATAGGCTAAACCAAGGGGTTTTTACCTATGGCTTTGTCTTATACTCCACAGATAAAATTTTCCAAAGAGCAAAAATATACAAAACTCATTAACTCTGTGTTGAATTTAAATCCTCTAACGCACAGCAATGTGAAACAATGGAGCATTTCCGGATTTGCCCTCTCCAAAGGGAGCCATCAGCAGCCAAATACAGCCGTTGTAGAAAATATGTTAAGGGGAGTTGTGCTGTCTTTGTTACTGCAAGGCAGGCTGGTGCTCAGAGTCCCCCTGGCTGTTTAGGAACTGGAGAGAAGGGGAGCTACTGAGATACACCATTACATTTTTTCTTCCGTAGCACCAACATATTGAATCACTTCTGGATCTTTTTCATACTCCGTTGATAGTGTTACTGGAGTTGTTTGGATCATTCTTCAAGGTAATGAAAATTATACTGGGAAACAGAGCCAGGGTCACAAGAACCAGAGTAGCCGAAAGAGCAACAGGTCTTCTTGCCTCCCCCTCTTCATGCCCTGGGCTTCCTTGCTGCAGCCTGGGATATGCGCCATGGATTGGAATCCCAGCAGGCTGGGGTGACTCACCCACCAACATGTTGAAAAGTTAAAGCTCACCCTCCCTCCCATTTATACCTATGGAAGATTTTGGCTGGGAATGTAGTTATTTTGACTTACTAAAATGGGCCTGTGCTTGGGGCAGGCCAAGCTGCTGCAGTTTATTCTCCTTTCGTCAGAGCCTGGAGAGAACTACGTGCGTTCCCTAAATAGAAACAGGCATCAAAAAGCACTGCCTTCAATCTGGCAGGAAACACCGTCATGCCTTTGATGTAAGCTGGAGCTTACATCAGCTCTGTGGAGCCTGAGTTCTGTCACTGCCTCCAGAAAACAGAGGGCAGAGCATATTTGTTTTTTGCTGATAAAGCCCATTACCCCACAGGTGAATGTACTGTATCACGCACAAATGATCCATAATCCAACAGCGATTATGGAAATAATGTGTATGAAATCCCCTGTGAAGAGACCATATTTGTTTCTCCAAAATGAGTTGCCTTTAGCAAGACTACTTTTAGCCTATAAAGTATTTCTTCTTTTATGAGTATTTCTCCAGTAGCTTACCCAGAGCCGGGTTTATGAGGGAATGCAGAATTTTATATGTCAAACCTCGCAAGAGAATCTCCTTTTGGCACTATCCTATATTTCATATCATTTGACCTTCCTCCCATGCTCTCCACCATTTCAGAGATGAAGGCCCTTTTGAACTTACAGATCTCAGTGCCTAGATCTGATAACCAAAGTAGGGAAGGTAACCTTGTATTAGGTGAATGTCTTAAAGGAAAACTTACATCATTTTAAGCAACCGCAACTCAACGAGCTGCTAAAAGAACCAGGGGTTCTGTTACTCTCGATTTTCTCCAAAAATGTCCAGGGCAAAGTTGAGAGTTTCAGAACTGGAGGAGCCTTTCTTTGCTGGCTCTGCTCACTACTTCACAGAAAAACTTTCACCTTTTGTCCTTACCCCTCAAATGAAATCCCAGCACTCTTGGTCAGGTGATCTACTTCTATTCACTTGCAAAATGAAATCAATAATCTCATTTAAAAGACTTGCTGAAGGCAGGCAATCTCCCTCATATTGGACATGCTATCAGAGAAGAATCTTCCATTCTGGATGCAATCTGACCTCCAGCCTGTGAGGATAACTAGCCTGAGAGAGCATGAGGGATTTAGTGGCAAAATCAAATGCTTGAAGAGATTGTGATAAGAGCTCTGTGCCAATACTGAGCAGTTATTAGGATTATACCATATTTCAGCTTTTTGGTCACACAATTTTTCCACAGGTTTTCTAAATAATTGTGTTTGAGCCAATATACACAGGATGATGTAAGGTACAGATGGGTGAATGTGTTGACACACTGAAAGCATAAGTAGCAAAAGACATGGTGTTTCTATTGCTTGCCTCATCGCACACAGATGACAGCCACAGTCAGTGTCTCTGTGAAATCATGAGTTTCTTTGATTATGACTGAGAAAATGTCCATTTCCCATTTTCAGAAAGCTGTTTCAGGTGCTTCTGCAGAAGGAAACCAAACCAGCTGAAGGCTGAATGTGGTATTTTGGGTTCCAAGTACAGAAACCCTGTTGTTCTCCCCCACCCCCACCCATTTTGTTCTTAAGTACAAATACATGCTGCAAGTCTGATGGTGGAGGAGACCTGTTTGAGAATGGGAAGACACACTGTAACTGACTTCTGGTCTATATCGGATTCCAATCTTTTAGGGAAGGAATACGGGAGTTTTCCAAGGCTAGATTTGGGATCAGGCATGTATATTTTATAATAATCCCTAACAATATATAAAATATCCTTTTAGATTTAGAGAGTGTAGGATTTCACCAAGTGACTTCATCTCCTGAGGCGTTAAGAAGACTTCACTGACAGTCTTGGTGTAAGCTGCACCACTGCTGAGGGAAATATGACACTCGAAGACAAAGGAGAGTGCAAGTAAAGAGAAAAAAACCCCTCTGCTCTGTGAATCTGTAAATGATCAGATTTACTGAGGTGCCATCTCCACCTCTCCAATTACTGCCTGGTGGGAGGGTGCAGGGTCCCATGCATGCCCCATGCTGCAATTGCAGCCACACAGTCCAAGTGGTCCCAGACAAGTAACCCTTTCACATTTGTCAGCCAACAGATCTGAGGAGCTCCATGCTGATCCTGAGGAGTTGCATGAAGCCTCCTTGCACCTGATACAGCAAGGGCATTTGAACTCTGTGGTCCTCCCTGTCTAACCCCCACTGACTGTAGTAGAGTTGGGTACCTCCCTGCTTGCTGTGACTTTGAGGTCCTTCATAAATAACATCAGCTCTTGAGATAGGGGGTCAAGCTGGCAGCTGATGTAAACCAGTAGAGCCACTGATGGGCAATGAATGCAGATTCCTCAGCACAGAGTCATGGTTAACTGCTCTCTGGATGTTCTGCCATACGAACACTCTGCCTCCATTTTGGCTGTTTGTAGGGTCTTCATCGGTTTTTTTACTGAGCTGATGTTGACTTCATCATTTAAGGCACCAGCCAGAGTTGTGCACACATGGGAAGGTCAGGGAGCTTCAAAGGCAGTTGGCTCTGACTGTCTAGAGCTTTTTCAAAAATGGAAGGTAAAGGCTAGGGGAGCACAAGTACAGCTACACAGCAGGGATGCAATGGGAGTGACAGGGTCTGCTCAGTTTTTCCTCCTGCAGCTCTAGCCTGATGTGTTTTTACACAACAACCTCCCTATTGGGGGTCCCATGTGGCTTCCCATCCCAGGTGGAGAAGGCTGTGGTACTTCCCAGGAGCACTCAAAATGCAGATTACCTTAGCCAGACACAAGCACCATCACTGTGCATAAAGGCATACCAATTTTTATTTTAAGAATGAAAATGCAGGGACATGACTCATTAATACCAGACATCCAACTTGTTCCCAGAGCTATACCTCTTTCCTCAACAGCTGATGATTTCTGCTGCTTGAAGCTGCAGAGAGCTGGGGTAGTGGTGGTCTTTAAATGAGTGTTGTCTCACTGTTTTCTCTGCTTGTGCCAGAGCCCTGGACAGCCAGACCTGGGAGGGGAAATTGGATTAAACTGAGCAGGAGGTGGGGAGACCATCCTGCAGGCCAGAGCCACTGCCATCTCCATTATATATTCTGTTGAGAGCCTGCTCCAAGCCTGAGCCTTACGGCTCTCTCTCAACCCCGGAGAAGCCCTGAGTCAGATTTGGATGGTTCCATTGGTCTGTCATTGAACATCAACTTGTTAACAGGTTCAGTGGCACTTTGATATGAATTGGAGCCAGGGAAATGTTTTATTCAAACGTGTTTATTTCTTTTCCATGATGATAAAAGATGAACAATGCATAAAACTTTGCTCCCTCTCTAGTGCAGGAGCTGAATAACAAACTCAATTTCACCCGAGATCAGCCAAGAAGAAGAAGAATCTGATTTTTGCCTTTGAGACCTAAACATTGATCATGGAATAAATGATACTATTACTTTCTTCAGGTGCATGGAGGAAGTCTTTGTAGCGACGAAGTAAGAGATGTCCTATTATTTCTTGGTTATTTCATGTTGTACAAAGCAACTACTCCTATTTATATGGCGTGAAATGTTGTAGCCACTGGAGTTTTCTGCCTGGCTGATTCTGCATTAATTTACAACGAACATTAGTCTTGTGATTTATGGACCGCCAGATTCCCTGAGTAGAATAACTTCCTTCAAAAAGCTTCTCACCCAAAGGATGGCTCAGACAGACAGTTTCACTTGTCTCTGCCAGCTCCAGCCTGGGATCTTGAATGAAGAAAAGGGCAGGCAGGATGTGGCAGGCAAAACAGCAATTTTGGCACAGCAGACAGCATTTGCTTTGGGTGAAAAGTCTAACATGGGCTCACCCTTCTCTCTTGTTACTTCCAGGTGCCTTCCTTGGACACATGGGATCTGTCCAGCCCCATGGGAAACAAAAGCTTTATATTTATGTCTTCTGAAGCTTTTGTATGGGAAAAATCATCAAATGGTTTGCACTTTTATAGCTCAAGGGTTTGTGCCTGCTCTTCTTAGGAGCTGAGGTGGAATATCTCCACTTGGAAGCTGGGATCTAAGGTACTCAGGCATTACTATTGATTTACACAGGGATGCAAAAGCAGAGTCAGATTCCACAACCTGCAAATCCTTGGGAACTAGTTCCCTTATTTGTTTACTTGGTGTGGTGTCAGCATTGTGCTTTGAGGAGGCAATAGCTTCAGAGGAGTATCACCCAAAGGAACTCCCTCTTCAGTGAACAATTTGGCAGGCACAACAGCTTTGATGACTTAATATCGTGCTCAGAAAGACAGTAACTACTCCTGGCCTGAGAACAAAGTAAAGGACAGGGGAGGAGGAGGATTCAGGAGTTTGGCTGGACCTTACTGTGCTTAGAGCAACAGTCCTCCCTCCTCCTCCCTGCCCCACTCCCCACACTCCTCCCTGAGCTGCAGGGAGCAAAGAAAGCAGCAGGGGTTTTGATAGTCTAGATACGGTGAGGCAATATGTTGTCATGCTCCATCTAGGTACTTAAAAATGCCTCTACCAGGTATCAATGTCACAACTGATGCTAGCAGACACTTACATTGTCAGTCTTGAAAGAGAAGCTAGAAGCTGACTTACAGGACACAACCCAAATGTTCTTGTCCAGTTCAGACACGAAATGTGATTGTTGCATGGAGTGAGGGAATTCCTCCTCTGTCGGCTCAAGCTCCACATGTCCTGTGTGACTGTGCACAGTGCTGCTGTGTCAGGGCTGCCACTGGGGAGGCTCTCACAAGCCATGTCAGTAAAACAAAAGTGAAGGTTGCTGGTGTGTTTACCGGCCTGAAATCCATAGCAGTGGGAACTGGAGGCTCTGATGTTTATAGTAGTTCATTGTAAGTACATGTAGAGAGGTGAACATCACATGGGTCAGGAGAGATTATCTGGGGTAGCTTCTCTAACTAATCCTGCTGGATGCAATCAGCTCATGAAAGCAGAGCAAATTCCAAAGCCAGTTGCCAGGGCTCATAGGATTACTTTGTGGATGAAAAGACCTTGCCATTTAAACAGTTCAGGAAATGATCTCACTTCCTCCTGGAAATTTTCAAAGGCTGAAGAGCAGTTACATTTCTTTGGCCACTTACATCTTCTCTAATTTCAGGTGTTTGAACATCGCACAGGACTCAGTTATATGGCCTGTCCATCTCCTTCTTGGGAAAAAATTGTTCATGATGGTCTTTTGCCAGGTTCTTAAAAACTTGAGGTCTGAGAAAACATGGTTATAGACCTGGATGCTGATCAGGGGAGAGGGTAAAATGAAAGGACACCAAAATGGGAGGCAGAGAAACTGAGAAGATTCTTACGGTTGTGCTATTCAAATCAGGCAAAAAAAACTCTGTGAATTTTGGAGGAAACTTTATTTACAGCACTTTTTCTAAACCACGGTGCTGGGCATGTCTTGAAAGAATTTAGTGGCTGAATTTCTAATCACCTCTAGGAATTACACCCATTGCTTTATCTTGTGCTTTAACTGTGTTTTCACTGTCTGGTCAACTTTTCATATCCCAGAAACTAGGACTTATTAGAGTAACTGGCTCATCCATATGAATCATCTCTTGTCTGTGGATTGGGCTTTGGTTAACATAAGAAATATGCTATTTTATAGGAGAAGCCGAAAGACACTTCTTGCATTGCCTATTGCTAGGACTTTTTTTTCCAACTGCCAATTACGAATTTATTTTAATTAGTGTAAGAATGTCTTGGTTAAAAAAGAGTTTTCAAACTGGGCCCTTCTCCTGGCTGAGGTAGCACCAAATGAACAGGTCTATGCAAAGTGCCCTTTTTTGAGCCTGTTTGTATAGAGTATCCAGAGGTTTGAAACAAAGCAATCAGTCACACACATAAGCCTGTTCTGGTGGACTTCAGCCAAGCCATTAACATAACAAAGAAAATATGTGCTTATTCAGATTCTATTTATTATCAATATTTCATAACTTCTAAAGAGGGAATGCTTGAATAATGGCAGTAATAATATATTAGTAAAGATGCTTGTTTTAATCTTCAATGTGATCTGACAACAGAAAAATATGGTCCAGTGTTGCAAAGTGTGTGTTTGTATGTGTTGGGGGGGATATGAAGAAAGGTGTATCTGTCTCAAATGTCATAGGAGCCCTTACTCAAAATACTGTTGAGTGCTCAGTGATGTAGAGTTCATAAGAATATTTTCCCTTTTTCCCCCTTTCTTTTGCTTCTCTTTTCTCCTTTTGGCCTTCTTCACTGATAGCCCGAAGACCTCCTCTCAAGTTTTCTAGTTCAGCACTGTTGTCTCTGGCCACAGATATCTCTGAAACAGTGAAAGCCCTGTAGAACACCTGAAGGTTTTGCCAGCACCTACATAGGAGTGCTGCCTGTATAGGCTTTGTGTGGATTGTTGCCCAGCAGCTAATGCACAGACATGCAGGTAGCACAAAAGAAGAGTTTTTATTGAGAAAAGGCAGTGGGCTGCAGTAAGAAAGATTCAAATCTACATGGCAATGCCCTGGAATGATGTCTGCAAAAAATATGCCAGCAAAGACAACACCTTCACTAACTTGACTTGTATTTCTTTAAAAATAAATATCCAAGTAACTTTTTACTGACAAGTTTTCATATCGTTCTTCTACTGGTACTGGAAACACAAGAACTCAAGTAAAGCAAGGATTCTGTGAGGTGCTTTCCTCTTTATTTTCCTAAGTTTTCTATAAATAGACAGCTTGGGGATTGCTGATATCTAATTATAGAGTTGGGCTGCTGCATTCTGAGCCGGCGTAGTTTTCCAATACATGAGATTCTGTTTTTTAAGGATTTCTTTTTCTGTAATTGCCCATAGCAGATGGTTAGAATTTGGCATCTGGAGAGATGTTGATCTACAGATATACCTTATCTTCACCCACGACAGTCTGTTCTAGAATTAGCTCACTTATAAACTGCTACAGATGTTATTTTCCTTCATTAACCTTCTCCAAAGCTGGCAGCATCCCAAAATTATTAAGGGAACATGGCCATTGCTAGGTGCAGGTTTCAGCACCTGCAGGTGCAATGGGTGGTGGAAGATGGAGAGAGAGCGAAACCCTGCCCACACCTCTCAAACCTTCCAGGCAGCTGTGTTGTGGTTTGGCCATCTGGGCTGACTTCCAGAGGCAGCAGCCCTTGCTACAGAGGGGCACTGCTGTCTGTGAGCTGGTCTGGAGAGCACCACTCTGCCTCTGATCACAGGAGCCCAGCCCCATAGAGCCACGTGGGGATGTAGGAGAGAAGGCTCTCTGCTGTCTAATTGAAAAAATAGTTTGAACACTCTTCTGCTTGCAAATGTTGGTTCTGCCCTGTTGAAGATGGGGGTACATTGTAGTCTGGTCACACATGGTTTTTCCCAGGACCTTTGCCTCCTGCAGTACAGAGGTTGGCCAGATAAAAGTGCAGAAATGACATAGCTAAGGACAGGCTGTGTATTTTTGTTTCATTTTTAATGACTTTGTGGTATAACACAAACAATTGTCTTCAAGACGACTAGACAGCACACAGTATGGTAAAGTGGATGAAACTAGCAGAAAAAGTTCAGAAATAATCATCTCTCAAGTAACTTCCTATGGCTGAAGGGATACCAGTGAGACAATAACTATAATCAATGTGAGTATCTTACAGGTACAATTTATCATAAACCTTAATGAATGTAAAGGTTTTATTTTTGTCCTTTCACTGATTCAGAATATTATTTTCTTTATCTATGGGGAGTTATTCACTCTCTCACCTTGTGCTTCTTCTCAGACTGGCCAGGATCCAGGGACTAGGTCTTTTGCTGTACCAGGAATGCTTCCCCAGGAAACTCAGTATGTTTTAGCTTGTACAGGATCTTTTCAATTGTCCCTTTGTAAGAGAGGGAAGGGAAGAATGTAGGATTTGGGGTGGTCTTTGAAACAAGGGTCCATGTAGGGATTATTAAGATTCAGACTAACTTAAAAACACCAGCTGAGAAGCTGAAACACCCCAAAATAAAAAGCAAGAGACTGATTTCAGGGCAGTGGTGGCCATGCTGCTTTGCCAGCTGGTGTAATGGACACACAAAAATGGGCACGTGAGAAAAAGTGTGCCTAGCTAAGGGATTCTTGCTTTATTTTCAGGAGGGAAATGGTGAACACAACATAAACAGGTAAAAGATCAGCTGTACTGGACTTTGGCTCTGATCCAATCCTACCCTGGATAACAGAGGCAGAAAACACTAGGTATAGATGCACTGTTAGGTCTGGCATTTCTCTTAAGGAGCATCCAGACGACGACCTCTGGTGAAGTAAGGGCTTTCCACAGTACAACATTTTCTGCATGTCCATCAGGACATCTGTATTCTCAGCAGGAGTGAATCACCTCTTATGAGTCACTTTTGTTGTTCTTCCTTTGCAGGCTGACCAGTTCTGTCTCTCCTTAGGGAGAGAGAGCTGATTCATAAATGGTGAGACTCAAATGAAGCACAGCAGCTGCCACATTTGACCTCTGGCGTCAAACAGGGCCAAAGAGTTTCTCGTGCCTTGGGTCCAATGAGTTGTGGTCAGTTTAAGCCTCTGCTGTGCTTACAGGCTGAGATGATAGGGCCACATCTTTTCCAAATTTGTACAGGCATTTTAAATTTCTGATTATGGTATGACAAAGCACATTTATGTATGATGAGGCTTGCAAAGTGGGCAGAAGTGCTCCGAGCATGATGCTTGAAGGCATGCTCTATCCACAGCAATTAATTACTAGGTACATGTGTACCAAATCCATGTAATACACATTGAAAACTGGCTGGATTTGAGCCACAAATAATATAATCAGGGCCGTTTGATGAGACAGAAACAAAATAATGGAAAAAAAATTGAGTCATATATTAAAAATGCTACTTTGGGTGTAATAAATTTCATCAGAGAACACAGAGAGCAGATGATAACCACTGCTGCTCTGGAAAGACCAACAAATTCCTGTTCACTCAGGGTGTTGATAAAGGGAGCTCAAAACTCATAAGGCCATGTTCTGGGCTGGCTATTTTGCAGCAAGCCAAGAATTTCTTTTTGGTACTACCTGAAATTAATGAAGAACAGGTTCAGAGACACAATTTAGATTACCCTTCCACTACAGAGTTTGTATTAGGGTTATACATTGCTGCTATTACTCAGTTCCCTGAATATTGCATTCAAGTGAGCACATTAGAGCATGAGAAGCACTGCATTCCAGGAGCATGTTGTTCCTATCCAAATTAAAATGGATTATGGAATATTACAACATTCTTCAAGGCAAAGATAATGGGGAGGATTAAAGTGTTTAGTTACTGCAGCCTTGGTTGTGAGGCACCAGGACACAAAAGTAACCAGTTTTTTCCATCTCCTAGGAAGCTCCTAGGATCATCAACTGTGAAGCTGACACTCCTGTGCAGGTGGGAAAGGGAGCACCGGGCAGGTGAGTGATCAACTCCACTTTGCCAAACTCCTGATGATGGAAAATGAAAAAGATCTGGCATCCCTTAGCCAACGTAATGAGAAATAAAGGGCTGGGCCCAACATTTCCAGAAGGAAGAAGTATCCAGTTTGCATAAGAAAAACAGACCTATGTCTAAACCAAGTATCTCCTCAAAGCAAAGGTTTGGATTTGTTCAACCATTCCCAAAAGGCAGAACAGCTGGTCACACAGCTATTCAGCAGTCCTTAAACCTGATCTCTGCTGAGGTCAGCAGTCAACAGGATGGGGTCCAGGCTTTCTGCAGGTATCTTTCTAGTGGTATTGGGTAAATACATCTCCGTATGATGACTAGTAACCGACAGATAATAACCAAGTGTATATTTTTATTGACTAATTAATTAACTATGTGGCTCTCACTCAGAGGAGCTCTAAGGCTGAGTATGTGAGCAGACTGGCATGTGCATTTGAGCTGGCTCAGGTCTGCACTGTGGCAGCTGCAGCAGCATGCTGGTGCCTGCATTACTTTCCTCACATCCCTGCACGTACTTTCTCCTGATCCAAGTACTTCGACATTCCAGTGTGCTGCCTCAAATCTGACACCATTGACAAGATGGTTGTGTTTGATCCCACTGGCTGCAGAATGTGCGCCATCCCAGGCATGGGGAGGCTTTCATTCCCATACTCCTGCATTCCTCCTTGCACATCCAGGGTGAGGGCCTGGCATAAGTGCCTTTTCTCAATCAAAACTGATTCAGAGCACAGTGTGGACTGAAAATTATTTCCTTGAAGTATCTGATTTTAGCCCAATATAAATGAGGTGTATTTTTTATAAGAAGATTATGGAAATAACAAAATGTTTGTGCTTGGTACCTGCATGCTTTGATAAGAAAAGACATGGTAAGTGTATACGATAAAGAGCTGCCATATACAAATGTATCAGACCACAGTTGTATTTTATCTCTCTATTAGCCTTCTGGATTTTCTATGATGCTGCCCTTGTCACTTTTTACTGACAGAAGGGGTCAGAGATATAATATCAGAGCCATCAGCTCAGACTGTGGCTGTACATCTGACAACAGACAGCTCAGATTGGATCAACCCCATCAGTGCATCCAGCAAGATGTGTTGTGTGAATGGGTAGGACAACTCAAATTTTTAATTAGGCAAGCAGGAATGAAGCTCTAGTCGCTGTAGTCGTAGGCAGAAGCTTGTATCCCACCTAGCACTAACTGGCCCTCTTCAGCTCTCATTATCTCTCCTCAATCATGTGTCCCAAATCACCATGATAGTGAAGCACTGATTAATGACCCCAGTGGAAGTGTGGGACCCTGTGTGGTGTGGAGCTGAATGCTTTAGAGAACCCCTGGGTTTTGGAGCTGAGGCGATGCTGAAGGTGGTTTTCTGCTGCCCTTGGACCATTGATAAACAAAACTGTTCTTTGAGTCTCTTGAGTGGGACGTCTGTGCATCTATATGCAAGTAAGTTGATAAGAACTAATAATCAGCCACTTTTTGGCTTTAGCAGTAGAGGAGAGTATGTGCGTTGCATGTGAAGTTGGTACCTGCTGAGACAACTGTCTTGGTTTTTGTATTTCTTAGGAATTTTTGATGTCTCCTGCTGATAGTGTTAATAAATCAGAAGGGAATTGCACAGGAAGTGCTGCCAGACATACAAATTGAGATGTTACTTTGCAGGAAAAATGTGTGATGCTGGTATACATTTGCACATTCTGTCAGTCATTTTGTCCACCTTCACATGCAATACTAACCAAGTAAAAGACTACACATGGAGGAAAATAGAAATCGGAAGAGATGTGAATGGCAGGAAATTGTGGTGGTGGGGAGAGATCACTTGTTTGCACTGTCATTTAGAGGGACTTCAACAGTCAAAGAAAATGGACTGAAAAAGCCGTATGCAGACCAATACAGACCTGCACATAGAACAGAACAAGCTCATACAACAGCCTGGGAACCCACTGCCTCAGGAGCCTCTCTGTTGGAAAGGACTGGGGACCCTGTGAGCACAGGCTGCCCAGCAGCCAGCAGGACCTCCCAGCAGAGATGAAGGGCAACCACACCCTGGGCAAGAGCATTCCAGCAGCTCAGGAGAACACTATGCCTTTCTATTTGGCACTTTCAAGGCCACATAAGGCCACATAAGGCCCTCCAGTTTTGGACAGAGTGAGACAAGGGCAGAAGATGACTATGAAGACAATTAGAGGGCTGAACAACATAAAAAATGAGGAGAGGCTTAAAGAGATGGGCGATGGGCTTATGCAGCCTGGATTAGAGCAGTTAAGATGGAGAAATAACTACAGGATCCCATGAGCTGATGGGGGGTCATAGAGAAGGAAAAGCCAGACCCTTCTACAAGGTACAGAAAGGACAAGATGCAACCATAATAAGATGCAACAAGGGAGTTTTGAGTTAAGGGTCGTGAAAAAAAATTGCAGTGACATATTGCCCCTTGAGGTGACTGGACCTCCTTCTCTGGTGAAATTCATAAAATGCCTTAGGTTGGAAGAGACCTTTGTGATCATCTTTGTGGCCCTCCTCTGAACCTACTCCAACAGGTCCATGTTTTTTTTTGTGCTATGGACCCCAGAGCTGGAGGCAGCACTCCAGGTGGGGTCTCACCAGAGCAGAGAAGAGGGTCAGAATTCCCTCCCTCAACCTGCTGTCCACACTGCTTTTGTTTCAGTCCATGATGGACTGTGAATGCACACTCTTGGCTCATGTCCAGCTTTTCATCCACAAGAGCCCCCAAGTCCTTCTCCACAAGGCTGCTCTCAATGGGTTCTTCTCCCCCTCTGTACTCACCTCTCAGGCTGTGTCTACTCAGGTACAGTACCTTGCATTTGGACTGATTGAGTCTCACTAGCTTCATGTGGGCCCCGTTCTCAAGCTTGTCCAGGTCCTCCTGGATGGCATCCCTCCCTTCTGTTGTGCCAACTGCACACATTGAACTGAGATGTTTAGAGGTCAGCTTGTCAAGGCTTTAAGCAGCCTGCTCTTACTTTGAACTTGGACTTCTTTGAGAGGTGGGTGAACTCCAGAGGCTCCTTCCACAAAAAATTACTCCATGGCTGTGTTGTTTGGACTGTCACTTCCCATTCCACTTGCAGGCTGCATAACTCAGTCTTTTCTTCTTCCTCTAGCTCAGCCTTCATGTGGCAGGAGTACCTTCTTGTATACCTTGGCCTTGAGATGAAAAATTCTGTTTAGTCTTCAGTCTGGTCTGCATCTTCACAATACTGCACATCTGGCCAGACATTTGTGTGGAGAGGTCATATGGTTCTATACTTTTGCCACTATTACTGCAGGGATAACTAGATTGAGAAGCTGTTTCTGACAGCTGGATTGCAGCCATTGATGGAAATCTGGTACTAGTGGGGCAGCTGGATCTTTGAGTTGCTTACAGAAACTGCTGTGAGTTATAAAATATGATTGATTTCAATCACTTCACCCCTCAGAAAGTGTCAAGGCCGTTCTCAAAGCCCAGGTTTTCATTTCAAGTAGATTAATACGGTTTTCTGTCATCTTCAAGATAATATCAATAAATCAGAACTGGGCAACTCTGGCAGAAAAGATAACAAATATTCCTGCTGTCTTTCCAAACAGAATGTCAGCTACTGTTAAAATTGTTATTGTTTTTCTACAAGATTGCTATTGTCTATCCTTCTTCAGTCTAACAGTGCTTTCTTGTCTCTCAGCATCTCTACAAACCCTCGTCCTCTCTCAGTTGCCAAAGGCACCTCAGTAATATCCACTGTGAGATGAAGATATACACAAATATACATATAAAAGCATGCACAAAGAGAGGAATATTATCCCCTGGCTACTCCAACTGCTGGTGAGCTTTGAGCCTCAGCTAAGCCACAAAACTGCTGGGTTCTGGGAGATGAAAGCAGTGACACAACAGCACTAAGTGTGTCCCAGGCCTCCCCTGAACAAGCTTTGAGACTCTCCCCTAAAAAAGGAGAGGTATCAATGTTGGAGGGTCAGGGATGGCAAACCTGAAATTTGTCCCACTGCTCTGTCACAGTGACACGCCACAGATACTGCCATTTCCTCAGGCCCAATCCACCCCAGGAAGCCAACACAGCTTCACTCACCACCATCCTCAGGAGTGCATGAAGCCCACTCACGTTTCTTGTTCAGCTGTGGGAGAAGGTTGCAGTAACCAAGAGTGTGAAGCTCATTAACAGAGGGAAAAGACACTAACATTAGTAGTGCATTTCAAATGCAGTGCTACAGAGACACCAAATACCATTTAAACACAGTGTGAGAAAATGTTTGTTTTTCCCAAGCTCTTCTCAGGCTGTTCTCCTCTCTTCTTCCCACCAATCCAGCCCCTGTGGAGGTGCCAGGCACCTTCTGGGTCAGTGCTTCTGCTCTCCACTTGGTCTTTTCTCAGCTATTTCTTTGAAGCCAGACCCAGAGGGACCTCCCTCCTCAGGCCTGATGGCTGGGCTGTCACTCACAGCTTTGCTTTCTTGTCTGCCTCTCCTCTGTGGAACAAGACTCTCGTCCCCTGAGAGCTTTCAGGCACAGCTTGTTTTTTTCCCCTGGAAAGCACAGCAGCTGTTTGTGCTCATAAGGAAACAGCACTTCTAAATGCAGCAAAGATTGTCCTCGGGAAAGGGATGAGGCAGAGTGCTAATTCAGCAGAGTCTGGGGACATGGGCAGGCTCTCTGCTTTAACCTCTGCACCAGGGGCAAGGAGTGGGTGACCATGACTGGGGCTCTTCAGGGGTTCCTTGAAACATTTGAAGGAACTGCCATCATCCAGAGCTGGTGCTACAGGCAGTGTTAACTGTCCTTGGGCAGAGCTAACACCACCATGGCAAGTCAGACTCTGACTCTGTGATCATGGATGTCCTGAAAGCAGCAAAAAAAGGGTAAAGCTTAGCCCAGTTACTTTCTTTAGAATCATCTTTAACTGAGTGCTCCACCCAAGAAGTTGTTTACTCGGTTTTCCTACTCATCCCAGGGACAAGGAAGTCCTGCTGGAGTCAGAGGCTGTCTGCTCACAGCAGCAGCCTGCCTGCACCTTCCTGTGTCGGGTGAGTGGGAAAACTGCACCTGCCCTCCAGAATGCTGCCCCTGCCCTGCCATTCTCCCCTCCAGGGACATTCCCACAGCCAGCACATACCCCAAACTCTGTTGTGGTGAACTCACCTTAAAAGCTTCCTAAATCTGGGTGGGTTTTCTTTCCTTGCAGTTTCCGCTAAGGTAAACACCTCAACTTCAGTCTGAGTCATATCGCCTTGCACTACCTGTTCTGACATGCTGAGGTAAGTGGTGTGTAGTTGTAGTGGTTTCACGTCACTTCCTCACACCAGGCATCAATTTAGTGTAGTGGTCTAAGTACTCTGGCCGAACACCAGTGCACTTACTGAGTTTACTTACTCATTTCTGTGGTGAGATAAGGATTAGGAGAAATGCAAAGCAGGCCTAAAACTTTAAAGATAAAAGATAGTTTATTAACAGAACTAAAAAGAAGATAATAAGAACAAAAAAAACTTCAGATACATCTCTTTTCCTCATTCCATCAAGTTCTCTCTCATCAATAACATAAAGAGAAAAAACCTGAGACTTTTAGTCAGTTTACCACCTTAAAATGGCCTTTTGTCAGTTCAATTGGAAGAAGAGTCTCTCTTGTTACACCATGGAGACTTTTCCACAAGAACACGGTTCTTTTGTGGTTTCAATATCACAAGTGAATCTGCTGGCTGGAAAGGATTTCCTGTTAGCAGTGTGAGAGTCCTTTCCCCGACACATAGCTCTTCCCTCAACTGTTTTCGGGGACTCGTTTCTATTTACGGGGGTAATATTTTAAGGATAAGCTGTTCTAGTAGAAAAGGAAGGAATATGAGGCTTTAGTGGACACAGGTGCACAATGCACATCAATCCCATCAAGATATGTGGGAATGCAGTCTATCTCTATTAATAGCACAATCCCATCAAGAAATGTTGGTGGAAGTTAGGTTAGAATGCTGCATCCCCTCAATTGTATCCATGGGTTACAAGGACATGGTTTAATATATCTTAGTGCATGACCATGGCTTTACAGAAAGATTTTCACCTTAAAGCATCTCTTCTTCTTTCCCTCTGGATAGTCCCTTTCTTCACTGACCTTGGTGCCTCGGTGTTAGTTCTTTCTGTGCCCTCACTCTTTCTGAGTTTATTTGTGCCTTCTGAGTCCATTTGAATACTCCAAGAGTTGTATCTGGGTCCATTTGTGCACTGAGAGAGTTAATCTCGCCTCTAGGTGTTGTAGTTGGCCACATGATCTCTGCTGGGCATCGGCTGAAAGTTGCTGCATTTCCATTCCCACGGGGGATGGGTGGGGGGGAGGGGGGGGCACGGGGAAGCTGCGGCACTCAGCAGCTAGCAAGAATGTTAGCTGCAGCAGGATTTTCAGTCGTACCCAGCCCCCTCAGAGTGAGCCTTGCTTGGCCCGGTAGGCCCGGCCCCTCAGAGCAGGGAGGGCCGACCGGGAGAGGGCCTGGGCCAGTCCTGCAGAGCTGCACTCCCTTCCCAGGGAGGGGAGGGAGAGCATGGGGGAGCTGCAGCAGGAGTGGCTGGGATCTCAGCACGCCGCGGGCTGACAGCTTTCCCTCCCCCTGCCCAGCTGTTGTGACACTCCTGGGGAAGAGGGGCAGGGCCCTGGCCCCACCGGGCCTGGTCAGCCCCGCCAGGCCTCACGGGAGCCGTTGTTACCTTCTCAGAAGCCAGAAACCAAGAGAGAGAAACTTGTGTTTCTCCTACATTAAAATGTGACTCACATGGCAGGCTTATTATTTAAGTGGCTAAATAGAGTGTCCATCTTAAAATTAGCCAACTAGTTGGCTCTTCAGGCCTGCAGGAAACTGCACTTTACAGGAAGTTGTAAAAGTCTTTACAGGTAAAAGCTTAAAGGAAGCTATGCCTGCCGGAAATTGTAAAATCCTTGCAGATAAAAAAGTTACTTTTTTTTCCAAACTACCTGTCTCTGGCTGGATGCTACAGCCCAGCACCTGAAAAATGTGAGACTCATAAAAGTGATATAACAGCTCAGAAGCTGAAGATATCCAGTATTTTTAAGGCTGGCATGCAGACAGCAGCTCATCATTAGAAAAGAGAAGGCTCTGGGGAGAACTTTCTGCAGCCTTTCACAAAGAAAGATGGAGACAAACTTTTTGGCAGGGCCAGGTCATGATAGGAAAGGGATAATGGCTTTAAACTGAAGGAAGGT
Organism: Picathartes gymnocephalus; assembly: GCA_013390045.1. Classification (NCBI taxonomy): domain Eukaryota; kingdom Metazoa; phylum Chordata; class Aves; order Passeriformes; family Picathartidae; genus Picathartes; species Picathartes gymnocephalus. The sequence continues at coordinate 37,842 of WEKY01033816.1, forward strand.
TGATTGAAGTTCTATACACAGAGGAAGTGTTTTACAATGAGGGTGGTAAAACACTGGAACAGGTTGCTCAGAGGAGTTATGGATGCCCCATCTCTGGAAACGTTCAAGGTCAGGCTGGATGAGGCTCTGAGCAATCTGATCTAGCCAAGGATCTCCCTGCTCATTGCAGAGGGGTTGGACTAGAAGACCTCTAAATGTCCCTTTCAACCCAAACTGTTCTATGATTAGCATTGCAGTGATGGAGAAATGCCACAGTGGCTTCCATAATGCCACAGAGCAAGGACAGGTCTCTCCCTGCTCTTTCTGCCTGACAGTGAGGACATCACTCACAGGGTTTCCTTTTTTTCCAGTAATATCTGCTGTAGCTGCTTTATGGGAATATTGGCAGCCCACACTAAGTTATAGCAGCCTTCAGGTAGCTGTGGCTTCTGCCAGGGAATTGCTTTTGTCTTGGCAGCATGGGATCAAGGGTGCACAAGTCAGCTGGCTTCTGCCTGTGGCATAAACTTTTCTTGCTCACCTATATTCCACTTTATTTTCCCCCACCATCAGCCCTTCCTTCCTTGCTTTCCCTTGTTTCGACTTATCTGTCTTAGTCAAAAAGCTGTTCCCCGCAAAATCACCCTATAACTTTCAGGGAGAGGTGCCCAGGACATAGGAAGTGCCCTGCGTGCAGTCCCACCGAGGATGTCGAGACCTGCTCCTCCCATTGGAGGAAAAGCCCAAGTGTCCTGCACCACTTACCCTTAGGAGGGTGCAGGAGAGGGAAACTCCCAGTGAAAGCAAAGCAAAAGGGAGGGAAGGCCATGCCACCACCAAGAAAAGTAGGTCAGGTGGCCTTTTGTGCATAGATGTCTATACTTAGTGATGCACAGTGAGAGAAAACTTGATACAGCTGAACTGTGCTATAAAAAGCATATTAGGAGTCCAAAGTCAGAGAGGAATGTTAAGGAGAATCTTTTTCTGCCTTGTCACCTTCCAGGTGACAAGAATTTACTTCATCTGTGAACTCAAAGCCTTGATTTTCCCATCTCTGATTCCAAAGCCAGCTCTTCCCAGGAGTACCTGGGTGGTGTGCAGACCAGGAGCTGGTCCACACTCTGCCTTGTGGCAGCTGTGGGCTCACACCACTTTTCCAGTCCCATGCAGAGCCATCTCTGGCTATAGGCTCAGGAGCAGCAATAGTATTAGATTAGATCAGTATCATAAAGATTAACTCTGTTCCAAAGCTATTATTTAGAGAAGGATTGAGAACCTGGCTTGTGTTTCTCGTGGCTGATCCCTCACAGTCTGGTGTTTCTCTTGATTTCTTTGCTTTCCTTGTGCAGCTGCCAGGTTTTCTGAGCTACCTCAGAAGCTAATTGGCCTGGATTTTGCCTTTCTCCCCTTAAGTAGAATAACTGATGACTTTTTTCTCCTGTGCATGCCAGTGTCCCTTCAGTGGCAATGGTAAGCTCCCACATGTTGCTCTTCTAAATTTGTCTGCTGTGTGATGCCTTTTTCTCAAGGCAAATAGAAAACATTTTGGTCTGTCACTAATGCAACAGGCATTCCTGAGGTTTCTAGCGAGCAGAACAAATAGAAACCTCTTCTGTTTTCCTAGATATTTATTTGATTTTTTCAGTCATTTAATTGCTCTTCCTTAATTTAGAGGTGGTGAAGAAGAGAGTCCAATATAGAAAGCTCATTTTGTTACTGTATACTCACATTCCCATGATACTGCTGGTGGTCAGTGACAAACTGAAGGTCTGAAAGATATAGCTCATGTCTCATCTTCTTTTATCTACAGAGGTCCTTTAGCTTCTTGGATCTATTTTCTCAAGTTTTTTCTCTCATCAGCCCACTCAGGGTCATCTTCATAAAATAGCTTATCAAAATAGGTGGCATATATTGACTTTTACAAGTCATTGTCTGTTTTTCTCCCACAACTGTTAAGGGCACCCATGCAGACTGAACCTTAAACCTCTAAAAGGAGAGAGGTGAATTCCAACCTCAAATGCTGAAACCTAAATGTTACTTCTGGCCCAAGGAGGTGGCGATGTTACAACCAAGGCATTGGGGGAAATACAGAACCAGGCAGAGCTGGTGGGGCACTGATGTTTTCCCCTCCTCTCACCCTTTTGTCTCTGCTTGGTGACCCTATCACTCCTTCCTTTGCTGTACTACTGAATATGTAATCTCAGGGAGCCTGGAAACAGGATGCTTGGAAACCTTTCAGCCCAAGGGGCCTGTTTTCCTGTCAGGGGTCACATGGCAGAAATCCCAAATAACTCCTCATTAAAGGAGTTATGGGCTGCAGTATTGTGTCCTTCCAGCCATCCAGCAATCTTGGATCTTTTTGTAGCCGGGCACTAGAAAAACTAGATAGTAATTTGATTCTGTGAGAGTCCAGTGGTGTTTTGTCTGAGACACAAGGAGGAGCATCATAATCCAAACAGCAGATTTACAGCCTGTTTATTGAGTTATGCACATCAGATACTTGCTGAGCCACGATTTTGCCTATTAAACACTCGGCCTTGGGCTTATCCTGGGTCACAACTTTACTCAGTTCCCATACCTCCAGCAGGAAACTTGGTGGTCCCATGGGGTGCTCAGTGGCCAGCCATGTGTCCCAGGAGCCCTGTGCAAGTGTGGGGCCATGGAGGCCAGTTGTGGGTGCTGGAAGTCTGATCCCTGCAGCAGAAAGGCACCACTGGGGTCACACAGCAGGTGTAAAACAAAAAAAAACCTGGAAAGTGAAAATGAATAAGGAAAATGAAACGAAAGGCTCATCCTAAGGCGGTGTCCTGACAGCACTGCTTTTACTCATAATTTTTTCTCTTACACTTTTCTATGTAACAGTTCAACTCCTTTGTCCTTACCCTGCCAGGACTGGAAGAGATGCATTTTCCATGCAGTGGCTCCCATGGGGATTGGAAATAAAACATGTTTCACTGCTCCCTCCCTTCCTCTCAACACTTCCCATGGGCCTGATCCTGTACCATGATGTGCATCTGGGATGAAAGACAGAGTCCCTGAGTAGCAGCAAGACAGTGCAGGAACACTGATATGTGCCTTTAATGAGACAGAAGTAGCACTTGCTAGGAATAGCCTTGTGATGCAGGTTTCTGGTGTGTATTATGTTCATATTTGCTACAATGATTTAATAGATATCACTGCACACCCTGGTTCCCTGAGGGTATCTGTAATGGCTGTACCTGTAAGCATAGTGCTGTCTGGATCCTGCCATTTCCCTAGCAAAACTGAAAAGAAAAAGAAAAGAGGTGCAGCACCTCATTACATTGCACAATGTGAGGCCAACCTTCCTGCAAAGATAGAGGAAAGCAAAACTCCTTTTCTCCCTTTACTCTGGTGTTAAAGGATCTCACTTCCCCTGCCTAACTTCCATGTCCACCTGTCTCTCTGTTGGCTTAAAGGCATATAGTTTTCCTGGTTAAAAACCATGGTCTAATAGAACCTCTTGGAGAATCAGTAAACACAGTTGGATCCAGCCAGTGTTTTATGCACAGGCAAATATACACATGCATACACACTTGTGCCTGGCTGTGTTTGGGGATGTGGACTACTCTTGAGACTTTTTTTGCCATGTTACCCTTCTGACCACCCTCTCACATGAGACTTGTGACACATGAGAGGACCATCACTTAATTACATGATGAAAACCCCCTCACTTCATCTCCCCTTCCACTGTTTTAACTTAAAGACTCCTATAATACTGAGTTGGGCAAAGTGGGAAGTGATGTCATTTTTGTATGAGACACATTAATTTCAGTCTGTAACTAAAAGAGCAATCACACACGTGGCATTTGCACATGACCTAGGCCAGAGTTTCTCTATGTTGCCAAAACTGGCTTTGCTGTGACTGATGTTCTCAGCTGCCGTTTTGTTTCCTTAAAAATCTCAGTCCAGGCAACACATTTCAGCCCATTTGGGAGCTGCCAAGGGTCAATTTGAGAAATGTGTGTCAGCTAGTTAGGGTGGTGGGGGGTGGGGGCTGAGGATGCTGTTTAAACATCTCTGGGCAAATATTTCCAAAAGCATTTAGAAACCTAAAGGTTTAGAGTGGGTAGGTGCCTAGTGGATTTTCAAGAGAACCTGAACTGCTTAACTGCAAATTGCAATATTTAAGTATTTCTGAAAATCCATCCTTAAGTCATGAGCCAGGTGAAAACAGCACCATTTATGTAAGGCATTGTCAGAGTTCTTGATGGTGCCTGAGTGCAGCACTGGGATGAATGCCAGCAAAATTGTTTCCCTGTGGAGTCGCACAGCTGACTGTGCTTTGGCTTGCCGGGACAAAACACCACACCAGAGCAGGCTGAGAGTGAGGAACTATGAGGGAAGGGCTTTTCGTTGATAATCTCTGGGTCAGGTCAGAGCTATTGTGTTCCTTGACATCAGGCTGCACGGGAAAGGCAAATGTGTATTTTTAAAGATAAACAGCCATGTCACCAATGAAGCTGGTGCCTTAGCAGAGCAAGCACAGCTGTCTGTAGGTGGTTGCTTGAGAGCACTGAGATCTCTGCAAGGGGAGGAAAAACCCTGCCTCCCACTGCTGTTTTCCTGATCTCACTGTCGAGGGAAGGCAGGTCTCTCTGCCTGACAGTCTCATTCCTCCCTAATCTACAATAGGCCACTGTATGCAACCAAAAAAATATGGGAGCTTCTCTCATTTGCTGGATCCATGTACTGCTACAGAAGGCATGGTGCTTGGCAGGCTCTCTCCTCTTCTGCTTAGAACTCTTGCCTGTGTTGCAATACTCCCAAATCCCCTCCCACCTGCTGTGTCTCACTAAGCTCCTGGTGCTGTCTTTCCTTTCTAATTTTTGTGGGAAGGGCCAGCAGCTCCTTGTGTGTCCCAACTTACTCTCCTCTTCAGTGTGATAGCTCTCATACACCAAACCTCTGCGAACTGCAGACAAAATGTACTTTCCACCTTAAAGCATTCTCAAGCTCATGAAAACCCTCCCTGGTCGTTTGTCTGGGACTTTGTTTGGAGAGGCTCTTGGGATGAGAATGTGAGAAAATAATGGCTTCAGGTGCTACATGAGGAGCCCTGAGCTTGGCTGCACACTCAGGATGTACTTCACAAAATGGAAAATTATTTTGATATTATTACCATTCCCAATGCCAAAATTCTGGACTCACCCTCTCCCCACCTCTCCACAAGCTGGAGAGGGGTTGCAAACCACTTGTTGCCCTGGCTTGGATCTTTCTGGCATGAGCATGCTCGCATTTTCAGTGTTCTGTGGGCTGAACAAGGGGAGGGAGCTGCCCTCCACAGCCCGAGTTGTGCATGAGGGCAGACAGGCTGCAGGAAATGGGGGAAACAATGAGATTCTGCTTTGCTGGTGCAATAGCTTGAGAGTGGTGGAGAGGAAATGCTTCTATGACAAGGGCAGGGTGAGCCAGAGGCCAAAGGGCACGTTTTTCATACTGTGAGGCCTTTTTGGTGTCAGCAATGCTCCTGTATAATAAAGCTCACCCCAGGGCAAAGCTTGGCAGGGGGTCAGTGCCCCTCAGGAGGGTTCTCAGTTTGAGAACCAGGGAAGACTGCAGAAAAAAAAGCCTTAGGAGCTGTCCCTGAGAAGGGATAAGCAGTCTCTGTAAGAGGTGGCAGTGCTGCCTCCTTGTGCAGATCTGATCTGGAGACAAATAGTCTCATAATTATATTCCAGCAGATGGAAGGTGACACTGTTGAAACCTTGCTGCAGGTCTGGAGCTGCATTCGATGCCCATCTCAAAATTTAACTCTTTGTGAAGCACTTCAGAGGAGGTAAATTTTCTAGAAACTCTAGCAATCAATTACAAGCCCCTTGGTCCTTCATCTCTGCCCTTACTGAGTCTTTAACTTCCTCACCCAGCTCAGGGTAGTATTATGAGGATGAAATGGCTGATGTTTATGAAGAGCTTTGGAGGTTAAAAGTGATGTTAAGTTTTACTGGGCCAAGATCTGAGGCTCTCATTTCATCTTTCTCAAGATATCAGGCTCAAATCTTACTCCAGGGGTTTCCTGCATGCTGCTTGTAAGCAGCACATGGACCTGTGCCCGTTCCCATGCCCACCATGCCCTGCTGCTGCCTTGTGCCCTGCCAGCTCTCCCATCACAACTCTTCCCCTGTCTGGCTGTAAGCCAGAGTGCTAAGGTGATCCAAGTTATAACATTGCAGCATTACAAGTTCACTGAAACAAAGAGAGAAAACAGGAGGCATAGAGGAAACAACACATGAGGGAGAAGACTGGCATGAGGTTTGTGTACATGCTTATATTATCCCAATCATTTGAGATATGCATAGAATCACAGAATCATAGACCATTCTGAGCTGGAAGGAACCCACATGGACCACTGAAGTCTAATTTCTGGCCCTACCCAGGACAGACCCATGAATCACACCAGAAATAGTCTTTGAAACTTGTTTTTAGCTGGGGCCCCCGTTGTGCTCAGAGCCATCCCCTGCCCCATCCCTGCCCCAAATTAGTAGACAAGACAAATGGTGGATCTGAATATGAGAGGGAGAGGAATAAGAGGAAAGCTTGGCAAGCAAGCTAGGAGCCTAGAGAACCAGTCTCCTTATCGTTGTCAAATTTCCTGCAGGCATTGCAAGGAAGAGAAATTTTAAATCGCTTTTACACACCCCTGCCTGCTTGAGTGCACAGAAAAGACAGAAGTGGTCTCAGAAGGAAGACTGCTATTTTGTGTGGTACATGGCCCAGTGCCTTATTTGCAGTTTGCTGTGTAAGCACTGTTGTCAAATGGGAGCTATTTGCTTCCTCCAGGCTTTTCTATGGGACTCATCAGTATGACATGGGAGGACTTCAGACATCAATTAAATTCTTTCCACAACAGCTCTGTGAGTCTGAGGGACAGGAAACAAAAGGAAACCTTTAAAACCTCTGAAAGCTCATCTCTGCTGCAAACCAGGCCCAAATTTCAAGTTAGGTACATGGAAAACAGGAAAGGAAGATAACTCTTGCTTTGTGTGGGAAGCTTGTGGCGAAGGTGGTGTTAATATCTAGTGCTCCTAGGCAACATTCAGAGCAATTAACCACCATCAAATTGATCCTTCTCCTCTTGCAATGCCTTCCCTCACTCATTCACTACACAGCTCCTTCACCAAGGGAGATTCCCCCTCTATCCAGCCATGATGCATCCACAAGGTGTCCATATTCTGTGTGCTACAGGGGCCGAATCAAGGGCTCTAAAGATTATATGCTATTAATGAGTGAACAAAACTGAAAAACTGGTTTCATACAGGCATCTTCTAGTCTCTGACTACCAGGAATTTGTCCTCTGATTCCCCTTTTCTGCCCTGAGGGATGTATGTGGGGGTGTGTGGTCAGGAACAGGTGTGGCGAATTGTTCAAGCTTTCTCATTTTCCTGCCTTTCCTGCTTCTCCAATATAACTTTCCTTGCCCATTTTGCCTGGGTTGGGCAGCACCCTCACACTGCCTACACTCAGCAGTGACATCACTCAAGTTTCAGCTGTGCAGGCGGGGATCATTCCCCTGTGCCTGAGGCTGAGAGATACAGCAGCTTGCATTGCCCACCAAAGGTTTTTCTCCTGGCACCAGGAAGGTTTGAAAGGGTCGTGTGCCACAGCCCAGCCATCTGCTTCCCCTCGCAGTACCAAGGATGTATTGAGGTCTGCGAGGCACCACAGGGTCTTGCAAGCTCTTCCAGAGTCTCAGAGGTGCAGAGGTTCTGCACCAAAACCTGCTGTGCAGGAGCTCTGCCCCATCAGCCCCTCTGAGGCCGCATGGAGAGGGGCAGGGGACTCGGCATGGGGCACGATACTGGCGTAAGGCAGCCAGATGTTCTGGGGGAGGGCAGGGCTCTGCCGCTGCCGCAGCTGCTGTGAGCACTGAACAACCACTGTGGGAATGCCACGCTCTCCCTGGGCCAGACTCTCCCACAGCTAACCAAGGCCCAACAGTCTTTAATGAGCTTCATCAAACTGACTTTATGGTCAAATTGAGGCAGCTTTGGACGGGAATGATAAACTGAAAATTGTCCCTCACAAACGGCAACTCCTGCTGCAGGTTTCAGGCTTTGACTTTGAACTAGGATGCTGCGGGTTCTTTAAACCAAACCCAAAATAGGTAATTTTATAGAGGAAGATATTTGCTTGGCTGTGATCTTTTGGGTTTTACGTTTTTTTAAAAAACAGGGAAGACTTTTTGGCCAAATCTCTCCTTCACTGTGGAAAGGACACTGGAGCATGGAAAATTTCAGGACCTAAAGTGTTTGTCAAAGTGTTAAGCAGCAGACAAAAAGGGCTTATACCATGAAGCATTAAGTGGTCACAACAATAAATAATTCTACCAGTTCAGCTTAAAATACATCTAAAATATATTTTTAAGGGGTCATATACTCTGCTAGATGAAGTTGCAACAGTACTAATGTGTCTCTTAGAGAAAAGTGTGGGCTTGTGGCAGCAGAGGAAGCAAGAGTTAGCAGGAGAGGATGTGAAAGAAGAGCTCAACTCTTTCTTGCTTCTTAGTCAGCCTGCTCTCCATGGTCCCTGCAGCTGCCAAGAACTTTTGTATGACAATAGCAATAGCACAAAACCTGTTAAATATAGATTCAACTGAATTTAAATTGAGGAGAAGCATCTATAGTAATCAAGGTTTGCTGGATGTGTCTTCAATATGGTGCTGTTCTTAATTATTGAGCTCTGCACATTGGCAGCAAATATATTTAATAAAAGTTTTCCAGCCTGCTGCTGCTCACTAAGTGAAATGAAGGCATGACAGTATTGTTTTGCCTTTAAAAACTCAAGAGAGCAAAACTTTACCAGTCTGTCTTTAGCCTTTTACTTTCCAAATGCACAGGTCTCAAACATATTCCAGATTTTGCACTCTGTCTTTAAAAAACCTTTGTGAGGAGGGGCACCACAGCTTATCAAGATGCTCATGAGCTGTGACCATACAGGCTGAAAACTAGAGCTGAATAGGTCTGAGAAAAGCCAGACTTTTTGTGTGCTTTGGCAAACTACAGACAATACTCCTGTCAGGGCTGTGTGCATACGTGAAACCCCTTCCTGGGGCTTTTCAAAGACCCCCACAATGTGCTGAGGAGCTCCAGCAGTGATGTTGGGTCTCCATACAAGGCGCAGCTCATGGATGTGCTGGAGGATGGAGGGATGGAAATCTGCATTACGGGGTGCCTCTTCCACTTGTCTGACTATTGCATCAGAAGATCTTCCTTCCCTCAGGGAGGGGAAAGGTGACCACACCTGGCCACCATGGCAACATCTACTAGAGATAACCCTGCTCTCACCTTTGGTATCACGAGTCTGGTGTGGGGATGGTCCCAGTGCACTCCTGCAATACTTGGCTGGGACAGGCAGCACAGTTTAGTGTGCAATTCCTGAGCCAGGACTGGTTTAAGCAGCTTAAAGCAGTGGAAATTTTATAGATACAGACGCACAGTGCTTGGTGCTGGTCAGATCAGACCACAAGGACATCTGTTGCATGACAGCAGTGCAGATGCACTGCTCAGGAGTAACCCATAAATACATTTCAGGGAAAAAAAAAAAAAGAAAAAACAGAAGTAAAATATGCTAAAAAACAAAGGTTTGCAGCAAAGTGTTTTCTCCAGGAGGTCTCTGAAACAGCTCAAAGTAGCATGACAGGAACATGGACTTGTCACTCCTTCCAGTGCCAGGGCTGCTGTACAAAAAATACAGAATAAAAATGGAGCGGTGCTGTAAGTAAAAAAACTGCTCTGAGAATACCCAGGCCTGAAGACATTTTTGAATGCATTTCTTGTTTCACTGGATCGTGATGGGCATGGAGAGGCTTGGTTTTCTTCTCCCTGACCCTTTTTTTCCCCCTTTTTTTTTTCAACTTTTGTGCCTGACAGTAACCACATTTTCTGAGTATCTATAGAAGCATACACATACCTTGGCACATGGGCACTTCCCTTAGGAAATAGGTCCCTTGCGCTAGTCTGCAATGGGAGTGAATTTGGTTTCAATCGCCATGGGAACTGCCAGGACCATAATTACTTCTGCAGCTCCATCATCTGATGATGGGACAGGGGCATGAGCCTTTACTGTGCTGCCATGTGGAAAAAAGTCCTGGAGGGTGACTGTGCTGAACGTGCCTGCCTTTCTGATTCCTGGCTCCTGAGCCTGCCACGCAGGGGAGCAGTGGGGAGGGGGTGGAGAACTCTTGAATTACATGTTGACATTGCCTACAGCAGTTAGCATTGCTGAGCTTGGTAGCAGGGCTGAGCAGAGGAGAAAGCCCTCATCACCTAGCCAAGGACAGCTGCAGAATGGGTCCTCCAGGGATTAGAGGCAACTAGGGAGTAGACTGTGGCCTGAGACACTTCCTCATTCAGAATAGCATCTTATTTGCCCCAGAGCCCAGGGGGAACCAGAAGCGCTGCCTGTGCCTTACAGCAGGAAGGAAGAATGGGCGAGAACAATGCCATCAGTGACTGCCTTCAGCCCAGCACCCTACTTCTATTTTATCCATGCAGCAGATTTTCACCTGTGATTGCCTCCTTTATTTCCATCTGCATGCCACATCATTTTTTATTTTATATCCATATGGTGCTAACAATGTGGGATTCATGGGGAGAGCTGATGGACAATGCAGAGATACAACAACTGCATACAAATATATCATTGTGCAGCATGAGGAGCTGAAAGGGTCTCTGCTTTGCTAAATGAGGAATGAGTACAGCAGGACAATTTGGTGATTCCAGGTTATTTACAGGTAGTGCTGAAACGCTTGTGCTGGACTGTGTTGTTAACCTGTTTGGAGGCACTTATGGAGGAGAAATATGAAGCCAGAGGTTGACACAGCTGTAGTCTGTCTGATTTCTGTGTGTGGTTTCTGGAAAGAGGGGAACTGAAATTTGTGCTTTTGAGTACCCAGTTTATGGTACCTGTGCACCTCCAGTGCTGCAAAGCTTCATATATTTACTCTCATCATGGACACTGAAGGGCAATGAAGTGTGCAATGTATAGACTTTTCCACAAGTGAAAAGGAAAGGTGGTGACCTCTTCGTTCTTCTTTATGATGATCCTGTTCTCTGGGTCCTGTAGGAAAAAAGTGCATGGAAGAAGAAACTATTTGCTGTTGCCAACCCTGAACACAAAGGCAAGCTCTCGAAGACAGTGAACCAGACAAAAGTCACCCAAGACAAAATGCTGTTGCAACCACCAGTGGTGGAGCTGAACACTCAGATTTTGTTTCTCATCCCGAAGTGGGAAATAAAACCATCTGAAAAAGTTCCCAGGGTGGCTCTCAGCAGACAGATCCTCTGAAGCCCAAACCACTGAACGACAGTATCAGACTTGCCCATTGTCCATTTCAGAGCAGGCTAAATGCTGGAAAAGGTGTGTCAGGTTCAGATCCTTCATAAACTATGACCCCTTGGTGCCTTCCTTGTCCTCCTTCCTGTTGCTGTCTCCTCTCCATCCACCCACACTTCCTGCAGGGCAACAGAAGGGTTGGAGGGCAGTATCACTCCTCTTGAAACCTGGCTGCCAAAGGCCATGATTAATCCATAGCCCTGTCCTAGTGTAACATTTGACCTTGTTGTTTATTAACAGCATGTTATGGAAGGCATGAAATCCTGCTTCCTAGAACCAAGCTCCTATGCCTATAAGAGTGCAGACAGTGAGAGTGTCTCTCCAGTACAAGCGTGACTTTGCTGACCTATGGGTATTGCTGATGTGTAGCCGCGTGCTGATCCAGCCAAGCAACGAGAGTTACCATCCTGTTGTTTTGCTTCATTTCAGACAAGAAAGATTTGCAAAGACATGCAAAGAACTTGGAGCTGTTGTTGCACTGACATTTACTTCCGCGAAGCGACACGAAATGGAGGGCTCCTCCCTAGTGCCAGGCTTTTAAAAACCTTGGGATTAGAAATTTTTGTGACTCCTAACCCCTCATGTTGTTAACGCTGTGACCCCGGACAGTTTAATAAGGTTTTTAAATAGCAGCTCTCCTCTCCGCTCTATCAGAAGGCTACTCAAGGGAGATGGAGAGGCAGGATTCAGTCCCAGGCCTCATATTTGCTGCCAACAGCAGTGGTAGGCAGCTGGGGCCACTGCCCTCAGGCTGCCAGGCATGTAGTGCTCAGCTCTGCTCAGCTCTTTCCTGCCTCCCAGCTCAGCTCTGGCTAGTACCTCCATCGGCGCTCTTGAAACTGTGCTTGGCAGTGGAGGAGCCTCTGGGGAACTTATTTCTGCCCTCACAATGACTCGACAACTGCTGGGAGCTCTCTGCTCTTGGCTCAGGCGATGCAGCTGGACCATGCTGGGCATCAATAGAGGCTTCATCCACTGTGGGCTCTCTGGTGAGCTGGGGCAGGCAGTGCTGCCCTACTCAGCATTTATGAGCTGCTAAGTGAGCCAGCAGCCCACAGCCAACCCAGCTCTTACAGAGGTTACGTGGGTTTGGCATCCTCCAATAGAACCTTTCTTTACAGGACCATCCTAGGCCGATATTAGTCTAGCACCTTTTTCGTGGTGCTAAACAATTGTTTAAGTCTATCAAGCTTTTCAAAGCTATCTTTAGAGGGAAGAGGACTAGAAATGTACTGTTATTTGTCTCATGTATATCTTTCAGTGGAAGGCAGATGCATTTTTTTCCCAGCATTTGATATTAAACAGATTTAACAAGCTGTTGCCTTTCTCTGTCCCACATGATGCTTTTTGCAGCACAGCCCTTTTGCCCTCCTGCCAGCTCACAGTTTGACAGCAGTCACCCAACAACATCATCCAAATGGCACAGGAGGAAAAACTGGGCTGTTAACCATGCTTGTGTTTCTCATTTCAAAGCCTGGGACTTTGGTATTACTGTTCCTTTTCTCCACTCCTGGTATGAACATTTTCCTCCCTCCCCAGCCTCAACTCAAACTTGCGTTTCCTCCCATGTTGCAAATCAGCCTCACTTAAATCACAGTCACTTGCCCAGCCATCCCAAGGCACAATGCTGAGTTGTGGGGAATCATGGGTGAACCCTGCAGGAAGTAAAGGTCTGAGTGTATTGCTGTGGCAGGAGAACACCAAATGCAAGGATTTAAGGAGAAAAGATGAGTTCTGACAGGTGATCTGAATTCAGGCAGTGAGTCAGGCTCTTCTGTCACTGTGGAGGCTCAGCACCATATGACCAAAATCAATGTTCTGGATTTTGTGATATGGTTATTGGGATTATTAAGATGACTATATTTGCCCATTGGAGTGTACGGGATGAAACACATGGTACTAAACAAGCCAGCAAAGCAGTCAAGGGGCTGCTACATGAAGGGATTTGTACATAAACGTAACAGGGGAAGGCAAAAGCCATGCTCCTGTAAGTTAATTTAGCTGTGTTTGCTGTAATGACAATGTAATTATAGGAGTGCAATTCAGGAGATTTATCTTTTTAATTAGTAAACTCCCATGTCCTTCAAAAATCTCCTTTCCCAGCTACAGTGCCACCTGCGTCAAAATGCAGCAGGGAGCCCTTGCGTGCTCCAGCTCGCCCCAGGCTGCAGAACTGCCACAGCTCCAAGCAGATGGTCCCGCATCAAACGCTTCCTTCCCGTGCCACTTACCATTAATAAGTTGAATCATTGTTAGTGTGCTTTATAATTTCCTTGGACATTTTCCTCATGGTAGTATATTTCCTTTCGGTGGTACCTTAAGCACATGTACATATAAACGTATATAGCCTGGCAGCAGAAATTTCCTAAAGGTAATTTCAGCTGAAAGGATTTTTTTCCCTGGAAAGAACTCAGTGCACTAGCAGTGCTCCCTGAGCTAGCTGTGCAGAAGCAAGCCAAGCTCTGAGAACTTTGCCAAGAACCAGAGTCCACTCCTACAAAAGGCAAGTTGTGCCCAAGCAGTACATACCTGCTGTCACAGAGAAGTGGATGCTCTCAGACCAGCACTGTCACAACACATACAAGGGAAGCCAAGAAACACATAGTCTATATGAGTCCTATCCTGGCCATTTTTTGTGACCCTATATTTGCTTTCTTGTTTCGCTGATGTTGGTCTAACTACAATATGTGTTCCCTGCTGGAAGAAAAGTCTGACAAAGCCCTCAGAAGTAGCATAATGTTCGTATTTAATTTAAAAATAGTTCTTATGAACTTGTCTTGGAGGTACAAAAGAGTAAAGGTTTGTGATTGCATCCTTGCTGTGTTTCTTGTGGCACCCATACCCAGGGCGCCAGCCAGGGCTCCAGTGTTGGATGTGTGCATGCAACATGAATCCAGCTCAGTGGCTCTATCATAAGACGCTAACAGGAGAGATGGCAGTAAAATTTGATACCAGCGCAGAATTGCCTCAGTTAAAAACATGATGCTGTTATTTTCCTTCTTTTTAAATGCTGGGAAGGAGGAACGAACTCCACCATTCATCAAAGCCCAAGGAAACTCTGTGAAGGGTCTGTGCTGGGGCAAACCATCAGTCACCTGCCCTTGGGGAGCAAGAGACCTGGACAGTTTGCATACGGCACATGTCCTCATACTGAGCCCCCTTGCGAGAACTCAGGGTCAGGTTTGGATTTGGCATGTCACAGCCTACAGCTGCAAGGCCTCTCAGAAATCACTGGCATCACACATCTTCCTGTGTGCCTGCTCAAGCCCCATTTCTCATGTTGGAAGGAAAAACACCTGGACTGGAAGGTAGGGAAAGGTACATGAGCTGGAGTGAGTGAAGCAGGTGCTTTGCCTGCAATTGCCAGTGTGCCTGTGTCCCTACCACTAACCACAGCAAAAAATAAAAAACATGTGCAAATGCTTCCTGAGAATAATACTTTCTCTGGGGCAATTCTGGAGATGTCCTACCACTGCCAGCCTGCTGACAGCACTGGGCCCTCTCAGGCTGTCAGAACAAAAACATCGCTGAGGTGTTGCCATCCCTCAGGCAGTCCCTGGGCTGGCAGTGGGAGAGCACAACAAGCAGGTGGGAGCTGTGGGCCCAAGTGTGTCTGTGGTCCATCCATCTCGGTGCTTGCAGCTCTTAGGTGTGTTGCACCGCTGGCTCGTGTATTGTCAGCAGCAGCACAAGGCCTCTTTGTGAATCACATGAGCTGCAAGTGCAAGACCCACCCAGCACCTTCATCATCTTCTGAGACATGATATTAAAGGGTATAACCTGGTATCCCAGGTTTCTTCTGGGAGTAAAGTCCTCAGATCTACTGAAGGAGGTAAATGACAAAAAAGCAGAGACACAGCCCAGGGTCCCATTTCGGAATTGGCAACATTTTTGGTTTGCCTGTGCTATGAGGGTTGTTTTCTTCTTCCTCAACACCCCCAGTTCTTTCTAGAACAGGGATATACCTTTCATCAGAAACACGGTGAATCTCAATGTTATGCCTGAATTAGACATAAGAATCTCTTGTTCACCACCATCTATTTGAAATTGTATTTGAGCTGTAACTTATGATTACTGCATGTTTTTAAAAAGCCCTACAAATCAAATGATGCTTAAATTTAGTTTGCTTTTGATCTGGACAGGAATCAAAATTTTATCTTTTTTTTTTATATCTATGTAAATTGGACTTGCAGTAACAAAGTTCTGGTTTGGGGCAGTACCTTGCTTTATGGCTAGCTCTAAGCAAGACTCAGTGAGCAAATATATATTTTAAATGTGAAATTCTTGAGGCCTGTGCACCTTTAGTAGCTAGAATGATTTGCAGTATACTGGATCACTGCATGACACTGAGAAAGACCTTATTCATTGCTTCCAAAAAGCTATTAAAAATAAGAAGATAAGTTACATAGAAGGTGTCTGTATAGCAGAAGATTAAACCTACCTCAGTCAGACAATGTTTCATGGTTATACCACCAGGCACTGCTCTTCTCTTCATAAACCCCATTCCACTATATAATTTCTTCTTTAATGTACGCTCTACCTGGCTTCCTGCTGAGGATGATCTGTGTGCCTTGTGAAAGCAGAAACTGATATTATTCTGAGGAAGGGAATAGGAAGTAGAACTTAAGCTGATTATTTAATTTTCGTCCAGGAAATTTTGAAGATTGAGCAGCTTTTTTATTTTTTTTTTTTTTCCTGAAGAAATTGTGGCTTTTTCTCTTTACTTTTACTGAGAACATAATAAATACATATTTTCTAAGCTACATTTTGCATAAGGGGATATATCAAAGGATAAAACCCGATGAACTGAGTTTGCTTCTGGGAAGACCATGTGTAACTCCAGGAAAGTATGTGGAGATAAAATACACCTGTGGTTAAATTATCTGTGGAGAGGATTGAAGTGCTCACTGGAATCAATGATGCAGCCTTTTACAGCAGGAGAGGCTGTGATCTGCAGGCTGCTAAGTGAATCATACAGCTATTGAGAGAGCAGAAGAAGAGAAGCTCCTTTCCCAGGGTATCGGGATTGCTTTTGCCTTGGCACTGCCTTGGGTGTGAACCAGAGAAATTTGGTGGTCAGTCTGTCCTCTGTGGCTTGCACAATCCTCCCTTTTTCTGGAGCAAATGGGGTTCAGGAAAACAATGGTAAGGAGAGGCACTGGGAGCTTTCCAGGGGCTTGGCCACGGTGACAATGGGGAGCAATGGCATCAACCCGAGGGGCACAAGCCCAGCCACAACCAGCAGTGTTCTGCAGCTCATGGTAGGCAGATTATAGGACTGAGGTTCAGGGAGTTAAATTTCTTGGTGGCTTTAATTGCATAAAATCAGCAGAGCCTAACTCTTCCCTCAGTCTATTTTATCCATGTTATTTTAAAAACAAACAAAGAAAGCCAAACAAAAAACAAAACAAAACAACAAAAACCTCCAAACAAACAGAAAAATCCCATATAATGAAAATAAACCATTTTTCTAAAAAGAAGTTCAGGCATGTTGGAAAGAAGAATGAGCTTTGGAAGAGTAAATGCACACAGTGTTTTAATTTATTTACCACGGCTAAAGACCTGTTCCTAGACTCTGTCTATGATCAGAGATTTGAGAGGATTTCCTCAAAAAAGAGATCCAAATCACTCCCACTAACTGCTTGCAGCCAGGATATGTGATCATCCTGAAGTAGGTCAGCTCCCAGCTCTGTATCATATCCATGGGCCGCATCGATGGC